>JABWTJ010000721.1:217412-570227 GCA_016801875.1 Solanum sitiens
GTAAAATTAAAAAAAAAGGGGGGCTGTGGGGGATCGATCCCACAACCCCTTGGTCAGTAGCGAATAAGGGCATAGGAGAAGGATAGAAAACAATTCTTTAAAAACTATGGGGTCGTGGGGAATCGATCCCACGCCCCCCCAGTAAGCTGTAGAAGCGTTCAAGGAGAAGGAAAAATGAAAATAAAAAGATTGTGAGGCGTGGGAATTGAACCCACGACCTCTAGGTAGCCTGCGAAATTGGAGAAAAATAAAGAGAGGCTGTGGGGGTTTGATCCCACAACCTCTTGGTCCATGCGAATTGGACAAGAAATTTAAGATGAAAAATAAAAGGGGTTGTGGGGGTTCGATCCCACAACCCTTCGGCCAACTAAGAGTAGAACTCAGTGAGAAAAAAAAATAAAGAGAGAATGTTGATATTGGGGTTCGATCTAGGGCCCCAATGTCATGAAGACTAAAAATAAAGTCAAGGAAAAATGTAAGTATTGCCCAAGGGTTTCGAACTTGGATTCCCTTGCCCAAATTTCCGTATTGATACATAAATCATACGTGAATTAAATGTTTAAGAATAATGCTACCTACTTAGATCGAAATCGAGATCTTGGCATACATACAAGATAAATAAGTCTTGTACTACATAATCTTAGGAAGATATGAATCACTTAACGAATTATGAATGAAGCCTCATGGATTGTATGTATAGACCCATAAGTCTAGCATACGTTTAAAAATAAGTGAACCTAAGATGTATGTAATGAAAGGATGTAACCCTAGAAGGGTTAAGTATGAGTGTAAAACACACTAAATGGCCTAGTGCATTGGCATACGATGAAATGATTATTATGTAATGAAATGACGAATCCCTAGAAGGGTTAAGTAAGAGTGTGAAACACACAAATGGCCAAGTATATTGGCATATGATGGAATGAACATTCACGTAAAATGAGGTGAGTAATTATGAAGAGCAAATGTGCTAATGTTAATGAATGTGGTGACAACATGATATGAGGCTAATGTAAAAAATGAGAACAATCTCAAATGAGCCTAAGTATATGTTACCAAAACGTACTCACCTATGAGAGTGTAAAGTTAATGAAGAGACCAGTCTCTATGAATACTCTAATGAAAGTATTGAGATGATCACACTTAATACTAATGATGAGATGAGAAATCATCTAATGAGCTATGATGTCCTCATACTAGAAGCCAGCTTCCATGACGTATGAGTTGAATGTAATGGAACTTTATACTGAGCACCGATAGACTAGCTATGAGCGGTGATGCCTTCTTTAGGGAAGGGCGGAGGTTCACGTAACTCTCATGAGATGAGACTCTCCGGCTTGCCGGGTATGGGTCTCCTTATATCTCCTGGTCTTCGAACCTATACTGCCAATATAGGGATCTGGCGGGGTTAAATTCCCATGTACGCTAGCATGTTTTTTGGGCATTTTGGCCGGTGATTCCACCTCTTTTCGGTGTGGGGGAGACACTGGATTCATGATGCTCACATGATCTATGTCGGTTAAAGTTAAAGTTTCCAATGAATGAATGAGGCCAGCCTCGAATGAAGCACATAATAAAATGAATGATACCAAAGGTGTTAGGATAGGATAACCAATAGGTGAGCTAGACTCAGGTAATGACACTAGGTTATTCTTGATCATTGCACAGCGAACCCGATGAAAGTCTTAAACTACACCCTAGGTATAGCTGGTGTTTACACTGGCCTATGAATGAAATAAAATGAAGGACGTATGAATGAATGAAGAAGACTCTGTGTTTGTTAATGAAGACTCCCTAGTTGAGGTCCCATATGTTGATCCCTCATTCTGGGAAGTCTTAATGTTAAGTCCATGATTTCAAGGTCTCATGGCATATGAATGAATGATATGAAAGATGTTATGTGCTATATGCAATATGATATGTGCTATGTGTAAGATGTTATGTGTTGCGTGCAATATGATAATTATGATGATGCATGTTACTCTCATGGCATGACTTTCCTAATCCAAATTTGGAAAGCTCACTGACTTTCCTAATCCAAATTTCGAAGGTTCACTAACTTTCCTAATCTCAATTTGGCAAGTCCACTGACTTGACTTTCCATAATCATGTTGTTAGGAAAGAGCTATATTTTCTCATGCATGTCCTTGGTGTGTGCTTTCATATACACATACTTAGTACAAGTGTGTACTAACCCTATACAACTCTACAAATTTTAGGTGTAGGCACAGGTGGACGCTAGAGCTACAGGTTGACGCTGAAGCTATTCGGACGTGGAGCATTCATCTGGACTTGGTAGGCCCTCATGCTTTCGAGGATGCTGCCATTTATATTCTAGCTTAGTTTTAGAGTTGAGCTAGTGGAGTATGTTCCACTAGCGTTTCTTTCCTGTTTTAATCAGACATTGTATTGGTGACATTTTGGCAAGTACATCTTTATTACTATATTACAGTATTTCTTTCATTTGATAATCTTGATATTAGATGGTTGATGGTGAACAATTATGTATTAATGAGAATGTTTAATAAGTAAGTTAAGAAACAAAAAGTTTCAAATTTTCCGCTAAAATTAACATAGATGAAGTAAGAATGATGTATGTAGGCTTGTCTGCGACCTCTGAGAGGTCAACGACGTTGGTCTCGTCTGGGGTCTAGATTCCAGTCGTGTCATTGAGTTGAAGTAAAATTCAAGATCAAGATAAAGTTTAAGTTCAAGTTAATCAAATATTAAAGAACAAGCTTTAAAGCCCTTGAATCCAAGATCAAGTTAAAGTCAAATTCAAGATAAAGCTCAAGAGCCCTTGAATTTATATTTGAAAAAGCGAATTCAGAGGAATCATAGAGATTGTAACCCTCAACTTTGAAATAATAAATACGATTGTTGCGATATTTTTCCGTTCTTAATTATAATTTTTCTTGATGCGAATTTTATTGTCTATAAAGACTTCTAGTCATTATTGCAGCTCTGAGCCTAGCAACCATGTGATCCTTGCTTAACTTAGAAAAACAGAGTTGGGTAACGCCGAGACAACAAAAAATGTTTTGAAGAGTCTGTCAAACATCCATTAGACTATCCGTCTATTCCAGGAACCACGATCGAAGTTGTGATCCAACAACGACCGTGGGTGCTGGTAATCACATTCTGGTCTAACAATCATGATTCATCCACTAGTCTTAATTTCTTATCTCCTTAAAGGTTGTTACATGAAAATGTTTACTTTGTAGAATTTAACAACAACAACATACCCAATGTGTATTATGTATATAAGCCTTACCTCTAATAGAGAAAGTATTTCCAAACACACTCTCACCTCAAGTAAAGCATATCAAATAAATTAAAAAGTACTCATCTAAATAGTGATTCAAATTTAAAAAAAAAACAAAATCAACAATTACTGATCCGAAGTAGAACCTAAATTATGATTTTAACCTAAAAGATATACAAAGGATCAGGTTGAGAAAGAGAAAATTGAAGTACGGCCTGATTCATCGAGGTAACGATATACATTGTAATTTAGTTAATCGGGGGTAATCAACACCACTATTTATGAATCACTGGGCAAAGTAAAATAAACAAACATATAGAAAAGGGTGGGGTGGGGTGGGGTGGGGGGGATGGAAAGAGGTAAATTGAAGAGAGAGAGAGAGGGTATTTATATATGAGGTTAGAATAGGACTTGTTTTCATCCCAAAAGGCAATTCAAATCAAGTATCGATTGTTGAATGACTAAGCTACCCTCCACACTCCAACAACAAAACACATGGTTATAAAACAAAATATATGATGCTTTAGATTTATTTAAGGAGAAATTATGTGGATACGATAACATATATTAATTAATTGTGAAGATAAGGCACCAGAGCCTAACTCAACCCCAAAAGCTATCTCATGAGGGAGGTTTGTCCAAGTCCATATAAGGATACCATCCCTTTATCGATGTGGGACGTTTTAACACTCCCCGCATTCCCAAACCTCAACTGGAGCGTGAACACTTTTAAATAGGGGCCAAACATCGGTAAACAACAAATTGTGATGGGCCTGCTTTAATACCATGTGAAGATATGACACATGGGCCTAACTCAACTCCAAAAGTTAGCTCATGAGTGAGGTTTTTCCAAGTCAATATAAGGAGACAACATTCTTATCCCTCTACCGGTGTGGGACTTTTTAACATTAATTACTTAACATAGCTACAGTTTGTATTAATTATCATTCGTGACTAACCTTTAACCGTATTTACATCTCCCTCTTTCTCTCTCTCTCTCTTCTCTCTGAAATCTCGCTTGCCTCTCTCCTCATCCTGCCTTGTCTCTCTCTCACTTCCTTATGTCCATTCTCTCACACTTATATAGTGGCAGAGCCAAGAATTTGGCGAAGGGTGTGCCAATTTTTTTTTTAGTTGCGTTAAAAGTGTGCAAAATCAAATATACACTTATAATAGCTATATATTTAACTTCTGTATACAACACTATTTTCTGCAAAGGGCGTGCACTAGATCACCATTCGCCTAAGGTGGCTTCACGCATGTGCTTATACAAAGACAAATGTTACAAGTACAAATGTTAACAATCATTTATACAAACACAAATAATAATAATCAATTATACAAATACAAACTATCTGCCCAATCTCTATCTCACTCCTTTCTATCCGGTCTCTCTCACTTATAAAAACAAAAATTATACGAATACAAATGTTAACAGTCGCTTATACAAACTAAAATGATAACAATTACTTATGTCACGCCCCGAGATACCCCCGAGATGCAGACACGGAACCTAGGACCACAAGTGGTCCCAAGCTAACCCTGCTGCCATGATCATGAGCATACTAAAGAATAATAAATTGTTGCGGAAGCTAAATCATACTTAAAATGAAAAGATGGGGAATACCCATATGCTAAATCTGAGATATATGAAAAATAATAAGTTTAATACAAAAAAAATGTCAACTCAATACTAAGCTGAAACTAACTATGTCTGAAATAAGCATCTAAACTGGACTAGAAATACTGGGACAAGCCCCAGCTAAATCTAGCAAACACTGAAACTAAATGACTAAAGACTGAAATGACACTTATGACTGTTGTCCTCGGAGAATGAGGACTCACTACTGAATCTGCTGAACTGGAGATCGGAAATCGATCTATGCGTGATCTCGATGCTGAGAACCTGAACCTATATCACGAGAAGATGTAGCGCACGTATGTGTCAGCACTTGAAGGTACGGAGCATGTAGGATAGAGTAAAGCTGAAATAAAACATAACTGAACAAGCACAAAAGCAAGTATAATAGACTGAACATAATATACTGAATTTCTGAGCTAACTGAATGCAATGACCAATTTATAACATACTAAAACTGAATACTAAATATATCGATAAATGGTCAATGCAGAGAATCTGACTGATCTGTGGAGCTACTAATAACCGATAATAAAACCACATGAGCTAAATGTGGAGTCTGATGTATACGCCCCATCGAGAGGACCCAATATACCCTGCCAAAGGTATAAAGGCATACTGGCGTGATCACTAAACTGATTTCTCACAGAGGGGACTTACAACCTACTTGGGTAGTAGTTCTGGGACTATTGGGTACACTAAACCCTAGTCCAACTCGGTATTATGCTACTCCCAATGAATTATGTAAATTAACTGATTATGTCTGAGTTTTTGTAAATACTGAATAGCTCAAAACTGAACATGCAAACCGAGAATGCAACATTTAATCTGATAATGATGCATAAAAAACTAAAGCATGTATATTTGCATAACTGAAATATCTGACCTAGCATGTGTAATTCAAGAACTAAAGAAATACAAAGCTAGGGTTCTGAAATTCATGCGATAATCTAAGTAATAACATGATTTTCTAATTTGCAACATATATTTAACTAAATCATGAAGTTCTATCAAAGTTCTAGAAACCCTAGGTTTAATAATGATAAGAGAATCAAGAACTGACTGAAAACTAGGGACCCAATGGGTGAAAGGAACCCACTAGTGAAATCCCACATACCTAGTGATGAAATCCACGAAAAAATAATTAGGGGCTGGAACTGTTGGAGCTTGTGGCGTTCTTGAACTAGGGTTCTTGAGCTTTTTCTCCTCTCTTGCTCTAATTTTCTAAGTTTTGATTTAATGATTTGACTTAGAAATGTTTTAATTATGTTTCTAGGCTTAAACTGACTAAAATCGGATGATATAGGGTCAAAATGACGTATATTAGGGTTTAAACGAAGTGGGAAAGGTCCAAAATACCCATGGGAAAGTTGTTGTCGGACCAACCTACGGCCAGGACAGACGGTCCGTAGGTGGATCCACGCCTCGTCGGTTGGGCCTGTTCGACAGGCCTTTACTAAAATGGGCATAACGTTTTACTCGGAGGTCTGATTTTACCAAGAACGGTGAATATGGAAAGATATTTCAATTATCTATATGTGGGTAGGTCATGAGACACCTAATTCATTTTGTGCTAAGCGTTATGACCATTTGAAGTTGACCCAACTGCATTTCTCCCTTAACTGTCTGCTAATTCCACCCTACGGTCAGACCTACGGACCGTGGGTCCATCTACGGACCGTGCTGGTCATCCGTGGCTCTTGTGTGAGAGTGGGTGAAGGGGGTCTTGATCGACGGTCATGGACTACGGACCGTAGTCTGACCTACGGACCGTAAGTCCGTTCGTCGACCAACACTTAACCAATTTTCCTGGGCTGAGATTTTTGGGAGTTTCTGATCCCATCGACGGTTGTACAGGACGTACCGTGGGTCAGGCTACGGTCCGTCGATAGTCACGTAAGTTGCACCTGCAGATTTTTCTGAAAAACTGATTTTTCGTCTGTTTTGGCTATGGGGTGTTACAACTTATACAAATACAAATTATAAGTGTCAAATATACATATCTATTTAGTGATACAAATACAATGCACATGCATTCGTTGATACAAATAGTGACTCATACCAATTGCATATATAAAATTATCTAACAAATATAAAAATACAATTTGCTTCTCTCCACTCTTTGGCCTCTCTCGCTCGCCTCTCTCCTCCCTCTCTCACTCGCCTCTCTCCTTCCTTTCCAATCTCAATCACCTCTCTCCTATATCTCCAAATTTCGTGTCATGCCCGGAGCCTACACCCTGGTCATGGACGGCACCCAACGACCATTGCTGGTTTTGAGCGAACCCTTAGCCTGGCTTACTAAACTCAGCGAAAGACTATAATCATCTCAGATAAAGAATTGAAAGCATTCTTATCAAATAACTTATATAATTGTGTTGGGCAAAATAGTACTAAGTCTCAAAACTTGAACATATGAAATATAAGATAAATTAGACTCCAAAACTGAACTAATTGTGTTGGGCAAAATGGTACTAAGTCTCAAAACTTGAACATATGAAATATAAGATAAATTAGACTCCAAAACTGAACTACTAACTTTTTGTGAAGCCTCTAAACTGACTGAGATGGATGTTGGGACAGACCCCACAACATCCTAATGAACTAAGTTAGAAAATCAATAAAAGAGATGTCCTACAGAATGCAAGGAGGCTCACCAAGTGATTGTGGAGTGCTCAATTGGATCAATGGTGCGCTGCGTGCTGATCCTGGTTACCTGCGTCTGCATCATGAAACGACGCAGGCAAACTGGAACAGTATATTGAATGTATGAGAATGCGAGTTTGAAAGCTAAACGACGAATTAAGCTTGAGGGGATTAAGATGAACTTACCTTGGCTCTGCTCAACTCAAGAATATACTTAACTCAAAGTATGTATATAAAGCAATTTAAAACATATGTGATATATATAAAGCTTGTAAAATAATAAAACAACTTAGTTCGTTAAACAAATGCAATAACAAACCCAACTTTACTTATATATGAAAGTAATATAACTTTTGTGGGAGATTTTCTAACCGACAACCATCACTTTGAGCCTAAGTGATGATACAACGTCTTACCTCACGTTACACAAGGACCATCCTATACCTTGCCATCGGTATAGGACCTTACTTAACTTAGTGGATCCACTAGCTCACCTCACGTGATCATCTAAAAAGTATGACCCTTCAATTCCCATGATGGCTACATAGTTTACATGAAGACTTGAGTTAATATGAACTCTCATCCCCACGTCGATGCTCAATACTACTCCCAAAATATAGTTTAGCTCATACTTTTAATAAAACTTCCTTCCTTTGGGTTGAAATAATTTACTTAACCCTTTAGCTTTAAAAAAACTCCTTTTGGAATCAATGTTCCCCTTTTTGTTCAGAACTCTTTTGGAACTCTTAGTTTCCTTTTAACTTAAATGTGAAACATTTATAAACCTGTAAGGAATACTTAGTCCCCTTATAACTTTTGAGAAATGAACTCAACTCTTTCTCTTTACTCAAGAACTTTAATTCTTAGGGAATACTTAGTTCCCTTATAGCTTTTGAGAATTTAACTCAACTCTTTACTGTTTTCTTGACTTGTAACTTGATCCTTAAATCAAAGTTAAAACGTTTGCTTAAGACTCTTTGAAAACTTTAAGAATTTACTTTGACTTGCTTCTTAACTTTTAAACTTGACTCTTAACTTCTTTGACCTTGATCTTAGCTTCCCTTGAATTTGGATTATGGATTCAAGGATCATGAGCTCATGTTTATGGATGATTTCGTGATGTTTAAATGTACTCTAAAGTGTTTGAATCAACTAGGAATAATAGGTACATTACTTAGGAACTAGTACGAAAAGATAGGGAAATAACGGGGTCTCCAGGGGGTCTTGGCGCTCTGGGAGGTCGGACAGGCCATGTTCTGGGTCTCTTTGGCTGGCGCGGCGCGCCATGGCCTGTCCGACAGAGCCTGCCCTGAGGGTCTTTGGCAGGCGCGGCACCCCAGGGGTCATCTGACGGGACCTCTAACTTTTCTTCTTTGTTTTCATCTCTAAACCTCCTAAACTTCCATGAATACCACCCCAAACACTTAGGATACCTAAATACCTCATTACACAATAGATTAGACCCAAAAACAGTCCAGAAACATGAATCAACTCTATTAGAAGTCAACTACAATTCAACCCACAAGAATTTCACAACTTTTCATCAAGAACTTCAAGATTTTCATTCAATCAATAGAGAACTTGCTGAATTAAACATATTGGTGTGTGGGTGAACAAACCTAACACAGACTTATCTCACATACCTCGATAGGGATCGCCACCGACGAAATCCACGCAATGATCTTGGCGTTCTTGGACAATTATTGGTCTTTCTCTTCTTTTCTCTTTTCTCCCAAGCCCTAAGCGTTCTAAATTTTTGTGAAACTGATTTGGGACTTGTTTTTACCCCTATAAACCCTTAAAACGAATTAGGAAATATGAGGGTAAAAAGATAACTTTCCCCTTACTAAAATCCGGATTGGACTTTCCTTAGTCCAACAACCCAACTTCTGAAGGGCATATCTCCCTCATACAACATCGGATTTTTGCAAACTTGGTGGTGTTGGCAATATATTCCCAAGATCTTTCCAAGCATATAAAGAACTCATTCAAACTCCTCCTGAGCTCGAAGTTGTAACCGTTTGAAAATGACCAAAACTTTCTTGAAAGCTGAAAATTTCCAGATTTCCTATTTATTTCCAAAAATGATTATTCTTAGTTTCTTAGATCATTCTTAGTTATTTCAAGTTACGCGATGTTACATTTCGCTTGCCTCTACTCCTTTCTAACACGTAGCATGATTCGTAATTAGCAAATTGTAGCTTTGGAGCCTAATTAAGTTTATTTTAGTGGCTATTTGCGAAATTTCTCCTAGGGGTGTCAAATGAACCCAAATATAGGTAACCCACCTAATCTGTCTAGAATTTATGGGGTGAGCCCATGATAATTTAAATTGAGTTCAATCTTAGCTCATTCAAGTCTTAATCCATTTTAAAATAATCTTCAATTGAGCTCAGTTTAATCTCCAATATCAACCTGTTTAAAAACTCTTTATTTTAAATTTTTGTTTTACTTTCATGAGTTGAATTTGAAATTGTGGTTACAAAAGTTAAGTAATAATCTGTTAAAAATATTGAGATTAAGCAAGTCAAATTGGACTGGTCATAACCCAACCGACTTTTAGCCAATTTGAGACCTAAGTAAACTTGGACGGGTCATGATCAACCCGATTTATATTTCAACCCATTAAGCAAACTATAGCTATAGAGTGCCTAATCTTTGCTATTTTTGAAAGTTTTCCTTTTTACTATCTTCAATGTCAACTCAACTCGCTCATTTGATATCCCTATTTAATACTATCTAAAAACGAAGATACAAGATCAAAATTTAAATTTGAGAGTTTATCACGCCATATTTAATTTAGCGGATTCAACATTTCTTATTAATACTAATATTTTTAGCAAACAAATCAAATGAAACTATTTAATTCAGATAAATAGATAAAATAAACGTGAAAAATGGTTTGGATATTTGATATTTGCACAAAAAATTATACGAGTTAACTATAGTTGAGTTATACATTAGGGATAAGACACAAGTACCCCCTAGACTATGACTAAAATTCCAAAAACACATCTTAACCAAACTACGGTCGTAGTACAACCCCTCCCCCCCTCCGAGCCCAATTTTTTTTTGTAGTTTTGTATACCTTTTTGGCTTACGTGTCATGACTCGAGCCTACACCCTGGACGTGGTCAAACTCAAGAACCATTGTTGGTCACTAAGTAAACCCTCATCCTGCTGACTACAAGCAGAGGACTAACTTAACCATGCAAAAGCTTAAAAATTGAAATAAAAGTTCATAAAACTTAAATACAAACTTTAACTCAAAATAAAACTCTGAATAATAAAATATATTCAACTCGCCCCAAAATATGTAACTTAAGTCTTTACAACATTTTATAAAATAAATGAATAATACAAACTTCTCAACTATACTGACTATCTATGAAGCCTCTAACTGATAAAGATGGACGTAGGGACAAGACCAACGACATCCTGACTAAACTGAAAAGTAAATTAAATCCTCCGGTAGCAAGGAGGCTCACCATATCTAACTTGAACTCTCGAATGTATCAACGAAGCTCCTGTTGAAGATCCTTAATACCTGTGTCTGCATCATGAGAAGATGTAGGCCAAATGACTCAGTACATGGAATATACGATCATGTAAGGGGAATTCTAAAATATAAACATAAGCTTGAAACTTGACAAAAAGGAAACATTCTTACCTCTTTTCAAACTTACTCAACTCAAGGAATACTTAGAACTACTGAACTTACTCAACTCAGAAGTACTCACGGATAAGATACTCAACTTAAAGATTAGATCATCAACTCAAATATATGAGACTCAACTCTGGATGCTCAACTCAATATAAAGAACGATACACATTCAATATATGAAAAACTTTATAAACAGTAAAAGCAACTTAGTTCGTTAAAGAAAATGGAATAACAAACTCAACTTTAATTATATGATAAAAGTAATATAATTTCCGTGGGAGATTCTTAAATCGACAACCATCACTATGAGACAAAGTGGTGATACAACGTCTTTCTCACGCTGCCAGAACTGATAATACTTACCGTCATATAGAACGCTTAACTTAGTGGATCCAGTAGCTTAACTTAAGTGATCATCTAAAAAGTATGACCCTTTGACACCCATGATGGCTACATGGTTTATGGAGACTTGAGTTAATAGAACTCGCATCCCCATATCGGTGCTCAATACTATTCCCAAAAATATACTTAGCTCATGTATTATTAAAACAACTTCTTTCTTTACTCAAATCTTAGCTCAAAGGCTCTTTGGAATCTTCATGCTCAAATGTGAAACATTTATAAACTGTTAGGGAATACTTCGTTCCCTTATAAAATTTTGAGAAATGAACTCAACTCTTTACTCTTTACTTAACTTGAAAGTTGAGTCTTAAAAACAAGGTTAAAACATTGCTAAAGACACTTGAAAACATTAAGAACTTTGTTTTGATGTGCATCTTAACTTCTAGACTTCACTCTTAACTTCTTTGACTTTGATCTTAAATTTCCTTGAATTGGATTATGAATTCAAGGTTATTGATATCATATTTATGGATAATTTCATGATGTCCAACTTGGAGGGTTCATGCGGAATTATGAGCATGAACTACTCAATTCAAGGACTCTAAGACACTTCTCATCTTGATTGTTCAACTTATAGTGTTCATCCGAAATTATGGGCATGAACAATTCAACTCAAGGACTTCATGGAAAACATGTTATAGTCCCATGATCAGAAATATAAACTCAAATGTGTTAGAAACTTATTACTCAAGACTTAGAACTTGAAGATGCTACTCCTCTCAAAGATACTCAATTTTGTGGGGTCCATGTGGAATTTATGGGCATGAGCCACTCAAATCGAAGGTCTACATACTACATGGAACTCATGTTTATAACTCTTCTCATTCTCTTATTTACTTCCTTAAAACATAGTTCAAATCAATGATGGATCTCAAAGAATTCACAATTGAACTTAATGGATTTGTTGAACTCTACTCTTAACTCTCTCTTGAATGTGAATTATGAATTCAAGAGTTTTGGTTCATGACATGGAGGAACTCATGATGACAAGGTAGGATCATGAACACATTCTCTTCGTTCTCTTACTCACTTGATCGTGTCTTGAAATAAGTTACTGGAAGTTGTAGAAGACTCCACAAAAAGACTCAAAGGGACTTTCTTAGAAGGTTCGAAAGGGTTCTCAAAACTTAACTCTCAACTCTACCTTAAATTTGAATTATAAATCAAGGTTATGATCATGTTAGGAATGATTTTAGGTGTTTATAATTAGCTTAGAGTAGTTAGAATTGAAAGGGAGTGGAGGTGCACTTTAAACGAACTCAAATGGAGCAACCGAAGACAAACTGGATGGGGCATGCGACCCTGGTGCTATGGGTGGCATGGGGAGCCAGCCCCTAAAGTTTAGAGGAGGGTTTGGGAAGCTCTAGCTGGCGCATCACACCATTCCCCAACCCAGAAAATTCGACGAATTTCCTTGCTCGTTTTCTTACCCTAATTCTCATAGAATCGAACGGTTTCTTCCCCAATCACTTGACTCGATTGCTTAACTTAATTACACTTTAATATACTGAAATCAACACCCAAATTACTCAATTTCATCTCAACAAAATCCTAAAACCCCCAACACAACAAGATTTAGAATGAACTTAAAGAACACCTCTCAAGAACTCATCAAGAACTCTAATCTTTAAACATTAAGAATGAAATTTCGCTGAAAATAACATGATTGGCGTGTGGGTTAACTAACCCAACACTATGAAAGCTTACATACGTCTTAGGGATTAAACTCATGGAATTCCGCAACAAGACGTAAGAATCTCGACGAATGCTTGATCCTCTCCTATTTTTTCTTCTTTCACTTAATAGGATTATACCCCTAAAATATACTAAAAAGGAATTAAATATGATTGTGTCAGAAAAAGACAAAAATACCCCTCACTATTTTCGGCTAACTTTCTTTAACTGGACAACCTAACTTCAAAAGACCATATCTCACTCATCCGAACTCAAAACTTAGCAAACTCGGTGGAGTTGGAAAGATAATTCAAAGATATTTCCTAAGATATCTTGTATAACACGTAAATCATCATATGCTAGTAGCTATGATTGTTTGCAGTTGACCAAAAATTTAAAGGAACATAGGAATGACTTGAATGCTTTTCTCTTTGATTCTTCTTGGAACTTAAGGTGCTACATCTAATGACTTTATCACTTAGAAAGATTTAAATTCCTTGGTAATATATTACTCACAACGAAGGATGGTTCGAGTCTTAGTTTAAAATTTTAACGGGGTGTTACATTATGTGTCATCCAAACATCTCCTATGCGCCTCAATTGCATGGAGTCACATAGTGTGCCACGTAATCCAAAAGGTGTATAAAATTATAAAATAAATGAGTTCGGAGGGGGGGGTTGGGGTAATATGACATTAGTTTAGTTAAAGTGTGTCTCTCGAACTTCAGTCATACTCTAAGGGGATACTTGTGTCTTATCCCTCTAAATTAAGGTGACAATGTGAATTAATTAAATATAATGGGATAAGATACAAGTACCCCTAGACTATGACTGAAATCCAGAGACAGACCTTGATTAAACTAAGGTCCTATTCCCCTCCCCCCACTCACTTTTTCGATTTTGTACACCTTTTTTTGCTTACGTGAAATCCAAACATCTTCCATGTGCCTCAACTACGTGGAGTCACGGAGTGGACCGCGTAAGCCAAAAGGTGTACAAAATTATAAAAAAATTATAGTTCGGGAAGGTATAGGACCTTAGTTTAGTTAAGGTGTGTCTTTCAGATTCAGTCGTAGTTTAGGGGGTAATGGTGCCATATCCCAACTATAATTGAAGATAAAATTGTAAATGAAGACATGTGTCACGTATTCATTATGTATAAAAATTAAATAACTTTTTTTACCCTAATGATATATTAGATTTCTCCCTGATATTAGAGATGACAGCGGGGCAAAGCGGGTGTGGTGAGAGGTAGATTGAAGTAGTCTTTTAAAACACTGATGTAGTGCGGTGTGGGTAGAGGGGGTTTCAATTTAATATAATTTTTTTATTTGAATCACAAATTTTAATAGTCAAAAAAGAAATTGATGATAATTACAAACCTTTTGGATCCAAACTCCTAAATTATAACATTTATTATTATTTCAAACTATCAATTTTAATATAACAATTTTGGAATACTTTAAAATAATTGTATCTTACTAAATAAATTTAAATTAAATAAAGAGAATAATATGCTATTTCCTTCAACTTCGCTATTTAGAATTGATATACCCCTTGTTACAAAAGTAGCTCCCATATACCCTTATCGTAACACAAATGACCCTAATCTACTCTTTTGATCTAATGAAAGTCAAAAAATAACGAGAAATGAAAAGGGTATTCTCTAAAAAAAATATACCCTCACTGTAACACAAATGACCCCAAACCACTTTAGGCAACTCACTAATTTTATTTATTTTATATATTATAGAATCCATTCATCCAGACATTCCGATCCTCTTATGTGGTGATAAAAGGTTTGTTCCGACCTTATACTATTAACTAATCAACTTTAAATAGATATGCTTAATCATATTACCTTTTATCAACTTGTACTATACTAAATTGATTTTTAGCGGCAATTAATTAATTATCATTATATATATATTAGAGATAACTTAGCGTTCTTTATAAATGCCCCTAAAGTCTTATAGCGATATTGAATTCAATGATAATTAACTAATGCTTCACATAACACACTTTAGAATGTGCTTATTATTACGGCTAGTGTTCTCAGTTGTTTAGATGCATTAGATTCATATGATAATCTTAAATACATATGATAAAAACATGAAAAAACCAATGAAGAACTTCAAAGTTATAACTAATAAAAAAACATATGAATAATACTAACGATAAATAATTGACAAAAGAAATCTTTGAGAAATGAATACAAACAAAATACACTTAAAAATTGAATGTAGATTTTAGGTCAGACCTAAATATATATGTATAGCAACATGATAATTTTTTTAAAAACATACGTACTTATAAAATTAGGATTTAAGTTTTGAAAATAACTTCTAAAAATAAGGGTTTAGGTATTGTAACAACTTAAAGACCTAAAACACTAACAAATCTAAACGAACATGAAAAAATATACACTGTAATAAAAATAGGGTTTAGGTTTAAGAAAATATAATTCTACAATACGATTTAGATCTTGTAACTTCAAGAACTAAAAAAAAACAATAAAGTGAACTTAAGACTATTGAATGTACTATATATATTGTCACGCCCCGAGCCTACACCCTGGACGTGGATGACACTCGGAGACCATTGCTGGTCCCAAGCGAACCCTTGGCCTAGCTTACTTACTCAGCGGAAGACTTGAAGCATTAATACAAGGATTAAGATGCTAACTAACTCAATTGTCTGGAACAGAAATCAAAATATTTTAAAAATAAACATTTACCTTAGATAAAATGACAACTCAAATATGAAAATAAGTTAATAACAAAATTATGACGAAAGAACTAACATCTGAATGACTATATATGAAGCCTCTTATAACTATACATGAAAATGGATCCTCCGGAAAGTAAGGAGGCTCACCAACTGACTCTAAACTGCTCATTGGATCAAGGGTGCGCTGGAATATCGATCCTAGTTACCTGCAATTGCATCATAATACGATGCAGGCCAACTGACATTAGTACATAAAATGTACAGTATGCGAGTTGGAGTGCTAAACAACATAGGCTTGAAGGGGATTCTGAAAGAAACACTTACATTGGCCCTTCTCAACTCATGAATACTTAATTAAACTCATTTCAATATTAAGCAATTTAAAAGCAAGTGCGTAGTAAAGAAAAAACTATTTAAAAACATTTTGTAAACACTATGTGTATGCAAATATACAAAATAACTCTGATATGTATGTAGAAATACGAAATAAACTAATGTCAATTCATATTCACAATAAAAGACATATCATTATTCCTCTCAAAATCTACTTGTGCAATGCATGAATAAAGTCTCATACCCCCATTCATACTAAGAATAACCTCTTTAAGAACCATGCAACTATTATTGTGGGAGTGTCTCTAACCGACAACCATCACTTAAGAGCTACAGTGATGATAAAACACTTTAACTCGTACTGTCAAGGATCATCCTATACCTTGCCGGAGGTATAGAAAGTTCTAACTAAGTGGATCCACTAACTTAACTTAAGTGATCATCTAAAAAGTATGACCCTTTGATACTAATGACGGCTACATGGTTTACAGAGACTTGAGTTAATATGAACTCTCACTCCGTATCGGTGCTCAATACTACTCCCAAAAATATATTTAGCTCATATGTTTTAAAAACATCTTCTTTTGTGGTTTGAGATTAGTGCTCAAAAGTTTAGCTTAAAAGCTCTCTTGGAATCAATGTTCCCTTTTCTTGGTTAAATGTGAAAACAATTGTAAACTCTTAGGGAATACTTAGTTCCGTTATAATTTTTGAGAAATGAACTCAACTCTTTCCTTTTAGCTTAACTTGTAACTTGAACCTTAAAAACGAAGTTAAAACGTTTGTTAAAGACTTATGAAACTTGAAATGAACTTCTTATCATTATCTTTTCTCTTTACTCAACTTTATCCTTAAGTCTTAAAACAAAGTTAAAAGCATTTGTAAAAGACTTTTGAAAGGACACTAAGAACTAGACTTGTCTCTAAACTTTTCTTGAATATGAAGTTATTAGTTATGGATTCAAGGTTGTAATTCATATTTCTGGATGATTTCTATATGTTTATAAATCATTTAGAGTAATTAGAATCAATAGGAAGTGTTAAAATAATTTAGAAGAGTGTAAACAGACGGAATAACGAAAACTGGTTGAAAAATGATATTTTGGGCGCGCCGCGCCAGTCTCTCTTGACTGAGACACCATTCTGGCGCGCCGCCCCAGCCCTCCTGGCGCTATGGGGGCGCGTCATGCCAACCTATTCCTTAGGCAAAAATCTACCAATTTTTTCCTCTCGTTTTCTGACCTTAAATCGTTTTAATTCGATTTTTTTTCTCAAATTCACGTTAGATTCATGTAACCGCATCATATATACAAGGATCTAACCAGTAAATTCAAAAACAACACCTAGATCATCAAAGAACTCTTAAATCTCAACTCATGTTCAAGAAGGAAAGCAATTCAAGAACAACATTCAAGGATCTTCAAAAATTCAATCTTTTTAATTCAGCTTATACCCCCTAATTAATTACCAAAAACGAAAAAACTTAATAGGAAAAGGCCAAACAACCCCTTTAAAATCCGGATTGGACTTCCCTTAATTCAACTGCCCAACTTCCAAAAAAGCATATCTCACTTATACAAGCTTGGAATCGCGCAAACTTGGCGGCGTTGGGAAGATCATTCCAGGGGCTTTCCAACCATTTCGGGAACTACACCTAAATCCTCCTGAGCTAGAAGTTATGGTCATTTGAAGTTGACCAAAAACTCACTTTTAACTTACTTAAAAAATATCCAGATTTCAATTCTTTCCAAAACTGTCTATTTCAACTTCTAAGCTTCTTCCTAGCTATTTCAATTTGCGAGATGTTACATATACTATCAAATATAAACATCTGGTTTAAATTTTGAATCCTTCTCGTTATTAAATAAATTTAATCTTTCTACTCTTTGAAATGGTTTGAGGATACGTTAGTCATTTATCAATTGATTCAACATGTCTTTTGGAATTAAAATATTTCTAATTCTAGTCTTATATATAACTGCCATGTTTCTCAGAATTCCCACTTTACATATTTATCCTCTCTATCACAAGTAGTAGCAATCCATTGACCATTTTTCTGTTACTTTAAGTTGCCATCAATTCACATCAATGTCTTCTTTCCCTATGTTTTCCTCCTACTTGAATTCGGCAATTCAATTCTCATCTTCTTTTGAACTTTTTTTATGGATATTTTGATGTTATATTTCTATTAGATGCTTTGATATGCTTTACTTGAGGATTGCATATACACCCCCTCTTCAGACCTCAAATTACAGAAACAGAAAAAAGATGAAATAGATAGAGTGTACTTATAATCCGAGTCCACAGAAATTATTGTGTCTACTTAAGAAATTTAATCCCCTCATTATACCTGACGTTACAGATTAATTTCTCCCAAGATAAAATGGATTAATCTTATTAAAAAAGTAGCGGTACCTCAAACTTCTATAACTTCAAGAAACGTAAAAAAAATAACAAGCCACACAGACTCAGTCAATCGACACTTTCTTTATGAGAGAAAATATATGCAGAGAAGAGATTTTTTTTAGTGTTTGAAAAACGAAAAATGACTTCCTTTTATATTCATTTTCAGCAAGAAACGTGTCTGTTCAGATCCCTTTTTTCGAGAAAGTTGTGTCTTTTGGGAAAAATAACAACTTTTTGGAAAGATGTGTCTTTAGGAAAAAATAACGATTTTTTGGAAATCAGAACGTTGCACGCGAATTTCAAATAAATTTTGTTGCGCCAAAATTAATTCTGTTATTTAACTAACATTCTATATTAATTTATAAGAGAAAAGAAATTGGTTAACAAGATTTATTTGATTAACAAAAATGATTAAATAAATTTTGTCCAAAAAAGTTTATCAATCAATCACATCATTTGTCAAATCCGAAGCTGAAGCCGAAGCCGAGCGAGCGACGACGACGGTGCGAGGGGGGACACCTTCTTCTTAGCCCTTTAAGAAGTAAATGAAGTGTTTCCTAATATAAGGACAACAATTTCCTTTCTTCTACCGATATGGGATAAATGAATTTTCATTTGCACTTTGCAATTGACTTTTCATTTTCCCTCCAAAAATGGTTCCTCCTCATTTCATTTTTCTCTTGTCATTTCCCATTCACACTTTGCTAAAACCCAACAATCCGCCACATGAATGGGGAATGGATATTGTTAAAACATATGCATGAAAAACTTGTGTGTCTTGTAAGTAAGGGTTAATTGCATCTGGATAAATACGTTTCCCTTTAAACTTTCCGTAGTGAACATATATCGGATACACTCGGTCAATCGGTAGAATTGATATCTTTGAACCATCGAGTTTTGGTGTATACCTAGACAACATAAGTCACACAATCAACCCTGTAACTGGTCTTAGTTCTCATTGTTTTGTTCGTTTTAGCCATGAACACATCTCGGTTAGTAAGTGCTTAGAGAACTCGCCTTATCGGATTCTCTTTGAAGCGGCTTACACTTCACACACATAGGTGGTTTCTAAATGTGTTATCTCGTAGATACACTATTTGATATACCCTGTATCAAACTTATAAACCATTAAAAAGTCCTTATGCCTTTATCCTGGTTAAGGAATGTAACACCCCGTATCCAAAATAGACCAAAAACCAGCTTTTCAGAAAAAAATTTGCAGGTGCAACCAACGGTGGCATCGACGGACAATAGCCTGACCCACGGTCCGTCCTGCACATACATCGATGGGGTCAGAAACTCCAAAAAATCTCAGCCTAGGAAAATTGGTTAAGTCTTGGTCGACGGACGGACCTACGGTCCGTAGGTCAGACTATGGTCCGTAGTCCGTGACCGTCGATCGAGACCCCATTCACCCACTCTCTGACAAGAATCACGGATGACCAGCACGGTCCATAGGTGTACCCAAGGTCCGTAGGTGGGAACTAGCAGCCAGTTAGGGGGAAATGCAGTAGGGTCATCTTCAAATGATCATAACTCTTAGCACAGAATGAATTAGGTGTCCCACGACATATCAACAGATAGATAATTGATTTGGATTGCCACTAACTTTGCTAAATTCAAAGCTCCGAGTAAAACGTTATGCCTATTTTAGTAAAGGCCTGTCGAACAGACCAATCCTACGGACCCAAATGACGGACCGTCGATGGAATGACGGACCGTCTGTCCAGGCCGTCGTTTGGTCCGACAGCAACTTACCCAGGGGTCTTTTGGTCTTTTCCCACTTTGTTTAAACTTTAAGATACATCATTTTGATCCTAAATCATTAGATTTTAGTCAGTTTAAGCCTAAAAACATAACTAAAACTTACCTAAGTAAAAATCATTAATCAAAAGTTAGAAAATTAGAAGCAAGAAAGGAGAAAAAGCTCAAGAACCCTAGTTCAAGAACGCAACAAGTTTCCAGAAGTTCCAGCCACGAAATCTAAGTATTTTTCCATGAATTTCATCACCAGGTATGTTCACTAGTGGGTTCATTTCACCCATTGGGTGCCTAGTTTCCAGTCAGATTCTTGATTTTCTTATTATGATTAAACCTAGGGTATCTAGAACTTCAACAGAACTTTATGAATTTATTAGTTTTATGTTCCAAATCAGATTATCATGTTATTATTCAGTTTATCACATTAATTTCAGAACCCTAGCTTTGTATTTCTTTAGTTTTTGAATTACACATGCTAGGTCAGATATTTCAGTTACTTCAGATATACATGCCTCAATTATAAATGCATAATTACCAGATTAATTATTGCATTCTTAGTTTGCATGTTTAGTTTTGAGCTATCCAGTATTTACAGAAACTCAGTCATAATCAGTTAATTACAAAATTCATTAGGAATAGCATAATACCGAGTTTGACTAGGGTTCAGCGTACCCAATTAGTCCCAGAACTACTAGCCAAGTAGGTTGTAAGTCCCCTCTGTGGGCAATCAGTTTAGTGATCATGCCAGCATGCCTGCAGTGTATATTGAGTCCTCTCGATGGGGCGTATACATCAGACTCTACATTTAGCTCATGTGATTTTATTATCGGTTATTAGTAGCTCCCACAGTTTAGTCAGACTCTAATGCATTGACCATTTATCAGTATATTCAGTATTCAGTTCCAGCATGTTATAAATTAGTCATTGTATCCAATTAGCGCAGAATTCAGTATATCATGTACAGATTATTATACTTGCTTTTGGGCTTGTTTAGTTATGTTTCATTTCAGCTTTACTCTATCCTACATGCTCAGTACCTTTAAGTACTGACGCATACGTGCGCTACATCTTCTCGTTATGTAGGTTCAGGTTCTCAGCATCCAGATCATGCATAGATCAATTTTCGATCTCCAGTTCAGCAGATTCAGTGGTGAGTCCTCATTCTCCGAGGACAACAGTCATGAGTTTCATTTCAGTCTTTTTAGTCATTTAGTTTTAGTTTTGCTAGATTTAGCTGGGGCTTGTCCCAGTATTTCTAGTCCAGTTTAGACGCTTATTTCAGACATAGTTAGTTTCAGCTTAGCGTTGAGTTGATATTTTCTTTGTATGAAACTCATCATTTTTCATATATCTCAGATTTAGCATATGAGTATTCCCCATCTTTTCATTTTAAGTATGATTTAGCTTCCGCAACAGTTTATTATTCTTTAGTATGCTCATGATCATGCCAGCAGGGTTAGCTTGGGATCACTTGTGGTCCTAGGTTCTGTGTCCGTGTCTCGGGGGTAGCTCCGGGCGTGACACTGAACATTGTCTCATTATGAGAATGGACCATAAAATAATTTTTGACAATGTTGAACCGTCATCAATGACTTTGTTTTATCTCCTTGAACCTAGGTCTTGGGATCTCCAGTCTTCTAGGTAGAGTTACCACCACGATGACTTGTTTTCGACCATAGTCCCATTCCCGTCGATGATTTCTCAACTCCCTCTCTAGTTAGGCCTTTCGTAAGTGGATTCGACACATTATCCTTTGAATTTACATAGTCGATTGTGATAATTCCACTAGAAAGTAGTTGTCTCACAGAGTGATATCTTCGTCTTATGTGACGAGACTTGTCGTCATACATAACACTTCTAGCCCTTCCTATTGCAGCTTGACTATCACAGTGTATACATATAGGATCCATTGGTTTGGACCGATTTGGAATATCATCTAAGAAATTCCGGAGCCATTCAACTTTTTCACCTGCCTTATCTAAGGCTATGAATTCAGAATCCATTGTAGAGCAAGCTATACATGTTTGTTTGGATGATTTCCAAGATATTGCTCATCCACCAATAGTGAAAACGTATCCACTTGTGGATTTTGTTCCAGTTGACCCATTAATCCAATTTGCATCACTATATCCTTCAAGAACTGCTGGATATTTGTTGTAATGCAAAGCATAGTTTTGAGTGTCATCTAAGTATCCCAAAACTCTCTTCATTTCCAACCAATGATTTTGATTGGGATTACTTGTGTATCGACTCAGTTTACTAATAGCGCAAGCTATCTTGGTCGTGTACAATTCATGACATACATCGAACTTCCCAACACTCTGGCATTGTTCAATTGAGACTAACTTTCACATTTATTCTGTGCAAGTTGAAGGTTCACATCAATTGGGGGGTTTGCCCTTTTGAAATTCAAATACTTGAATTTTTCAAGTACCTTTTAAATATAATGAGTTTGATACAATGCTATATCGTTAAGAGATTTGAGAATCTTCATTTCCAATATCACATCGACAACTCCTAGATCTTTCATATCAAACTTACTAGCGAGCATACACTTAGTAGCTTTTACATTGGCAATGTCCTTGATCATTATCATCATGTCATCCACATATAGGCATACAATGACTTCCTGATTTGGAGTATCTTTAATGTAAACACATTTATTTCATTCATTGATCTTAAATCCATTTGACAACATGGTTGGATCAAACTTTGCATGTCATTGTTTCGGTGCTTGTTTTAGTCCATAAAGTGACTTAATAAGTTTGCACACTTTCTTTTCTTTACCAGGAACTACAAAACCCTCAGGCTATTCCATGTAAATTTCTTCTTCTAGCTCTCCATTTAAGAAGGCGTTTTCACATCTATTTGATGTATTTCAAGACCGTATACTGCAGGTAGGGCAATTAACATTCGATTAGATGTAATCCTAGTCACTGGCGAGTATGTCTCAAAATAATCGAGACCTTCTTTTTGTCTAAAGCCTTTGACAACAAGTCTTGCTTTATATTTGTCAATAGTTCCATCATATTTCATCTTCTTTTTAAAGATCCATTTTGAACCCAAGGGTTTGTTCCCTAGAGGAAGATCAACCAACTCCCAAGTATGATTGCTTAGGATTGATTCAATTTCACTATTGACAGCCTCCTTCCAAGATGTTTAGTCGCTAGACAACATTGCTTCCTTGAATGTTTGAGAGACTCACTTTCAAGAAGGAATGTTACAAAATCAGATCCAAATGAAGTAGCTCTCCTTTGAAGTTTACTGCGTCTTGGACTCTCTTCAATGGTTTCATTCTCTTTTGGTTTTTCTTGGGGTTGTTTAGACCCCCCACTACATGACTCAAGTCTAGTTTTATACGGATAGATATGTTCAAAAAATTCAGCATTATCTGATTCCATTATCGTATTATGATGAATATCCAGATGTTTAGACTTATGAACCAAAAATCGACATGCCTTTTATGGCATATCCAATGAATACACAATTCACAGTCTTAGGCCCTATTTTTACCCCCTTAGGTATAGGAACATGAACTTTGGCTAGACACTCTCACACGTTGAAATATTTCAAGTTGGGTTTTCTATCTTTACATTTCTTATATGGAATAATATGTGTCTTTGAGTGAGGCACTATATTGATTATTCGATTTGCTGTAAGGATAGCTTCCTCCCACAAGTTTTGTGGTAAACCTGAACTTATAATTAATGCATTCATCATTTCTTTTAAAGTTCAGTTTTTTCTTTCTTCAATTCCATTAGATTGAATAGTGTAAGGAGTAGTAGTTTGATGGATTATTCCATTTTCCAAACATATTTCTGCAAATGGAGATTCATATTCTCCGCCTTATCACTTCTGATCATTTTCATCTTTCTATCCAACTGATTTTCAACTTCAGTTTTATATTGCCTAAATGCATCTATTGCTTCATTCTTACCATTTAATAAATAGACATAACAATATCTAGTGCAATCGTCAATAAAAGTTATGGAATACTTTTTGCCACCACGTGAAGGTGTTGACTTCATGTCACAAATATCAGTATGAATCAGTTCTAAATAATTTGAATTCCTTTCAACAGATTTATAAGGATGCTTAGCATACTTAGATTCAACGCAAATTTGATATTTTGATTTATTGCACTCAAATTTTGGCAAAACATTTAAGTTAATTAGTTTTCATAAGGTTTTGTTGTTAACCTGTCCCAAACATTCATTCCATAAACATTTAGACTCAAGCAAGTAAGAAGAAGCAGAATCTTTATTCATATCAACTGCAATTACATTGAGTTTGAAAAGGTCATCACTGAGGTAACCTTTTCCTACATACATTTCATTCTTACTAACTATTACTTTATCAGAAACAAATACACATTTGCATCCATTCTTAGTCAAAACTGGAATAGAAACTAAATTATTTTGAAATTCTGGAATATACGAGACCCTGTTCAAAGTCACCACCTTGCCTGATGTCATTTTTAATAGGACCTTGCCAGTTTCTTCCACCTTTGCAACAACAGAGTTTTCCATAAATAACTTCTCGTCTGTAGGTGCTGGTATATGATGAAAACAATTCTTTGTTGGCACAAACATGGCATGAGGCACCAGAATCTATCCACCATTCTCTTGGATTTCCAACCAAGTTACATTCTGAAAGCATTGCATAGAGATCGTCCATTTCTCCTTTGGATTCAACCAAGTTTGTTTGATCCTTCTTCTTCTTGTCCTTCTTGGGACCCCGACATTCAGTATCCCTATACCACGTTTGCCACAATTGAAGCAGCTTTCATTGAATTTCTTCTTAGGAAGATTGCTTTTTGGACTAGATGTTTTCTTTCTTTTCTTTAATTTTGTGGGATCTTCTTCAACAATATTTACTCCAGATATTGCTGAATTACCACGTGACCTCTTTTCTGCAGCCTTATTTTTCTCTTCGGTTCTTAACCTTAATATGAGATCTTCAACAGCCATCTCCTTGCGTTTATGTTTCAAGTAGTGTTTGAACTCCTCCACAATGGAGATAACTTCTCAATAATGACAGTCACTTGAAAGACATCATTCACAATCAATCTTACATTAAAGATTATGTGAGTATTAAGAAAAAACTTAATATTTCTAACATAGGTATTAAATAAATTTATACCTTCAGCAAGGAGATCATGGATTATGACCTGTAGTTTTTGAACTTGGGTTACGAAGATATTACTGTCTATCATCATATAGTCCAGAAACTTTGCCACAATGAACTTCTTCATTCCGACATCCTCTATTTTTTACTTCTTCTCGAAAGCATCCCAGAGTTCTTTTGAGGTTTTGACATTGTTGTACATATTGTACAGATCATCTTGCAGGCAACTTAGAATGTAAGTGTTACACAAAAAATCTGAGTGTGTCCATGATTCTGTTACCAAAAATCGTTCTTCAGGCGGAGTATCATCCGACATAACAGGAACATTCTTATTAATGAACCTCTGCATACTTAACGTAGTGAGATAGAAGAACATCTTCTACTGCCATCTCTTGAAGTCGACTCCAGAAAAATTTGCAAGTTTCTCAGCCGGCGCTAAGGCAGCAGTTGAACGATTGTGTGCAACCGTTATTGTTGCAGCACTTACTGTTGCAGCACTCACTGTTCCAGCATTTACTTGACTTGAGTTAGTCATTTTTTCTGTCACAAATGGCAATAACTTTAGTATGTGAAATACTAACAGTAAAGAATCTTTACACAGACTGTTTCTAATTTAACGATAAAGTTTTTATGTTCTTTTAATCGTTAATCGAATGAATTTTAAAAATTCAAACAGAGTAGAAAATCATAAAGGTTTTAATCTCTAGAAACCTCAAATACAGAAACTTATTAAATTTCTTAAGATTGTTATCACCTGTATTAAGGTTAGTCAAAATTACAGAAACAGAAAGAAGATGAAATAGACCAAATGTACTTATAATTTGAGTCCACAGAAACTACTATGTCTCCTTAAGAAATTTAATCCCCTCACTATACCCGAGGTTACATAATAATTTCTCCCAAGATAAAATGGATTAATCTTGTCAAAGAAGTAGCGGTACCTCAAACTTCTATAACTTCAGCGAACGTAAGAACAGTAACAAGCCACAGAGACTCAGTCGATCGACACTTTGTTTATGAGTGAAAATATATGTAGAGAAGAACATTTTTTTAGTGTTTGAAAAACGAAAAATGACTTCTTTTTATAACCATTTTCATCAAGAAATGTGTATGTTCAGACCCGTTTTTTTCAGAAAGTTGTGTCTTTTGGGAAAAATAATAACTTTACGGAAAGATGTGTGTTTTGGGAAAAATATGGACTTTTCGAAAATCAGACCGTTGCACGTGAATTTCAAATAAATTCTGTTGCGCCAAAATTAATTCTGTTATTTAACTAACATTCTGAATTAATTTATAAGAGAAAAGAAATTGATTAAATCCGAAGACGAAGCTGAGGCCGAGCGAGCGACGACGACAGCGCGAGGGGGCACCTTCTTGTTAGCCCTTTAAGAAGTAAAGGAAGTGTTTCCTAATATAAGGACAAGACTTTCCTTTCTTCTACCGATTTTGGATAAATGACTTTTCATTTGCACTTTGTCAATGACTTTTCATTTTTCCTCCAAAATTGGTTCCTCCTCATTTCATTTTTCTCTTCTCATTTCCCATTCACACTTTGCTAAAACTCAACAATTGTTGTTAATTGAGTTAAATTCTGCGAAAGGTAATATTTTTCTGTAACCATTTTAGTGTATAATATTTTTTGGAATTGAGGGTTTATCAAAAACAGTTTATGTACCTCAAATATAGGATAATTAATATTATTCAGATCTAGAGACACTTTTGTCAAAAATAACTTTTACAAAAAAAAAGGTACCTTTTTAGAGAAATAATTTGTGTTTTGTGTTGTTGGTCAAACATCACAACTGTAAAAAGGAGTGCCTTTTTTGTGCTAGCTTTTAGCTTCCAAGAACTCATGTCAATTGTCATGTGCTTTCTGTTTCAGTTTCAGTTGAATTGCATATTGCTTTTCTTATTTCTGGATGACAAACAATAGAAGCTTCTATTTTTCGTGCTCATTTCAGTAACTTTTAATGATCTTCCAAGTTTAGCCTCCAAGTTTTGTTGGTCTTGTGACACTAAAGTTTTGCTTTTGTTGCCCAAGACATATTTGGAGCCTATAGATATCAACACAGTTGCAACCTCTATGCTGAGTAAAATTCCTAGTTCTGATGTAACGACTTTGGAAGGACATACATCTAAGGTATGACCACATCTTTACAAAGTTCTCCTAATCCGACATGATTTCTTAATAGGAAAAATGATAAATATTTTATCTTTTCTGTCTTCTATATTAACATTACAAGTTTTTCTTGTTCCAGGTTTTTGGTTGTGCTTGGAGTCCAGAAAGGTCTTTTCTTGCATCTGGGTAAGCATTACTATTCCATTATTTTGTTTCTCTCGTCTATGAATACACATGTTCATATTCATAATTCTTTTTCTAATTCTCTTGTGATTTTACAACTTTAGAAATGACCATCATAAGCACCGGGATTTTATGAAGGTTGAGAGTAGTTTTAGACTCGTCTAAGGAATCATCTCTCTTATAGCTAAGCATGTGTAATATCAATTTGGATCTGAAGACTCTACTGCTAGAATTTGGTCTATCGGAGATGGTCCATGTAACACCACTATCCAAAGTCGAAAAAGTGAGAAAAATAAGAATGTTACGACACTTGATTGGAATGTGAGTTTTCTACTGCCTGTTTTGGTCTGACTGTCGTTGATCTATACATTTCGGAGGTGAGGTCTGGCGAATGGATGCAACAATTTGTTTCCCTTGTTCTGTCTTAAATTCATAAGTTTGTATATATTCTCACCATTGTGATACAACTGCATTCAGGTCCATTGCTTGATGTTGATTGGCCAAACAATAATGATTTTGCCACCAGCTACACTGATGGCATAATCTACGTTAGTAAAGTTGGTGAGTGTAGACCAGTCAAAGATTCTCAGGACATCAGGTGTGCTCCACAGATGGCGTGATATACATGTTCTAAATAATTCACTGTTTGCACTGAAGTTGTTCTTGGAATACTGAAGGGTTGTTGACTTTGCCATTGCATAATGAAATCAATGTTATCGAGTGGGACCCCTCAGGTTCTCTGCTATGAAGATACCACAGTTAAGATAATTTCTATCCTAACCTTCTAAAGCAGCATATAATGGAGACTGTTTCCTCCACATGTTTGAGAAAATTACTTTTTACGGTCTTGTAAGTATCCTTGAATATCTATTTACGTTCTGAATTTATGCATTAGTTGTGTTAATGTATCTTAGCTTCACCTTTTCCTGTGGTAAGACTTTGAATATCTATTGTGTTGTTTAAAATTAATAAATTGGTCAGTAACTCATTGTTTATGTGCAGATATGGAGCATGAAACAAGATGCTTGCTTGCATGATTTCAGAGAATATCGCAAAGTATCTATTTTTGTTCTTTCTTTTTCTTTGTTGATTCATTTAATCAAATCAGACATCAACTGCTGACTATTATGTTTTTTAGGAGATATCTACCATCAAATGGAGTTCAACTGGTTCTGGTACAAGCAATACGAATCAACAATGTTGTTGGCAAGGTATGCTATCTATTGCTACCAGTCATATTTATAGTATTGTTTTCTATCATAATTTTCTTTCACATGTGGTGGTAGCACTAGGTTCTCGTTAACATAAATATTACACATCAGTGTCGTAGATTATGGTTCGATCATTGCTCATAGCTAAGCAATAAAGTTTCTTTATTTTGCTAGACACCCCCTTAGTTCTTCATCATCCTCTCCCTGGATCCATGACACCCCCTTCCTCGGAATTACAACTTCCTCCCCTTTATATAACTCACCAGTTATTCACTCACCCATCTCATCTTTGTCAATACATTCCTTCCTCACCTTTGCCTTCCATTGGGCCAAAACCTTTACTCCTGCTATCAACTTTTAGGTAGATAGGAAGAAATCACCTAAAGCTTTTTTCTCCTTTTAGGATATATATAAATTCTAGTCTCCATGATCTTCACTCACTTTATTGCTCGCTAGTTTACAACCTTCAGTGAGTTGGGGCTGACTTAATTTTGAAGTTTTGTCTGGTATACTGTTGTCAAAGGCATACTTAAATCCCCAAGATTTGAGTTTCAATGACTTTCTCAAGTTAATCAAAGAATTTTAAATGTTGAAAATGCTTCATGCTTTTTTAGAACATGTGCCTGATATTTTTTCAGACCCGGTGGAACAACACATTCAATAACTCCTTAACCGAATTCAAATCACGGAAAAAAAAGGGAGAACCCTTTCCCAAGATAGGGAAGACCTTATTGTTAGGATGGCCTTCCGCATCCGCGGCGGAAACAACTAAGAATCAGTCGACTATTTGGAGTTTAAAAAGGTTTAAATAAATGTCTTGAGATGCAAAGTAGTGTGTTTCTTCTTTTTCTTTGTTTAGTGGAGATGTACAAAGTGTGTTTCTTCTTTTTCTATTTTGGAAATTTAGGCATCAATTACACGAATCAGGCAATTCTCTTAGTTTTTCGTGAGTGTTAGCCCATAAATATGTTAGTGTATGAATTCTGAACATTTTTTCGCTTGTGTATTCATCGTTCGAACTAAATGCAACAGAGTAAACGACTTCCCTAGATTCAAAATGGAAGAGAACCTACTCAGTAAAAAACAAAAATATTCGACAAGAACGTTAACTTATTCGCACTCCCCACCCCTCACATCCCCATCCAAATAAAAGGAATACATATATAGGTATCAATAGTTCTATTGAATACGAGTAAACAAACCACATAATACTTGATCATGTATTTGACAATTAAAAAGGGCAGTTTTTTTAAGAGTCCTTATTTATCTCATGTGTCCAAGTAGACATAATGTCTTCACATCCGTTACATGTGTCCGTTCAAGCTGTGAAGAAGGCGCCCTTGTTCAACATCTCATAGCTTCACAGTAGAGTCAAATGAATCCAAATTGAATGTGTTGGGATTTACTATCAAATTTAATTAAGCATCTCAATTAAATTCTAAATCTATCTCGAAGAGAAAATTATGACAAAAATATGTAAGGAAAATTTGAAACTCGAGATATGCAAAAAAAATAATGACTCCCTAGCGATGGTATCATATTGTTTTAGCCTTCTAGGTCTTCATATTTTTTTAACTGACTCAATTTATTACGTTGTCTGATTAAAGTTTTTTTAAAAAATATTTCTTTGTTGGAGTTGGAAGGGTAGTTTAGTCATTCAACATTCATTTGATTTGACTTTATGGAACTCACACTTACCATATTTTCCCTCTATGTATATGTAACACCTAGAACTTTGGTCAGTTTTTAGTTTTGGGTCAACTTTATACGACCATAACTTTTAGCACATAAAATTAGGTGGCCCATAAGGTATCGAATTGAAGACCCTTCAGCCCTCTTTTCAACGTCAGCGGGTTTGCTAAATTTCAATCTACGAGTAAGAAGTTATGCCCGTCTGAGTAGAGCCTCTCTAGTTAAGGCTTTTCATCTATTTTAGGAAAGGGTATTTTGGTCTTTTCATTAACTCTAAAGACCTACCCGCGTTTTATCCACCCAATTTAAGGGTCTAATCAGACTCTAATTTAATTTTGGCATTCCAAAAGCGTTTAGGGATTTTAGTGAAAGTTCAAGAGGAGAAAGGAGAAGGGTTTCAAGCGTTCTTTCAAGAACTTGGGGATTTCACCAAGAACAAATGTTTTTCAAGGTATGTAAGCTTTCATAGTAATGTGTTTTGTTCGCCCTCACACCAATCATATAATTTCTATCAATGAATTCATCTTGAAGTATATTTATTGAGTTTTAATTACCCTTTTCCTTAACAAAGGAGGTTCTTAATTCTTGAGGTGATTGTCTTGGGAATGAGTGGTGTTTGTTGATAGAATTTGAGTGAGATGTTAATTAAATTGCATTGGGTTCGTGTTTATGGATAAAATCTGGGTGACACTTCAATGAAACTGCATGGGGTGTTGAACTAATGAGAGTTTGGAAGAGGAAGAAAGAAATCAGCCAAATATTTGAGTCTAGGGCCGCATCGTGATTATAATTCCTAATCAGAAAGAGTTTTTGTGTGCGCTCGGAGATGCTTGAAATTTTCCACATGTGTTGACTTTTTTTTTCAAACTAGTGCCACGTAACGAAAAGGGGTAAAAAATTATTTATAAAATAAGTTCAGGGGGTAATAGGACCTAAGTATAGTATAAGTGTGTCTCTGAGATTTCAGGCATAGTTTGAGGTAGTACTTATGCATTTTCCCTAATATATATTATTCTACTTCTTTTATTAATGTTAATTTTAGGGACACGTACAAAAAATGTTATTGATGGAGTAACCCATTCTTTCTATTGAGATTTTAGTAGCTTTAGTTAATAATTATTCATGCATGATTCTACTTGATATCTTGTTTGTTTACATTTATGTTTACTTCTCTTTTCATCTTATTTTTTATTTAGATTCCAATTTCTTAATTGATAAGCTAATTTTTAAAGATTGAGATACTTTCAAATTGATGTATGTTCAAATAGTTTACGTTATCTACGTATTTCATGTTGCGGATTTATCAAAATATGTGTTATTCAACTTTCCTATTAATGTGAAATTTGGGAGAAGACATCAATTTTTAGTAGCTTCTTTATATATATATATATATATATATATATATATATATATATATATATATATATATATATATATATATATATATATATATAAGAGAAGAGAAGTAAGGTGAGATATCAGTTAGGTCATGATTCATGATTATATATATACTAGACCTTGGGCACGCGCGTTGCGCGTGTGCCTCGTGTGAATGAGTATAAAATTTAAAAGTATAATTACACAAATACAATTAAAAATGGATTTGAATAATTAAATGATTTTCTTTAAAAAAAAGTGTAAATTTTTTAAGATCATAAATATATATCATATTTAGTTATTAAATAGAGAAGAAACATTGATATGCAATATTCCTCATATGCTTTATTATCTTTAGTATGTATAAGTGATATATGTGCTTTAAGTGTGCGTAAACAAAGTACCATATTGAGTTGAATCATATTGAGTTGAATTATATTTATATTGAACATGATAGTACTTTTTGATTATTTATTTATAATCTTAAGATTTCTTTTACGAAATCACTTGCAAGTCTAAACAAGAAGTTGGAACAATAAAATGCTACAACACATAATTTAAGGTCGACGTTATAGTTACAAAATATTTAATACGTTAAACTTCCGCCTTTTTTTTAAGGAATAATACCCTCCACTTTTTTACAGATGCATACATATCGATAACTTGTCGTCGAAGGAAAGTGGTGTTTTGTAATAGTTGTAGAGAAATTCGATCAACATATGTCTTCCTTAGGATGACTAATATATCATTATCAATTACATAGTCTACACCTACAAAATAAAGGTAATTATTTGTTATAAAATAACCACTGTTTAAATATGTAATTAACATATATAAATAATAGTTACATATATATGTATCCTTCGTCTTCTTTGATTCATTCAAATTATTAATTCTGCCATCTGTAAATTTTGACAAAAGAATTTTTTGTCAAGTTATATACATATAATTGAATTATGAAATACAACACAATCATTTAATTTGTGAGATATCAACAGCATGGTAGGAAAAAGAAAACAATATAAACCAAAAAGTATATGATACTTTTGAAGGTGCCTGCAGAACTCAATTTCTCAAATCTCCAATTTATAGACCAAAAAAACTAAATAGAAGCATAAATAACACTAACAAAACAAAGAACACATCTGGAGGTATACGCTAGATTTGTTGTCAATGACAACACAACATTCCAAAAAAGAAATATGCATATCACAATATCTAGATTTCAAAATAAATAGGAAAGCTAAGCTAATTGCTCAAAAATTTGTTCATGAATGGATAGAAACGCATCAATATACGTTGTAAAATTAATAGAAATTTAAGGTATGGTGTATATACTTGTCGACTGTTTTGTCAGTGAGGAGATGGAGCTTTATGACAGCGTAAACTTCATCCTCTCTACTAAGTTTCCGGAATTTTTTATGTCTATGTGAACTTAAGTAAACAGGAATCCTAAGGCATAATACCTAAATCAAAGCTAGAACTGCTATTAGGAGCAATACATAAAAAAACAGCTACGACGAATATCAAGTGATAGATATTTATCTTTTTAAAGAAGGTTAACCACATGGAAAATACGATATCTATGGATGAGGGAAGTTCCAAGACAAATCACATTGATCTCTTAATATTTGAAGTTCAAGCAAAAGTGTACAATTGGTTACAAGGGTTAAGAGTTTCTCTAGACGAGGGAAGTTAATTCAATCTTACAGCGTGGAATCTAAGGCCAAGATAGGGAGGAGGTATTTTGACATCACAAAACTGAGAAAACATACAAGAAGTATCAAATTGATGTTTGTGCGTGAACAACCAACAATAGTAACAAAAGTTCGAACTACATACTCCAAATTCCAAACTTCCCAACGAATAAACAAAAAATAGGGGTAACAAAGTGGTTATTGATAAAGAAGAAAATGAATTTACGTGACATAACTGAAATAACAATATCACAAAAAAACACGTCTATTCCTAACAATTAATAAATACATTAAAATATTAGTGTGAGATTCAAAATTAAATTAAAAGAGGAAAAAACTCTAATTGATAATTGGTGTTCATATATGCCAAAACAATATCGTAGTTGAACTTGAGATGAATGAGTAGAACAATTATATGTTAAAACTAATTATTTAAGTTAAAAGATTTGACTCATATTCTTTCTACGAATCTCTCCGGCACAATAACGTTAAATAAAAATCTTAACTAATGTATATGAACGTCACATTAGATATTAATTTAACGTAAATAGAGTAAGTATTTGACTCAAGACTTTAGATGATACGTATGTATCGTGATATTAAATTTAAATGATACGTATGTATCGTGATATTAAATTTGTTATTGTCTCATTCAAATTAAAATAAATTCTCATTATCTATATATAGCTATCCATGTGCCTTTTGACATAGTGTAGCATGAAAAAACAAACTTTACATCATTTGATAACAATATAATAGCATTCTTATACACAAACTTATAAAGATGATTTGGGTAAGTACAAATTCAAGAAATAAATTACCATATAAAAAGTGATTTATTCACTTTAAGAGGTGTTTTTATTCTATAAAATAGAGTTTAAATGATCCCCTTCATTTCAAGACAAAAACAGAAAAAGTTTCTTTACTGTTATTCTTTTACTTCGGCCACTAATACTGTAGTCGGTAGTTGTACATAATCCACAAATTATATGACGTTTTCTTATGAGATTTTCTTAATTCATCAAATATTTAATTTATGTGATAGTTCAACAATACATAGTTCAAATATGAATATGAATATGAGCAACATCACTTATGATTACAAATACTTCATGCCTTAAATGCTTGTGTCTTGTCTTTACAAAATTGTAACCCCCACCATATTATAGTTATAAGTTAAAGTTGTACGGAAATTCAATTAACATATATCTTTAATTGGATGCATGGGATCATTATCAATTTCGTGATGTGCACCTGGGGAAGAAAGTAATTAATAACTACTACTTATAGAAATCCTTAATAACTATCGACATAAGAATATTTATATGATACATTTAAAACTTGGAGTATTGTATAACTTTATTACATCTAAATAAAGGATATGAACAAATTTAACTGAAAATAAAAGGAGCAGAGAGCCCGAAGAAAATTAAAAGTTATGGAATAAGATTGGGCCATAGATAACGTTTAAAATAATTAGTAAGACTAATTAGATAATAACCTATAAATGTATTTGTTCAAAGTTAATATTTTCTAACAATAGAGAGATACTAATCAAGCAGTTGGTATACTTCATCCAACAAGAATATAAATACGAAATTACTTTTTGAAAAGTAAACAGAAAGTGTTACCAGATCAATTATGTGAAAGTAATAAGCAAGAAACCTGTAAAAATATTAATAATTAATGAGTTAACTAATGATAAATGTAATTTCTAATCGAACAAAATCAATATAATTTATAGGGATTATGTTTTGACAAATATATGTATGGAAGTTTCACAACAAAAAGCATTTTTCAAGTCGAAAGCCTCAATTAAAGAATTGCTCAAACAAACGGCTAAATGAAAGAAATCAAAAACAAAACATGACAAGAGGAAACGAAAGTAACAAAACAAAAGCAATGATATATTATCAGTGAAATAATAGCAGTGATCATATACATACCTGGAAAAATGTATATGAGAAGAAGACAAATAGAACAATAAAAAGAAAATAACTTGTGGACCTTTATAGAGAGCAATTAAGAATTAATAAATTGTTAGGAAAAATTAATGGCTGGAAAAAGAAAAAGTTAGTACAATGTACATTACCTTTAAAGATGCACTTATATGTATTGAAGAGACAACTTTTAATTATATAGGTTACGTTTAACATGAATAATAAAAAATAATATTATTTGAAAATCAGAAAGGGCCAACTTTTACATCAAAAAGGGGTTAAAAAAAAAACAAATTATGTGGATTAATAAAGATGCTTGTTTAAGATTGTAGTAAATAAATTATGTGGGCACATTGAGGAAAAACTGAATATGGAGCATTAAATGAGACTGTGGAACTTCTAAAAATTAAACACCCAAAAAAAAAAACTACTAAACTTCTATTCACTCACCATTTATGTGATTTAAATATCATTATTTAATTAAATATTTACATCTTTAGGTAATTAATATATTATTATTATTAGATATTTTATTAATTAATATTAACTTATTTAGATATTTTATAATATTTTAAATTAGGATAAGAATAAAATGGTACTTCAATTTTTACGTTTGTGATTTCCCGCTTTTAGTATAATATATGATGATATAATATGATGGGCGAAAAATAAAATAAATACAAAAGAAAAGAAAAACATTTTAAAAATATAATTAAATTTAGTTGTTAAAAGGATAAAAATATCTAATTTAAACTTTCTATTGATATTTTCATTTTTCAACTTTTGACTTAATAACTTCCACTTTTAAGTATATAATATAATATGATATAATTAGTATTTAATGTTTAATATTTAATCAATTTATTTTTTAAAATTAATATGTTAATTTAGTATTGGATTAAAACGGTAATTCAACTTTGCACTTTGAATCTTCCCACTTATAATAATATATGATATATATATATATATATATATATGTATATATATATATATATATGTATATATATATATATATAAGAGAAGAGAAGTAAGGTGAGATATCACTTAGGTCATGATTCATAATTTTATATTCACCTATTTTCTCAATTCTTTGTCCTTTCCTTAACTATTATTTCTGTAGATTTTTTTTTTATATCTTTAGCATAAAAAAATTAAAAATTTCATGTTACAAATCCTTCGTGGTAAATAACACTAAAGTAAAGTTGATACACCTAATGATTTAACCTTTTTCAATATAGCTTTTTTAGCATCTTTTATTTATTTTTTATTCTATTTTAGGTACTTACATTCTTACTAATTAACCATAACAAGAAAAATATAAGAGGCATAGTTCAAAAATAATTGAAGAAGAACTAAAAAATATTGTTAAGAAATTCTTAAGCGTAGGATCTTAATATATTTCTTTTATTTCAAATAATTTCTCTGAAGAAGAGGTTCCGAGGCTAATAATTGTGTATTTTTTTTTAAAAAAGTTTTCTTGTATATTTTTCTTAGCAAGATCATTGCATTTGCATCAGAAAATGACATGTCATAAGCATTTATTTTATTTGTATTACTTAAAGTGTATATTATAAGACTGTATTAAAAAATGTAAGAATTTAGTTTTTAATGTATTTAAAGATTGAAACTAAAATATTATTTTAAAAAATCATGAATCTAATAATTTTTTCATACCGCGTGAAGCATGGCCATGTTTAGTAGCTAATAATAAATTTAATAATAATAATTATAACAAAAACAAAACAAAAACAAAAATCTCTACATGATTAGTCAACTTTTCTTATTTCACATAACTTTTTCCGTAACTCCTCTTATAAATAATGTAATTTATGTTGATAAAGTATTATTCTTTATGATAAATAAAGAATTTTATAACTTAAAAGGGTGCAAATATGCAAATTGGAGACACACATTATTTGCTTTAAATATTCATATTCGTAAATATCTAATTATCTATTCAATTTTTATACTCGTGATATCCATAATTCTCATCTCTTCATATTTATAACCTCCAAATATTTAATCTATAATTTTAAGATATCTTTCGGTATTCCTTCATTTCTTACAATATAAATTCAGTCTTTTCATTCTAGAACCCCCTAACAAGGTTATTATTTTTATTCTATAGTTAAAGTAGACGAAGATGACTATTTTGATAGGATATGAGAGAAAGAGTCGATAAGAACTCTGAATACTATGTACTAATTTTGTATTTATTTTTCCATCTATATTATTATCGATCAACGTCTTATGAAGAATGTATACATTGTATTCTTTTCCTTCTCTATTTTTTCTTTTTGTTTTTCTCTATTAGACTTCTTAATTTAGTTTTCTATGAATGCTTTATTGTCGTAAGTCTAAATACTTATTTGAGCTCAAATTAGCCATTTGTGACTTTATTGAGTGTTTGCTAACTATTAACCAAGGTTCAAAAGTTATAGTAGGTTGCTTAAAAAGAATTAATTTGAAACATCAAAGTATGCCCTTCATTTGGTGTTTTTTGGTTATATTATTAAAGATTTGTTTATGGTTTTTGTATTATATTATTCATTACCTGTTGTTCACATATATGTTTTCATAGCATTTTAGTCATTCAAACATATTTATAAAAATTCAAATGGAACAAACGTGTCCAGAAACTAGTCAAAGAATATCAAAGAGAGAGGTGATTAGACAAGACATTTGACACCTATAGGCTGTAGCTAGAAATGGTAAAGTCGGCTCAAAAAATCACAATCCACCCAATCTGTTTAGATTTGAGCAGGTTAATAACTAGAGTGATATGCAGCCCAAATGGTAAAGAGGCTGAAACTTAATGCCCTTCTCCTCCTGTAGTTTAACAGCTATAAGGGGTTCACATGTAAATTCTCCCTCAGCATCAAACTAGAAGAGTCTTCCAAGGATGGAGGGCAGATAAAGTAAAACACATGAAATTCTAGTCAATTAACTTTAGTAACTACAAAAACTTCAGCAGCAGAAGCCTCACAGGCCTAATTAAGTATATGCCACATTCTTTCTTGGAGCTAGAAGTTTTATCAGATCAAATGTAAATTCAATCCTGTGAATGTGAATCAAGACACCAAAACTCATAGTTTGCTCTGGATATTGGCCTAATTAAGTATATGCCACATTCTTTCTTGGAGCTAGAAGTTTTATCAGATCAAATGTATATTCAATCCTGTGAATGTGAATCAAGACACCAACACTCATAGTTTGCTATGGATATTGTTAGCATGATAAAAATCTAAATAATTGTATATATTAATGTAATTAGATAGTGATATAAATTAGCATGATCATATAGATTTGTTGTAGAATCAAAGGAATATATATTGTGATAGAATAGCGGATTTGGAGGGATTGAATAGCAGATTTGTAGAGATAGAATAGCTGATTTTTAGGGATAGAAATGACGGATCTTTAGGGATGTGTAATCTTTATTCTCTCTATGTAATGGAAAGACACTCACTTTGAGAGACATTCAGCAGAAAACTGACATGGTACTAAAGCATTCTCTTGGCTGTCTTGTTTCATAGAGTCTCTGTGGTTCCTTCTAAATTTTTTTGAACATCTTGGTTTTTTTTGTTGATTGTTTGTCAACAATCAGTCCTACCACCTAGGACTTTTGCTCTTGGTCATTCTAGTTGCTTTCGTTAGTCTTTGTAGTTTTCATAGCTACTCAAAAGCATGAATTCACATCACTTTGAATCCTTCAGTGTTCGTTTCACTGGAAAAAATTATTCTTCTTGGGAGTTTCAGTTCCAGTTATTTGTCACCGGCAAAGAACTGTGTGGCCATATAGATGGAAGCGATCCTGCTCCTACTGATACAACAAAGCTACGTGAATGGAAGATTAAAGATGCTCGGGTGATGACATGGATTCTAGGGTCAATTGACCCTCTTATTGTTCTTAATCTCAGGCCATATAAGACAGCCAAGGCCATGTGGGATTACTTACAAAAGGTTTACTACCAAGATAATAGCGCAAGACTCTTTCAGCTAGAGTATGAAATTGCTAATTACTCTCAAGAAGGTCTTCTTGTTCAGGAATATTTTTCTGGATTTCAGAACTTATGGGATGAATTTACGGATATTTTCTATACCAAAATACCTACTGAATCTCTATCAGTGATTCAGGGAGTTCATGAGCAAAGCAAGCGAGACCAATTTTTGATGAAAATACGCTCTGACTTTGAGTGTGTTTGCTCTAACTTGATGAATCGTGACCCATCTCCCTCTTTGGATGTTTGCTTTAGGGAATTACTTCGTGAAGAACAACGTCTTGTCACACAAAATGCTTTCAAGAAGAAAAATGATGTCACTGTTGCATTTACTGCTTAAAGGAAAGGGAAGGGATATGAGTAGAACTCAATGCTACAGTTGCAAGGAATATGGGCATATTGCTAGCAATTGTAGCAAGAAGTTCTGTAATTATTGTAAACAACAAGGACACATTATCAAATAGTGTCCCACGTGCCCTTAAAATCATAGGGTCAACGCTTTTCAAGCTGGGATAAATGGTTCCACTATTGATAACTCATCTTCAGGAAAAGTTCTTACTCCTGAAATGGTTCAACAAATGATCGTGTCAGCCTTTTCAGCATTGGGATTACAAGGTAATGATGTTACATCTAATTTTTGGATTGTTGATTCAGGTGCTTCCAGTCATATGACCAACTCAACGAGCATCCTAAAAAATGTTCGTAAGTATTAAGGTCCATCACAAATACAAATTACTCGTGGTAGTACTTTACCCATTACCAAGGTTGGGGATATCACTCCAACTTTCAAGAATGTTTTTGTTTCACCAAAGCTCTCAACTAGTCTTATTTCAGTTGGACAATTAGTAGATAACAATTGTGATGTGAATTTTTCTCGTAATGGTTGTCTTGTGCAGGATCAGGTGTCGGGGACGATAATCTCGAAGGGGCCTAAAGTTGGACGATTGTTTTCTATACACTTTTCCATTCCTCCTGTTCTATCTTTTGCTTGTACTTCTACTTCTATTAAGACTGAGATTTGGCATAAGCGTCTAGGACATCCAAATGCTGTTGTGTGGTCTCATTTATCAAATTCTGGTTTTTTGGGAAATAAAAATCAATTTTCAGTTGCTTCTGTTGATTGTTCTACTTGTAAATTAGGCAAAAGTAAAGCTCTTCCTTTTCCTAATTTTGGTAGTCGTGCTACTAAGTGTTTTGATGTCATTCATATTGATGTTTGGGGCATTTCACCAATTATTTCTCATTTTCATTTCAAATACTTTGTGACATTCATACTTGATTATAGTCGATTTACGTGGGTGTATTTTCTTTGATCCAAATCTGAGGTATTTCCCATGTTCAAGACATTTTTGGCTTACATTAAGACTCAATTTTCTACGTGCATCAAATTATTAAGATCTGATTCTGGTGGAGAATATATGTCTTATGAATTCAAAAAAAATCTTACTTGACAAAGGAATTGTCTCACAACGCTCTTGCCCATATACACCACAACAAAATGGAGTTGTTGAACGTAAAAATCGCCATCTTTTAGATGTCACTCGTACTTTGTTGATTGAGTCCTCTGTATCATCTAAATATTGGGTGGAAGCTTTGTCTACTGCTGTCTATTTAATTAATAGATTGCCATCTAAAGTGCTAAATCTTGAGTCTCCATATTTTCATCTTTATCACCAAAATCCTAACTATAGTGAGTTTCACACATTTGATTGTGTTTGTTTTGTGCATTAGCCTCCTTCGCAGCGCAATAAACTTTCTTTACAATCTACTAAATGTGCTTTTATGGGTTATAGTACTTCACAAAAAGGTTTTATTTGCTATGATCCATGTTCTCACAAATTTTGTATTACTAGAAATGTTGTTTTCTTTGAGAATCAATATTTCTTTCCTATGATTGTCGATTCATCTTCTGCTTCTCCTGTTCTTCCTACTTTTGAAGATTTATCATCTTCTTTTAAGAGGTTCAAATCTGGATTTGTGTATGAACAACGTCGGTCAACTTTATCCTATCCCGACACTGAACCGTCGCCTGAAACTATACCACAACTAGAATCTGAGAATTCTTCAAGATATGGTCCTCTTGAGCCTACTAGGCGCTCTACCAGAGTATTGCGTACTCCCAATTGGTATGGATTTTCCTCTACTTTATCTAACATTTCTGTTCCAACTTGTTACTCACAAGCTTCCAAGCATGACTGTTGGCAAAAAGCAACGGAGGAAGAACTTTTGGCTCTTAAAGAAATGACACATGGGACATTGTTTCATATCCTTCAAATGTCCACCCTATTGGATGTAAATGAGTTTATTCAGTCAAACTCCATTCTGATGGAACTCTTGATCGATACAAAGCTCGATTGGTTGTTCTTGGTAACAGACAAGAGTATGGGGTGAACTATGAGGATACTTTTGCACCCGTAGCAAAATGACTACGGTGCGAACTATTATTGACATTGCTGCTTCACAAAACTGGTCTCTTTATCAAATGGATGTCAAAAATGCTTTTCTTCATGGTGATCTCAAAGAAGATATTTATATGAAACCTCCACCTGGTTTGTTCTTATCGCCTACATCAGATGTATGCAAGTTGAAGCGGTCTTTGTATGGATTAAAATAAGCTACAAGAGCTTGGTTTGATAAGTTCCGATCTACATTGCTACAATTTTATTTTGAGTAGAGCAAATATGACTCATCTTTGTTTCTTCGAAAAACATCTGCAAGTTGTGTTCTTCTTTTGGTGTATGTAGATGACATTATTATCACAGGAACCGATTCTTCACTAATCACTAGCCTCCAACAACAACTTAAAGATTCTTTTCATATGAAAGATCTTGGTACTCTTACATATTTTTTGGGTTTGGAAGTTCATAATGTTGCTTCAGTGTGTTTCTAAACCAACACAAATATGCTCAGGATCTGATTTTTTTGGCTGGTCTTCAAGATTCCTCCTCCGTAGATACTCCATTGGAATTGAATGTGAAGTATCGTCGTGAGGAAGGCGATATTCTTCCTGATCCAACTATGTTTCGACAATTAGTTGGGAGTCTAAATTACCTTACTATTACTCGGCTTGATATCTCTTTTGCAGTTCAACAAGTTAGTCAGTTTATGCAAGCTCCCCGTCATCTCCACTTGGTGGATGTTCGTCGTATCATTCGGTATCTTCTAGGAACTTCTACTCGTGGATTGTTCTTTTCAAATGGTTCTCCTATTCGTCTTAATGCTTTTAGTGATTCTGACTGGGCGGGATGTCCTGATACTCATCGTTCAGTCACTGGTTGGTGCATGTTTCTTGGAGAGTCATTGATATCTTGGAAGAGTAAACAGTAAGATCGTGTGTCAAAATCTTCAACAGAGGCTGAATATCGATCCATGTCTACTGCTTTCTCTGAGGTTGTATGGCTTCGTGGATTACTTGCTGAGATTGGATTTCCTCAATCTCATCCTACTCCTCTCCATGCTGATAATACAAGTGCTATTCAGATTGCTACTAATCCAGTTTTTTATGAAAGGACCAAACACATCAAAGTAGATTGTCATTATATACGAGAAGCTGTAGATAAAGGAGTCATTACTCTTCCACATGTATCCAGTGATCTTCAAATAGATGATGCGTTTACAAAATCTATGGCACGACAACGCCATCAGTTTCTAGTAGGCAAATTGATGCTTCTTGATCCACCAGCATCAATTTGAGGGGGGATGTTAGCATGATAAAAATCTAAATAATTGTATATATTAATGTAATTAGATAGTGATATAAATTAGCATGATCATATAGATTTGTTGTTGAATCAAAGGAATAAATATTGTGATAGAATAGCTGATTTGGAGGGATTGAATAGCAGATTTGTAGAGATAGAATAGCTGATCTTGAGGGATAGAAATGACGGATCTTTAGGGATGTGTAATCTTTATTCTCTCTATATAATGGAAAGACTCTCACTTTGAGAGACATTCAGTAGAAAACTGACAGATATTGCTAACAACAATTTCATGCTCTAACTGAAAGCGCCTGCCCTATGGTCTCGGTTGTATACCTTTCGTAAATAATTCCACATGGCCTTTCCTGTATTGTATGGCTTGAGATTAAGAACAATAAGAGGGTCCATTGACCCTAAAATCCATGTCATCACCCGAGCATCTTTAATCTTCCATTGACCGAGCTTTTTAGGATCGGTAGGAGTAGGATCGCTTCCATCTATATGTCCCCATAATTATTTTCCGGTGATTACTAGTTGGAATTGAAATTCGCAGACAGAGTAATTTTTTCCGGTGAAACAAACATGGAAGAACTCAAACTGATATGACGACATGTTCTTGACAAGCTAAGGAAGATAGAAATGCAATGATGCAAAATAACCAGACTGACCAAGACTAAGATTCCAAGATGCCTTAACTTCCAAGATACTTAGGAATAACTGTTGACTAACAGTAAGCAGAACCAAAACTTCCAAAAAAAAATCTGGAAGGAACCACAGATGAAAGACACTAAGAATCAAAGCACTGAAAAAGGCTCTGATACCATGTCAGTTTTGTTGTATGACTCTCAAAGTGAAAGTCTTTCTATTATATTGACATAAATATTACATATCCTTAAAGATCCGTCATTCCTATCCCGAAAGATCAGCTATTCTATCTCTACAAATCTGTTATTTAATCCCTCCAAATCCGCTATTCTATCACAATATTTATTCATTAGATTTTACAACAAATCTATATGATCATGCTAATTTATATCACTATCTAATTACATTAATAAATACAATTATTTAGATTTCCATCATGCTAACATAGATATGGTTATGTACATTTTGTAACACTGGCAAGGATAGATTTTGCTTATGTTCTCACTTTTGTTATCCAACCCCACACAGGCCCATTGCTTGATGTTGCTTGGCGAAACAATGATTCTTTCGCGACCAGATACGCTGATAACATGATATATGTTTGTAAATTTGGAGAGAACAAACCAATCAAAACTTTCTCAGGACATCAGGTGTGGTTCAGTGCAAATTGAATTACTAGTTTTATGCTTGATTGGATCATTGATGTGAATAGTCTTAAGGGTTGCTTACTTTTCCATTGCAGAATGAAATAAAATTTTAGGTTCATGCTCTGATGATACCACAATTAAGGTAATTCCATTTAAGGAAGTCAACAAATTACAGAGAAAGTTGAATTTTAGCTTCAACTTTTCCTGCGTTAGGACTTTAAATATGTTGTTTCCAAGAAATTCCGCTCATTGTTTCTGTGCAGATATGGAGCATGAAACAGGATGTCTGCTTTCATTATTTCAGAGAACATCGTAAAGTATCTATTTTTGTTCTTCTTTTTCTTTGTTGATTCATTTAATCAAATCAGAGATCAGATTCTGGCAAGGTATTCTATCTATTGCTACCGGTCATGTTTACAATATTCTTTCACATTAGTGTCGTAGATTATGATTGGATCATTTTTCATAGCTAAGCGATAAAAGGTTCTATGTTTTGCCAGGCACAGTGAGTTTTCACTGTTTATAAGAAAATACTCCCACCATTCCATTTTTTATGACACTATTTTTGTTGTCCTTTCAAGCCCTTGTTTGCACTTTAGGCTTCTAGTTGAATCAATCTTGTGTACCATATAGCAATTTTAGGGGGTAGTAAACCATGGTGCCTTCTAGTTAGTAGTTACATTATTCAATTTAAATTTTGTTCAAAGTTCCAATTCTTTAGTTAGAAGAGTGACATTTATATGTTAAAGGTGCACTTAAGCTTTGAAGCGAGGCAAACAATCCCCAACAAACTTTCAAGCCCCTAGAGTTGAGTTTCAAATTTTGGAATGATTGTGATCTGGCCCGTAATGGCATAATCCCCTAACGAGTAAGAATAATCCAGAGAGATACAGTTTCAATTTAACCGTCGTGTGCGCTGATTTAATGTATAGTAAACTTCTATTTCTTTGAGATCATTGGTTATGTTTTTTTGGTATGTCTGTGTAGTGGTTCATTGTACAACCGCATCGCAGACACTGCATTTTGGTAAGGATCATGGAAATCAACTTGGATATCGTATCTGTTTGGGCCAAAAGTTTCGGTCAGCATAGCACATAAGTGTAATAAACACAGTTGAAGCAAATAACTACCAAGCCAGTCACCAATTCAAGCTAACAAGGAAACAACAGTGACTGAACATTTTAAAGTACAACGCACAATGAGAATATAATGGATAAACTTGACTGACAAAAATACAAGAGAAGATACAATTAGAAACAAGGAAAACAAGAGAGTGAGCAAGTAACTTGCCCTAGATAAGTCTTGGTTAGATATTTCAAAGAATGGCTGAAAAGGTTGGTCTTCATCAGGGGCTGGTATGTTGCAGTATCTCTGCATAGAAGAAAGGCAAGACGTGAATAAACATACACACAGATAGCGTCTCCATTTACCCAACTTGACAGACAAATACAGAGAATGTGAACAATTGATATGATAATTCTTACTTTTATCATCTCTTATATACAAGTGAATTCAACATAAGCAGCAATGGGAACTATTGTACATGCTCGCAGATCAACCAGCTAAAGGGGAGGAAATCATAGGTGCCACATTGAGCGCTATTTCACGCCTTACCTAAATGAGTAAATAAAAAAATGTGGCAAAGGCCTGATTAGGTCCATCCTCAAGAACAAACTTACTTTCACCTTACAAGCATAAATGTTCCACCCACAACAATAAGGTACTCTCTTTTTCTTTTTAATAGCCTGTGCTTCCAGGCCAAATTGCGTGCACCTTGACCATTCATGTTGATGCATGACAGTGAATGGATACACATAATGCAAGCCAAGACCATGATCTAGACATAATACATGATTTAAGGTTCCTAGAAAATGATTTTCATTTATTAGAAAGAATAAAAATGAAATTACCTCTGAAGATGTCAAAATACGACAACTCCAAGCAACGCAGGTTTGTCGTAAGATTATGGCCCACAAGTACCCTACCAATTGGATTTCCACTGTAAAGAATCAACTAAATTCTCTCCCGGACTTCTTCCCAAGGCATGGCATTTTGTAGATTTTCTTCTTTTATACCAGTAATTTCATACCTGGCACACAACGGTGAGGAAGTATGAAAAGGTGAGATACAAAAAGCGTCAGCTTACACTATAATTAATTAGATATGTTTATTTGCCAGCAGATACTTATAATCAGCCACAGGAGTTTGGGGTAGAACATAAGATCTTATCATCTCCGTCAACTAGCCATACCCTTGCGCAAAGTTCTTGTGACCAATCACCTCCAACCATTACACAATCTATGGCGACTACTTCCTGACCTCTTATGTTGATCATTTCGTCTGCTGAGCGATACATCTCCACTGTCTCCTGTAACAATTATACATACACATTCCAGCAACTAACACATACATCTACACTATCCTAAGTGTAACTGATTCTTGTGAATGCATTGAGGAAAGAAAATTCATCAACTCACAATGGATTGAGGAGTGGTAAGACGACATGTTTCCTTATGCTCGTTGAGAGAGTCCACGCTGCTACAGATTTTCAGACACAAAATGCAGCCTCGTTCAGCAAAGACGGTTGAGCAAATTCACTTTAGCCAATGGACCTAAATATTAAAGTGAAAAGAAAACTTAGAGATCATTTACATGTAAAAAAACATTCATTGTTTAAGCACAACAACTTACCAACAATGTGCTCCCTTAGTGATTCCAATGATTTGCAATGTTTGTTACAAACACCACATTTAGGGTCATGAACCGAATGATGAGATGTTCGCATATGTTCAATAATATGTTCCTTCCGCTTGCACTGCTTGTAACAAGCTGGACATTTGTGCCTGGCATCACATAAGCAAGTTGTTATGCCTTCAAATAAAGAGCAAATAAAGTTCTGTATTTATGAGGATTCGATATGAGGCTAGAGGAGTAATATCAACACATTCAGTAGACGGCAGCAAATTAGTTCAATTCAGTACTCATACTAGTCCAACCACTTACATGTTGAGTCCAAAAGTCTATGAACATAGGAAGAAAAACCAGCTCTGTTTCAGATGTGGAGATAAGTATGCTCCTGGGAATAAATGTAAAAATAGGCAGCTGAATTGCATCAAGGGAAGCAATAAGATGAGCAAGTGGCATGGACACAGCACCTACTGAAACTACTGAAATAGTTGAGGAGCAAGCCCTAATTGATGAGGTAATTAAAGTGGACATCCAACAAGAGACGTAATAGGCTATTTGTCCGAGTGCCTTGGCTGGCAATCACAATAGAATGAATACCATTTTCGTAAGGGGAATAGCTAAGAATAAAAATCTAACTGTGTTGGTGGATTCAGTAAGCACACATAGCTTTATTGGCAAGAAGAGTGTGTCACTATTGGCAAGAAGGCCAAGAAAGTGGTGTTGCATGCTATTCTGGAAGGGGGAAGTATTCACATGATCAACAACGGTACAATAGGAACACCGGTCAGGAAGGGTCAGACTTTGATGGCTCACTTGTTCATAATCAACACGGACACAACTACTGAGCAGGAAACAATTGAGGTCTTACATGTACAATTACTTTCAAAAAGAGGAGCTAGAGAAACAAATGAAGGATATATCATCACATGGTATTATTCAGCCCAGTCAGTCACCTTTTTCTTCACCTGCATTGTTAGTGAAAAAGAAGGATGAACTTGAAGGTTATGTGTAGATTGCAGAGGGTTGAATGAGGCTACGGTGAAAGACAAAGTATCCCATACCCATTGTAGGTGACCTATTGGATGAGTTACATGGTTCAATGATATTTGTTGTTTTCATTCCTAAGATACTTAGAACAAAACTTTGAAGAACTTGGTAAGAAATAACAAAGTTTAAAGAGTATTTTCAAACTAGAAAATTAAAACTTGTAGAGAAAATAGAATTAAAAACATATTAGAAACAATATAAAAATATTTTTCTCAAAGAAAGAAAATCGAGCCCGATGAATGCACAATATCCCCTAAGGAAATTATTCCCCTCAAGTACCCGAGGTTAATGAAATATATCCCCCTAGGATAGAATGATCTTACTCACCGGTGTATCGGTACCTAAAACCACGGTATCAATGAATCGATCGACGACAGTAAAATATACTTAGAATACTAAATTTAGTAATAGTAGAAGAAGTCCAGAAAAAATAGTTCAACTAAAATGAGAGAAATACCTCAATTTATAGAAAACCTTTCAAAAAGATCACAACCTTTAGAAAAGTCATAACCTTTCAAAAAGGTCACAACCAAAAGTCATAACTTTTCATAAAAGTCACAACTTATTATAAAAGTCGCAAACTCTTTGTTTCCTACTCACACCTTTTAAAACCCAACAATATTTTCAAAGGTTGATTTAAGAGCTGGTTACAATTTTATTAGAATGAAATTTGATGATGTGTTTAAGACAACATTCAGAACACAACCATTGCCCCAACCATTTTCAACCTTTTCTCAGGAAATTTGTGCTACTTTTCTTTGACGGTATCTTAATATACACTTAGTCTCTTAAGGACCATGTGAAGCATGCTACTACTAGTTGTACTATCTGCACAATACTGATATACTACATAACTAATTTTTAAATACTAATTCATTACATATATATGCGACCATTTTTGTTAAAATAATTTTGTCACATGTACAGTTACATAAGAAGCCCTAACATTTTTACTTTACAAATTCTAGTTTTTAGAATTTCAAAATGCTAATAATAGAATTTCAAACAAAATATTTGATAATAATTTTTTTAAAACACAAATAAACTGCTCGAGCAAAAATTACGGCGAAATTCATATTTAACTTCTAAAGTTGTATATAAAATTATTCTAGAATAATAGGACATGTCACATGAATATCACATTGAAGAAGCTCCTCTAAGAAAATTCTAGTAATAATACTAGAGTCATCAAAATGGCTTGGCCATGAGCCACCAACTACTTAGTAGGGTTGGGTAACGATTCACACTCTTAATAGTCTAAGGTCTAAATCATTCAGATTCAGACGCATTTTTTTGTGAATAATTTTCAGCATTATAATCACTATCGTCATTGTCAACTACCAATAATCCTTGCCACCACAACCACTAGTTGCTACCACTATCACTGTCAGCCAATATTGTCAATCGGTACCATACTAATCATCACCTCCACAATCACTATTAGCCACTATCACCACTAATAACTATGATCAATCCCTACAACAACCACCTCTACTATCACAACTAGCACCATCGTCAACTACTTAAATTAATCAACTCTACAATCACTAATACCTACTGTTTATCACGTGAATCCCCACATGCACCACTAACTATCTCCACCATCATCACTAGCGGACTACATATTTTTATATTAAAAAATAATTTTTCTATATATATAATTTAGCTACTTTCTATTTAAATTGTATATATATTATAAAAGAAAAAAAAGTATGAATATTTAGGTGTTGAAGACAAATAGTTTTAATCACTTTCTTTTGATCTAAATAAGATATTTAAAAATTCAAATTCACAGTTAGATATCCTAATCTTATTGTATATAAATAGTGCATAAACCTTTATTTTTAAATTAACATTTAGGGCGTGTTTGGTATGGAGGAAAATGTTTTCCCTGGAAAATGTTTTCCTAGAAAATGTTTTTCTGGAAAACAAGTAGATTTTGGACTTATTTTCTCATGTTTGGTTGGTCAGTAGAAAATATTTTTCGGAAATAATTTTTAGTGTTTAATTTATAAATGAAAAGTATTTTTGAGAGACATCTTTTATTTTTACTAGAGTAAAAATTAATTTATGAAATTGAAAATATTTTTTAAAAATAATTTTTTTTTGGGTGGTGGTGGTGGGTGGGGTGGTGGTGGGGTGGATGGGGGCAGGGGGAGGGGGTAGGAGTGAAAAATAAAATTTGAAGTTGAAAGTACTTTTAAAAACAAATTAATTTTTTGGGAGTTGAGGCGGGTGGGGGTCTGGGCCGGGGGGAGGGAAGGGGGGGGGGGGTAGGAGTTCAAAAATAAAAATTTGAAGTTGAAAATATTTTAAAAAAGCAAAATTAATTTTTTGGGGAATGGGTGGGGTTGGGGGGGAGCTGGCCGGTGGTGGTGGGGTGGTGGGGTTAGAGATCGGATGAAATTGAAATATTTTATTTTAAATTGATTTCCCCCCAAAAAAAATGTAATTTGAAATTGGAGGAAAGTTTTGGAAAATGTTTTCCTTAATTTTTTAAGGGAAGTCATTTTCCATAATTTTGAGGAAAATGAGTTGATTTGGAAAACATTTTCCAAGATTTTGTCCCAACCAAACATGAGAAAATTGGAAAACATTTTCCAGAAAATATTTTCCTTCATACCAAACACACTCTTAGTGAAAATCTTTTTTTTTCTCATATCGATTTTCTCTCAAACCATACCAAAGATCTCATCATCTTTATTTGAAATTCACTTTATCGTTAATACATAAATAAAATAAAAAAATATGATATTCATAATTGTACATGAAATTTTGGCTAAAAATTGGACGTTTGATTTTATGTTGTGCTCCAACCATTTTTTTTATTTTCGTAAAATTGCCCGAGAGCAATGCCTTTCAATCTATTCAAATGTAAATTATTTCAGCAATTTTCTCTTTAGACGTGTATAAAACTCTATTTTCAATCTAGTAATATTTGTTCAGTGTATCGAACATAAAGGGTATTAGATAGCACATATAATATAAGTACTGAGTTTAAGTATCTATAAAAGAACAGGAAAAACTTTTTTACTATTTTTAACTTATAAACAGTAAATGTTAGTCAAATCCTTGACCTATTGGAATTAAAACTAACATGTTTCATAGTCATATTCAAAACTCATCTTAAAAAAGGAAAAAAGAAATCATCACAAATATAATTCATTTTTAAGGTCTAGAACTAATCCAGCATAAAAACAATTTTAGACACACTTTTATATCACCAAGAAAAACAATACAATCAACTTTCTCAAGTTAAAATATTTAAATTTTTAAGTAAACTAAGAAAATTAAATAATAAAAGCAATAACCTTTTCAAGTAAAATAATGTGAAGTTCTTTCAATAATTAATATAAGGATTTCTCTAATTATCAAAAGAAATCTGTAACATGTTAATCATAATGTCGTTGAACTATTCTTTACCAATCGCGAGTCTTTACATGTCACAATTATCTCTTGATCAATTATAGTAAGTTTTTGGTGTTCTTCTGTCGAACTAACCCTACCTAGTAAGGCAAACAACTCGAAGCACCACGTCAAAACTTCATTATTTTTAATCCTATTTTAAATCTCTTAATAACTTAGAAGCGACATTGATCAACTAAAATCTAATCCTATAATCTTTCTAAACATATATATATATATATTTATATATATATATATATATATATATATGCAGCCATTTAAATTAAAATAATTTTTGTCGCCTATACAGTTACATAAGAAGCCCTAACATTTTGACTTTATAAATTCTATTTTTTAGAATTTCAAATGCTAATAATAGAATTTTAAATAAAACATTTGATAATAAATTTTTTAACACAAATGAATCATTTGAGCAAAAATTACGGCCAAATTCATATTTGGACTTCTAAAGTTGTGTATAAAATTACTAGAACAATATGACATGTCACGTGAACATCACATTGAAGAAGCTCCTCTAAGAAAATTCAAGTAATAATACTAGTCATCAAAATAGCTTGGCCATGGGCCAACCATCTACTTAGCATTCACACTCTTAATAGACTAATTAAGGCCTAAATCATTCAAATTCACTTCCATAAAATATAAACATCGAGGCGATTAAGAGGTATTTTTGTGTGAATAATTTTCAGCATCACAATCACTATCATCACTGTTAACTACCGACCATCCTTGCTTTCGTGACCAGTACTTGCAACCATTATTGTTGTTCAACCAATATTGTTAATCGATACTACACTTATCATCACCTTCGCAATCATCATCAGCCACTATTACCACTAATGACTATGATCAATTCCTACAAAAGGCACCTCTACTATCACAACTAGCACCATTGTCAACTACTAAAATCAATTGACTCTACCATCACTAATACCAACTATCATGATCACATGAGTTACCACACTACTCATTATCTCCACCATCATCACTAGCGGACATACATATTTTTATATCAAATAATAATTTTGTTATATATATATATATATATATATATATATATATATATATAGACATTGAAATTTTATGGGACTCTACAAGATGCATTGAATTCGAGTTGGGACTCTACAAATTGTGTTCAACTCTAATTAGGATTCTTGGAGGCTACTCAACCCTAAACCTAGTTTATGTCTATATAAAGGGTACTAAATTCTCTTAAAAGACATCTCATAAATTCCATAAAGAGATCAAGATCTCGAATACTCCGCAAATTGATGGATGATTCATATAGAGAGGTCAAATCTAAATTATCCTAGTTCGAGAAATATGCCACTAACGGCCCTCAAATCATGGATAAATCTTAGGAGAGTAGAATCAAGGGATCAACAGAATTGTACTCGCAATCTATCTTGATGAATAAAATCATGTTTCTTCAGATTTTATTTGTGCGGTTTATTTATTTTCCATATGTTTAAAATTTGTTGAAAACAAATTGGAACGGACAGTGGGACCAAATCTGCCCTTCAACTCTTCTCTCTTAAATTAAATTTGAAAATCTGAAGCTGCAAAGGTGGAAGAATGAGTACTTCAAACCTCGTCTTTGAGTTTTATCAAGTCTACACTCGACAAGCCTTGAAGCAAGGGGCATTTGTAGACATTGAAATTTTGTGGGACTCTACAAGATGCATTCAGTTCGAGTTGGGACTCTATAAATTGTGTTCAACTCTAATTAGGATTCTTGGAGGCTACTCAACCCTAAACCCTAGTTTATGTCTATATAAAGGGTACTAAATTCTCTTAAAAGACATCTGAGAAATTCCATAAAGAGATCAAGATCTCGAATACTCCGCAAATTGATGGATTATTCATATAGAGAGGTCAAATCTAAATCATCCTAGTTCGAGAAATACGCCACTAACGGCCCTCGAATCATTGATAAATCTTAGGAGAGTAGAATCAAGGGATCAACAGAATTGTACTCACAATCTATCTTGATGAATAAAATCATGTTTCTTCAGATTTTATTTGTGTGGTTTATTTATATTCCATAGTTTAAAATTTGTTGCAAATTTTGCGGAGTATTCGAGATCTTGATCTCCTTTTGGAATATCTGAGATTTCTTTTAAGAGAATTTAGTACCCTTTATATAGACATAAACTAGGGTTTAGGGCTGAGTAGCCTCCAAGAATCGTAATTAGAGGTGAACACAATTTGTAGAGTCCCAACTCGAATTAAATTCATCTTGTAGAGTCCCACAAAATTTCAATGTCTACAATATATATAATTACTTTTATTTAAATTGTATATTTATAATTAAAAAATAAATAAAGTATGAATATTCAAGTGTTGAAGAAAAATAGTTTTAAGCATTTTATTTTGATCTAAACACAACATTTAATCATTCAAATGCGCATTTCAGATCTCCCAATCTTAATGTAAATAAATGGTGCATAAGCTTCCTTTTATTAAAAAACAAACAAACAAATCATTTAGTGCAAATCTCTCTTTTTTTTCCTCTCTCTTTTATACCAATTTTCTTTCAAACCCTACCAAAATTCTCATCATCTTCATTAGAAATTTACTTTATCATTTATATATAAAGAAAAAAACAAAAATATGATATTTAAAATTGAACCTGAAATGTTTGCTAAAAGTTGGACGTTTGATTTTATGTTGTTCTCTAACCATCTTTTTTTTTTTTTGTAAAATTGCCTAATTAGAGAGCAATGCCCTTCAAACTCTTCAAATGTAGAATTTTTCAACAACTTCCTTTTTAGGGTTGTATAAATCTTTATTTTCAATCTAGTATATTTATCAATGTGCCGTCAGACAAATATAAAAGGTATGAGGTAGCACATATAGTATAAATGTAGAGTTTAAATAACTATAATAGATTCAGGACATAACTTTTTTACTATTTATAACTCATAATAGTAAATGTCGGTCATACCCTTGACCTGTTGGAATTGAATTAATATGTTTCATGGTCCTATTCAAAACTTGTCTTAAAAAGGAAAAAAAAGCATCACAAATATAATTCTAATCGGACCCAACCCAAACTATTTATTCCTAATAATATTAATAGATCCATGACATAAACTATTTACCCGCTTACCCCACTTTCTCCCTTCTTATTTCGTGCATGATGTCAACACCACTACTATGAATTAATTCTCTGTGATACTTTGTCGGTATATTGATACCATATCGATATCATATAAGACTGAGCTTAATCCTTTGTGATACTCCGTTGGTATATCAATATCCTATTGGTATCATATGGGAGTTGACTCTTTTTTAAAAAATAAATAAGAAACGATTAAGAGAAAATATTAAAGTCACAATGTTATTTATGAAACTCTAAATTAGTACACAATATATTCTTTGTGATACTCCATCAGTATATTGATGCCATATCGATATCATATACTACTGAGCTTAATCCTTTGTGATACTCCGTCAGTATATTGATATCCTATTGATTAGACTCTTTTTTAAAAAGAAATAAATAAGAGACAATTATAAGAAAATTATTAAAGTCACAATCTTATTAATTAAACTCTAAATTAGTAGAAAATATATTCTTTGTGATACTCCATCGGTATATTAATACCATATCGATATCATATAAGACCGAGCTTAGTATCCTCTACGTTACTCTGTTGATATATTGTACCATATCGGTATCAACTAGGATTTGACTCTTTTTCTGTTAAGAAATAAACAAGAAACAATTAAGAGAAAATTATTAAAGTCACAATCTTAGTTATTAAACTCTATATTGGTAGAAAATATAATTTGTATATTTTTAAATTAAAATATTGAAGAATTGAAACATTCATGAATGATACCATGACAATATATAGATATACCGTAATGGTGTCATGGATGGTCGAGTAATTTCATCGAAGGGCTGAAACAAATCTCAATGAATACATTGTTCAGTTACTCATTACTCATTGATACCACCAGAGCATATTATATATACTATTATAGTATCAAGGAGGAAAAAACAATACTTTAATGAAGATACACCTCAGTTATTGTTTGATACCATCAGAGTATATTCATATGTTGTGATGATATGACAGAGGAATTGAGGTGGGTGTTGACATCACCATGACATCAACACGCGAATAAAAATAAATATATGTCATTTTAAAATAAAAAAGAGGTATAGAGGTAATAGGCATTTAAAAGTAAACATTTTACTTTTTTGGGATATTAGTGTTCATTTCCAATTCTAATTTAAACTAAACTATATCTAAATTAGGTAAAGTAAATAGCTATTTTTGTATAAAATTATATTAAAAATCATAGTCCTATTATAATGAGAGCTCAGAATAATATAATGTACTAATAATAAGAAGACAAGAAGTATAAGATGGATGAGAGAACTATTATTATTCAAGTGTGTCTTCCAAATGGTGAGTGATATCTCTATTTATAGTGTTGAGATATCACTCCCAAAAGTCATCTAATTAATAACTTTATAGTTATCTTGGAAGTTCTTATCACATTAGAAGCACCTATACATGAATCTAATTATTACTTGGATAAATCTAATGGATAATCCACATGTACTATATAATGGATTTATAACACTCCCCCTTGGATATCCATAGATTATGTACCTCGTTAAAACCTTACTAGGAAAACCCAGTGGGAAAAAACCTAGTGAAGGAAAAAGAGTACACACATCTCATAATATGCTTTGAATGTTGCCTCGTTAAAAACCTTACCAGGAAAACCCAACTTGGAACAAAATCATAGTTATGGAAAATAGTACAACACGTATTTCACTCCCCCTGATGAAAAACTCACTTGATATCTCGGAGATGATGCATTCCAATCTGGTATCTTAACTTCTCCAACGTTGATGTTGGAAATGCTTTAGTGAATAAATAAGCAAGATTATCACTTGAACAGATTTGTTGAGCTTCTATCTCACCATTTTGTTGAAGATCATGCGTGAAAAAAGGACTTCGGTGAAATGTGCTTTGTCCGGTATCCTTTGATGTATCCTCCTTTCAATTGAGCTATAAATGCAACATTATCTTAGTAAATTGTGGTTGGTATATTCTTTTTCAAATAACACCACACATTTATTGAATATGGTGGGTCATTGATCTCAACCAGACGCACTCTCGACTTGTTTCATGGATGACTATTATTTTTGCTTGATTTGAAGAAGTCCTATCAACGTTTGCTTCATTGATCACCAAGATATTGTTGTGTCTCCACATGTAAAAAAATAACCTATTTGTGACCGAGCTTTATGCGGATCAGATAAATACCCTGCATCTGCATGACCAATCAGTTCTGATTTGGATTCATTGGAATAGAATAAACTCATGTCCATGGTCCCCCGAAGATATCGAAATATGTGATTAACACCATCCCAATGTCTTTTTGTTGGGGAAGAACTGAATCTTTCCAGTAGAGTTGCTGCAAAATAGATATCTGGTCGAGTATTGTTAGCAAGGTACATTAGTGCCCCGACTGCGTTAAGGTAAGGAGTTTCATCACCAAGAAGCTCTTCATCCTTCTCTTGAGGTCGAAATGGATCTGTATTGATGTCAAGCAATCTTACCACCATTGGGTACTCAATGGATATGAGTTATCCATGTAAAACGCTTTAATATCTTTTCTATATACGTTGATTGATGAACAAGTATTCCATTTGACAAATTCTCAATCTGTACGCCAAGATAAAATTTTGTCTTGCCGAGATCTTTCATTTCAAATTCTCTTTTCAGACATTCAATAGCTTCTAAAAGCTCTTTACGAGTGCCAATAATTTTCAAATCATCAACATACACAACTATTATAACAAATTCAGACTCTGACCGTTTAATAAAATTGCATGGACAAATTGGGTCATTTTTATACCCTTTCTTTAACAAATATTCACTCAGACTATTGTACCACATCCTCCCTGACTGTTTCAATCCATACAACGATTTCTGAAGCTTTATTGAATAAGTCTCTCTTGAATCTTTGTATGATTCAGACATTTTGAATGCTTCAGAAATTTTCATGAAAATATCGTGGTCCAATGAGCCATATAGATAGGCTGTGACAATGTCCATTAGAAGCATTTCAAGCTTTTCATGAACTCCCAAATTTATGAGATATCTGAAGGTGATTGCATCTACTACAGGAGAATGTCTCCATGTAATCAATGCCAGGTCTTTGAGAAAAACCTTGAGCAACAAGTCGGGCTTTATATCTCATGACTTCACCTTTCTCATTTCTTTTTCGTACAAAAACCATTTGTGCCCAACTGGCTTGATACCTTCAGGTGTTCGGATTACTGGTCCAAAAACTTCACATTTTTCTAGTGATGCCAATTCTGCTTGAATTGCATCCTTCCATTTTGGCCAATCATTTCTTTGTCTACATTCGTGAACAAATTTTGGCTCAAAATCTTCATCTTGTTGCATTATGTCAATAGCAACATTATAAGCAAATATGTTATCAATCACAACATTATTTTGATTCCACCTCTTTCACGTTGAGACATAATTTATTGAAATTTCATTATTTTCAGAAGTTTGAACCTTCTCAGATATTTTATCATGTGTTATGACTTGGGTCTCATCTTGAGAAATTTCTTTCAACCTATGATCATCTTGATCATTTATTCCTTTTCTCTTTCGAGGATTTTTATCCTTGGAATCAATTGGTCTAGCTATCACGCTTCAAATGTGGTCTAGACTCATTTGCCTTAACAATTTGTTCAGTCGGGACATCAACTCGAACTGGAGCATTAGCAGCTGAAATATGCGATTTAGTAATCGTTGAAAGATTAGTAAATACAGCTGGCAGCTGATTCACAATGTTCTGCAAATAAAATAAATTTTGAACTTCTTGCTCATATTGATTTGTTCGAGGATCCAGATGAGATAGAGATGATAAATTCCAATCATTTCTTTTCCCAACTGCTTATGTTCTCCCCCTAATGTTGGGTATATTAATTCATCATAATGACAATCAACAAATCTTGCCTTAAATAAATGTCCAGTCATAGGCTCCAAATATTTTTTGATTGAAGGAGATTCATACCCAACATATATTCCCAATCTTCTCTGGGGCCCATCTTTGTGCGTTGTGGTGGAGCAATCGGAACATATACCGCACATCCAAAAATTCTAAGAGGGGAAATGTTTGGATCTTGACCAAGAACCAATTGTAATAGGGAGAATTCATGATAATTGGTCGGCCTTATGCGCACAAGTGCTGCTGCATGCATAATTGCATGCCCCTACATAGACACAAATAATTTTGTTCTTTTTAGCAATGGTCTAGCTATCAATTATAGATTTTTAATAAATGATTCTGCTAGAGCATTCTGAGTGTGAACATGCGCAACTGCATGTTCAACTGTTATACCAGTAAACATACAATAATCATTAAATGCCTGAGATGTAAACTCACCAACATTATCTAGACAGATTGTCTTTATTGTATAGTCTGGAAACTGTGTTTTTAATCTTATTATTTGAGCCAACAATCTCGCAAAAGCCATGTTGCGAGTTGATAATAAGCACACATGTGACCATCTTGTAAAAGCATCTATCAAGACCATATAATATTTAAATGGTCCACATGCAGGTTGAATTGGTCCACATATATCACCCTGTATATGTTCCAGAAATGCAGAGGATTCAATTCCAACCTTAACTATTGATGGTTTAATGATCAACTTTCCTTGAGAACAAGCAACACATGAGAATTCCTTTGATTGAAGGATATTTTGGCTCTGGTGCCCATTTGAATTCTCAATTATTTTGCGCATCATATTAAATTTGGGATGGCTCAACCGATCATGCCAAATGATAAAATCATTAAAATTAGTAAGCATTTTGTTTACAACGGCATGTGATTCAACTGTACTTATACTTGTATAGTACAACTCAGAAGAAAGTGCAGGTAATTTTTCATGCATAATTTTCTTCTCTACATTAATTGTAGTAATGTAAAGATATTCAACATTTTCTTCATTAGCCGTCTCAACATGATAGCCATTTAGGCGAATAACTTTGAAACTTAATAAGTTTCTTTGAGACTTACTACAATATAATGCATTATCAATGGTTAATATTGTCCCTCCAGATAGTAATAAGGTCCCACTTCCAGAGCCCTCAGTTAGTTTTGTACTACCTGATATTGTGTTGACATTCCATTTTCATAACCAAATTAGAAAAGTATTTCTTCTCTTTTAATATTGTATGTGTTGTAGCACTATCAAGAAGTCACACATCTCCATTACTCATCTTGATTCCAATTGACAACTAGGGGTTTCTATTAATTTTCATTAAAATAAATACATCAAAAGAAGTACGAAACAAAACTAACAACGAAAATTTAAATACTTCAACATGAAGAACATGATAACTAAAAACACATAAGTAAAATATTAGCAGACTTCATTCCCCAGCTAAAAGATCAAACATCAGTTTCGATCTCCAAAGAAGTCATCAACTTCCATATGAGTAATGTCACCAAGGCCATCAAAAACATCATCCTTTCAACCCAAATTTTCTTCAACATCTTTATCATATTTCTGAGATTTTCTCGGCTTATCATCATCTTTAAGAGTCATATGTGATTCAGCTTGAGCATTGGAAGAGGAAGCCCCACTTTTATTTCCTTTCCTTTTAAAGGAATTGTGGTAGAGCCTAACAAAATGCTCATCTATTTGACATTCATTCTTCCAATGGCCTTTCATGCCACAACGCTGACAATTACTTTTTGAGGGGTTATTTTGAGAAATCATGTTGTTCTCCCTTTTATTATGACCACCACCTTGACGATTGGTGTATCACCTCTTATCTTTGCAACGTCCCCGTGCATTATTATAGCCCCGATGATCATCTCTTTTTATTTCAGATTGATCACGTACTTCCACCCATTTGCTTCCGTTAATGCAGCAGCTCCAGTGGGACGGGCTTCATGATTTTTCATTAAAAGAGCATTATGTTGCTCAGCCACCAAAAGACATGAGATCAGTTCAGAATATTTCTGAAAATCCTTTTCACGATATTGCTGTTGCAATATCACATTTGAGGCATGGAAAGTAATAAGTGTCTTTGTTGGAGACTAAAAAAGGATGCATGAACAGAGAAAAGAGAACTTTCAAAGTCTTTTTGATTGTAACAAAACAAGTACAACAGTAGCCTGTTAAGTAGGCCTACAACTAACTAAAATTAGCTAAAAATAAGCAACTAAAAGATAGTGGATAAACATGCCCACTAACTCCACCCTATCAACTTGAAAGAAGCAAATAACTTAATGATAAATAACTGAACAACATTACTTTTTTACTAGCTATAAACTAGGAAATAGATTGACTATTTTGAAGCACTAATGAACACTGTCCCTTGCTTCAAAGCTTGTCACTCCCATTTGTAGTCTGCAGTACTCATGTTTTCCAACTGGAAGTGCTTTGGTTAGAATATCTGCAACTTGATCATTTGTGCCACAATGCTTCAACATAATACTTCCACTCGCTACCAGATCTCGAATAAAATGGTATCGAATGTCTATATGTTTTGTCCTGCTGTGAAATACTGGATTTTTCGTCATTGCAATAGTTGCTTTGTTGTCACAAAAAATCTCAGTTCCAGCAGCTTGCTCCTAAAATACATCAGCAAGCAATCTCTTAAGCCAAACCGCTTGACAAGATAATGCAGTGGCAGCAATATATTCTGCTTCGGATGACGCCAAGGCCACAATTTCTTGCTTCTTTGAACTCCATGATATAACACCTGAACCAAGAGAGAATGCATATCCAGAAGTACTTTTTTTTATCATCCAGACAACCTGCCCAATCACTATCAGTGAAACCAAATAATCTAAAATCTGATTTTCTTGAATACCAAATCCCAAAATCAGTGGTTCAACATATCGTAAAATCCGCTTAACTGCCCCAAAATGATGCTTTGTTGGGTTATGCATGAATCTGGAAACCACACTAATAGGAAATGCTATGTCGGGCCGTGTGTGCGACAAATAATTCAGACCACCAACTATACTTCTAATGCAACGAGCATCCGTCAAACCCGTACCATCATCACACATGAGCTTCTCATTTACATTCATATGTGTATAAACTATCTTACAACCCAACATGTTAAATCTTCTAAGAAGATCAATTGCATATTTCTTTTGCGAGACAAAAATGCCATCTAAACCTTGGTTAATCTCAAGACCAAGAAAATAATGCAACAATCCTAAGTCTGTCATTTCAAAAAATTTCATCATGAAAGATTTAAATTCAGCAATAAGAGATTCACAAGAGCCCATATAAATCATATAATCTACATAAAGACACATCACCAAAGAAATCAGCTTTACCTCGCTTCTTTACGTAAAGAGTTGGCTCATTTTTGCTTCTTTCAAATCCATTCTCCTGGAGATAAGAATTGATCTTTCTATACCATGCTCGTGAGTCTTGCTTTAGTCCATATAAGGCCTTTTTAAGTCTATACACTTTACTTTCTTGTCCGCTCACAACAAAACCTTCCGGTTGAGCAACATAAACTTCTTCCTCCAAGTTGCCATTTAAGAAGGCAGACTTGACATCAAATTGGTAAACTGGCCAAGAGAGTTGAGCAGCAAGAGCTAAGAGAGTTCTCACCGTTTCAAAGCGTGCTACAGGAGAGAATGTTTTATCAAAATCAACTCCTTGTTGCTGTGGGTATCCCTTTGCAATAAGTCGAGCTTTGTGCTTCTGAATAGATCCATCTGCATTGTACTTTGTGCGATATACCCACTTTAGACCAATAACATTCTTACCATCTGGTAAGTTAACCAATTTCCATGTTTCATTCTTTTTGATAACGTTCATCTCTTCAGTCATTGCCTGCTGCCACTCTTCTTTTTCAATTGCTTCTCCATAATATATAGGATCTGAAACAAGAAGAGAAAATTGACAAGAAGTATACATGTTATTAGAGTATCTTAGATTTGGTCTTCTTTCCCTTGTTGATATTCTTAGTGTACTTGGCTATGCCAAAGATTCTCCAATAATTTCAGTTGTTATTGGAGCCAACTGTTTGGCTGCCGGTGACTCAGGTGCATCATCAGGAACTAGAGAATTTGTTGGTGCTGGAATATTTCTTTCATTCCAAGCCCAACTTCCTGTTTCATTGAACTTAACATCCCTGCTTATGATAACTTTTCCACTCATTGGGTTATACAGTTTATATGCTTTGGATTGAGGACTATAGCCTACAAAAATGCATTTTTCTGATTTCACATCAAGTTTTCGACGAGATGGAGAAGTATCCAAAGCATATGTTAAACATCCAAATATTTTTAGATGGCTTACCCGTGGCTTTCTACCCTTCCAGGCTTCATATGGGGTTCGATTCATGACTGCCTTTGTCGGTGAGATATTGAGTAGATACACTGTTGTTGCTACTGCTTCTGCCCAAAACTTCGTTGGAAGTTCTGCTTCTTTCATCATGCTACGAGCCATTTCCACCACAGTTCGATCCTAAAAAAAAAATGAATAGGATCAAAACTTAGGGTGTCAAGATTTAAGGTTGATAAATTAATTTAATTAATTGATAATTATTAATTTGATTAATAAAAAGGAAAATCAGATTTTCTTTATTTATTTTTAGTTAATTAAAATCCTAACTTTTCACTAAGTCTTAAATTTAGTCTCCTAATCCTAAGACAACTCTCTCCCTCACGTTTCTCAACTCTCTCACGTTCTCAATCTCTTTCACGTTGGTTCTTCCAAAATAACAACAAAAATCAGAATTACATCAAGAGTTCTTCACACTTGAAGAACTCACAAGAATTTTTTTTAGTAAAAGATAAAGTAATCAAAATGTCAAGGCTAGGAGAGGTTCATCGAGTAGGGGTAATTTGAAGTGAATTGATCGTGGTTTGGAGGAGTTTCCGGGCAGCAGCTTCAAGCTTGAACAACGTAAAAAGGTATGGGTTTCTCTCGTGGAATTCTTTCTCCAAGAGTACTTTCTTTCGAATGTTCTTAAACTCTTGAAACTAAGGTTGTTCCCCTTCGTATGTCCTTGTCCTTAGCTCCCAAACGAATTTGTAGGATGGGTATGTTGTGCTATTAGAATTAGGCATGATATACATGTTTATGTTAAATGCGAACGTGTTTATGTGAAGAGGTTATGAAAACTATATTCAACATACGATTAATAGTTGATGTTGTAAGTGCATTGTGGGCAGTGGTTGTAGCCACTGTTTTGGCCTCGAAAATTCGTGGTTTTTGGTGTAGTTTATGCGTATAATGTGATGTTTATTATAATGAAATATGTATGGTTGAATAACACCCTTTTTGCTAGGTAAACGTACGAAAGATGTGACAAAAAGAATATGGGTGAGAGACAATAAAAAAAATTCCAGAAATTTGGAAAATTTTCACTTTTTAAAGAAGTGAGGCCACCAGGTTTCGAACCTGTGACCTCCTTCTCTAGAGCTGCACTTCGCGAGAAAAAGAAAAAAAAAGGGGCTGGGGGAATCGAACTCGCGACCCAGCCCCTGTCGTCTCAAGAAGAGAAGCGGAAAAAAAAATATGGGGGGAGTGGGGGATCGAACTCGTGATCGCTTGGTCACTGGAGTTCGCAAAAAAATGAAAGAAAATAAGGGGGGGAGCGGGGGATCGAACTCGTGACCCTTGGGTCCCTGAGTTTCGCGAAAAGGGACAGAAAATTAAAGGGGAGGCGTGGGATTCGAACCCACGACCTCCCAGTGCGCGCGAGGAGAAGAAAAAAAAATATAGAAGGGAGCCTGGGGGAATCGATCTCGCGACCAGCTCCCCCTTCAACGAAAATTTTAAAAAAAAATAATGATAAAGGGGGCTGTGGGGGTTCGAACCCACCACCTCACAGTCCACCTTCAGCGAAATTTAACAAAATTAAAGGGGGCTATGGGGGTTCGAACCCACAACCTCCCCCTTTGTAGTGAACTTTTATTAAATTGAAAATTAAAGAGGTTGTGGGGGCTTGAACCCTCAACCCTTTGACTAATTAAGAGGGAAATTAAACTAGAAAATTTATCCTTTACTACAAATGTTGAGATTTAATTTAAAGTTTAATGTTATGAATATTAGAAATAAAAATTAAAATAACATAGATGATATCCAAGTGATTCAAGATTTGGGTTTCCTTGCCCAAAATTCCGTATTGATAAGTCATACGTGAGTAAATCATCCAAAAATAATGCCATCTACTTAGATCAAAAGAATTAAGATCTTGGCATATATATATATACAAGATACATAAGTCTTGTACTACCTAATTTTAGGAAAGTAAGAATCAGTTAACGAATTATGAATGAAGCCCATGGCTTGTATGTATAGGCACATAAGTCTAACATACGTTCAAAAGTAAGCGAACCCAAGATGTATGTAATGAAATGATGTACCCTAGAAGGGTTAAGTATGAGGGTAAGATACACTAAAAAGCCAAATGCATTGGCATACGATGAGATGGACATTCACGTAATAAGATGTGAGTAACTATGAAAAGTAAAGGTGCTAATGATGAAGAATATGATGATAACATGATGTGAGGCTAATGTAAATGATGAGAACAATCTCAAATGAGTCTAAGTAAATGTTATTAAAGCGGACTCACCTATGAGAGTGTAGGATAATGAAGAGACCAGTCTCTATGAACACTCTAATGAAAGTATTGAGCTTAACACACTTAATACTAATTATGAGATGAGAAATCATCTAATGAGCTATAATGTCCTTATACTAGAAGCCAGCTTCCATGACGTATGAGATGAATGAAATGAAACTTTATACTGAACACCGATAGACTAGCTATGAGCGGTGATGCCTTCTTTCGGGAAGGGCGAAGGTTCACGTAACTCTCATGAGATGAGACTGTCCGGCCTGTTGGGTATGGGTCTCCATATATCTCCTAGTCTTTGAACCTATACTGCCAACATAGGGATCTGGCGGGGTTAAATTCCCATGTACGCTAGCATGTTATTGGGTCACTTTAGCCGGTGATTCCACCTCTTTTCAGTGTGGGGGAGACACTGGGTTTCATGATGCTCACATGATCTATGTCGGTTAAAGTTAAAGTTCCCAATGAATGAATGAGGTCAGCCTCAAATGAAGCACATAAAGAATTGAATGATACCGAAGGTGTTAGGATAGGATAATCAAGAGGTGAGCTAGACTCAGGTAATGACATTAGGTTATTCCTGATCATTGCACAGCAAACCCGAAGAAAGTCTTAAACTACACCCTAGGTATAGCTGGTGTTCACACTGGCCTGTGAATGAAATGCAATGAAGTACGTATGAATGAATGAAGCAGACTCTGTGTTTGCTAATGAAGACTCCCTAGTTGAGGTCCCATATGTTGAGCCCTCATTTTGGAAAGTCTTAATATTACGTCCATGATATGTGTTATGATATGTGCTATATGAAGATGATATGTGTTGTGTGCAATGCAATATTTAATATGATGCATGTTATTCTCATGGCATGACCTTCCTAATCTCAAATTGGCAAGTCCACTTACTTGACTTCCAAAAATCATGTTGTTAGGAAAGAGCTATTCTTTCTCATGCATGTCCGTGGTGTGTGCTTGCATGTACCCATACTTAGTACAAGTGTGTACTAACCCCTATACATCTATAGTATTTTAGGTGCAGGCACAGGTGGTCGATAGAGTTGCAGGATCATTGTTGCAGCTATCCGGACGTCAGCATTCATCCGGAGTTTGGTAGGTCCTCATGCTTTTGAGGATACTACTTTTTATATTCTAGCGTAGTTTTAGAGTTGAGTTAGTGGAGCATGTTCCACTAGCGTTTCTTTCCTGCTCTTTATTCAGATTTTGTATTTGGGCCATTTTGGCAATTATACAATTAAGACTTATGAACTATTTCTTTCAGTTGTTTATCTCTGTAATGTTAGATGGTTGATGATGAACGATTATAAAATTTTAAGAATGTTTGGCAAGCATGTTTAAAGAACAAAAAGTTTCAAATTTTCCGCTAAAATTAACCTATGTAAATTAAGTATGATTTAAGTAGGCTTGTTTGCGACCTCTGAGAGGTCAACGACGCCGGTCTCGTCTGGGGTCTAGATTCCAGTCGTGACACTCCATTTTGCTCCGGCGTACGTGGTGCTGACAAATCCCTGTGAATACCATTTTCCTTACAAAAAACATCAAATTCTTTAGAGGGAAATTCACCACCTCTATCCGAACGGAGGGCCTTTAAAGAAAATCCACTTTGCTTCTCTACTAATGCCTTGAATTTCTTGAAATTCTCAAAATATTCAGATTTGAACTTCAAGAAATAAACCCAACTCATTCGGCTATAGTCATCAGTAAACAACAAAAAATATCGACTTCCACATAAGGATTCGATACTCATAGGACCACAAACATCATTGTGCACCAACTCAAGACAACTTGAAGCCCTCCATGCCTTGTTTGAAGGAAATGAGACTCTACTTTGCTTCCCGTAGACACACCCTTCACAGAATTCAAGATCATCAATTTTAGGCAGACCAATGACCATATTCTTTTGACCCAACAACTTCAGCCCTTTAACATTCAGATGTCCGTACCTTAGATGCCATAAACTAGTATCACTAGTTTTCGCAATTAAAGCACAATTTTGCACACTAGACACTTCTAACGGGAACATATGATTTTGTGTCATGGAAATCTTGACAATAATGTGCGAAGATTTCTTATCATAAATAGTGCAACAACAATCGTCAAACAAAATAGAGTAACCACCAGTTATCAATTGCCCAACACTTAACAAATTATGAGCTAAATTAGGAACATATTGCACATCATGTAGGAGCTTTACATTACCCTGTGTAGATATTTCAAGAAGTCGGGCCACATAGAAGTGAATTGCTGGACCAAGCAGAGAGATGACCAAAAGCAAGCAAATTTCACAGAGGAAATTGAAGAGGGAAGTAAGCTATTCATGACTCAATCTTCTATCGATGATGGACTTAATGGAGTCTGGTTCATGGACAGTGGGTGCTCAAACCATATGTCAGGAACAAGGTCACTATTTAAAGACCTTGTTCCTGACATATGGTTTGAGCACCCACTGTCCATGAACCATACTCTATTAATTCCATCATCGATAGAAGATTGAGTCATGAATAGCTTACTCCCCTCTTTAATTTCTTCTGTGAAATTTGCTTGCTTTTGTTCATCCCTCTGCTAGTTCCAGCAATTCACTTCTATGTGGCCCGACTTCTTGCAATATCTACACAGAATGTTATTTTTGTTTTGACGTTGTTCACCAAAATGGCCTCTTCCTCTGCTGTTTCCACGACCTCGACCTCGATAACCAGCTCTTCCTCTGTTGCGGCCACCACCTGAATATTCTGATTTTTCTTTATAAAAGGGCTCCCCCTTCGCCTGAAAAGCCTTCTCCTCTACCTTTTCATAGGACCTACTGATTCGAACTTCATGGGCTAACAATGAACTCATTAATTCATCAAAACTATAAGTAGATAGGTCCTTAGATTCTTCTATTGCAGTAACAACATGATCAAAGCCGTTAGTTAAACTTCTCAACACCTTACTCACAACCGTTTCATTATTAACATTTTCACCATATGTTTTCATGTGATTAACAATTCCAGACACTCTAGACATAAATTCCTGCACAGATTCTTTTTCTTTCATGGCCAAAGTTTCAAACTCACGACGAAGGGTTTGTAATTTCACAGTAACTACCTTTTTATCGCCCAAATATTCTTGTTTTAGAGTATCCCATGCTTGTTTGGAATTTGCAGCTGTTGCTATTCTGGGGAAAATTTCATCATCCAATGCCGATTGGATGAGAAATAACGCATTTGCATATTTCTTGCGAGTCTTCCGTAGTTGATTGTCAGGTTTGAGTCGGTGCCAGATTTGGCAACATACCCCGTCTCCACCAAATCCCATAGCTCCTGGGACTTGAACATTGTCTTCATTTTGAGACTCCATAGATGATATTTTTCCCCTTTGAATATTGGAATCAGGGGCTGAGAAGAAGAATTGGAACTGTTGCTTGCCATGGACACCTCTCACTCTATCGCCCAGTTAGTTTGATCTCGCATGCGTTAAGAGAGACAGGGTTGTTCTCTCTTGTAATGCTCTGATACCACAATATTGTTGGAGACTAAAAAAGGATGCAAGAACAGAGAAAAAAGAACTTTCAAAGTCTTTTTGATTGCAACAAAACAGGTATAGTAGTAGCCTGTTAAATAGGCCTACAATTAACTAAAATTAGCTAAAAATAAGCAACTAAAAGATAGTGGATAAACATGCCCAATAACTCCACCCTATCAACTTGAAAACAGCAAATAACTTAATGATAATTAACTGAACCACATTACTTTTTTACTAGCTATAAACTAGGAAATAGATTGACTATTTTGAAGCACTAATCAACAGTCTTTTCCAACATGTCCTCATCTTTTATAGTCACCAAGCAAACACTCATCCTTCTGACTACCAGTGGAGGACTAACTTAAGGATGGAAAAGCTTAAAAACTGAAATAAGAGTTTATAGAACTTAAATACAAACTTTAACTTTAAAGAAAACTCTGAATAATAAATATATTCAACTCGCCCCAAAATAGGCAACTTAAGTCTTTAAAACATTTTATAGAATAAATTAATCATACAGACTTCTCAACTATACTTACTATCTATGAAGCCTCTAACTGATAAAGATGGACGTTGGGAAAAGACCGACGACATCCTGACTAAATTGAAAAGTAAATGAAATCCTCCGGTAGCAAGGAGGCTCACCATAGCTAACTTGAACTCTCGGATGTATCAACGAAGCTCCTGTTGAAGATCCTGAAAACCTTGTCTGCATCATGAGAAGATGCAGGCCAAATGACTCAGTACGTGGAATTTACAGCATGTAAGGGGAATTCTAAAATATAAACATAAGCTTGAAACTTGACAAAAAGGAAACATACATATATTTTTTCAAACTTACTCAACTAAGAAGTACTCAAGGATAAGATACTCAACTCAAAAATTAGATCATCAACTCAAATATATGAGACTCAACTCTAGATACTCAACTCAATATAAAGAACGATACACATGCAATATATGGAAAACATTATAAACAGTAAAAGAAACTTAGTTCGTTAAAGCAAATGGAATAACAAACTCAATTTTAATTATATGATAAAAGTAACATAATTTTTGTGGGAGATTCACTAACCGACAACCATCACTATGAGCCTAAGTGGTGATACAACGTCTTGCCCACGCTGCCAGAATTGTCCTATACTTTGCCGTCATATAGAACGCTTAACTTAGTGGATCCACTAGCTTAACTTAAGTGATCATCTAAAAAGTATGACCCTTTGATACCCTTGATGACTACATGGTTTATGGAGACTTGAGTTAATATGAACCCGCATCCCCATATCAGTGCTCAATACTACTCCCAAAAATATACTTAGCTCATGTATTTTTAAAACTTCTTTCTTTGGTTTGAGATAATTACTCAAATCTTAGCTCAAAGGCTCTTTTGGAATCTTCATGCTCAAATGTGAAAACATTTATAAACTCTTAGGCAATACTTAGTTCTCTTATAACCTTTTTGAGAAATGAACTCAACTCTTTACTCTTTACTTAATTTGAAAGTTGAGTCTTAAAAACAAGGTTAAAACATTGCTAAAGACTCTTGAAAACTTTAAGAGATTTGTTTTGACGTGCATCTTAACTTCTAGACTTCACTCTTAACTTATTTGACTTTGATCTTAAATTTCCTTGAATTGGATTATGGATTCAAAGTTATTGATATCATATTTATGGATAACTTCATGATGTTCAACTTGGAGGATTCATGCGGAATTATGAGCATGAACTACTCAATTCAAGGACTCTAAGACACTTCTCATATTGATTGTTCAACTTATAGCGTTCATGCGAAATTATGGGCATGAACAATTCAACTCAAGGACTTCATGGGTAATATTTTATAGTCTCATGATTAGAAATATAAACTCAAATGTTTTAGAAACTTATTACTCAAGACTTAGAACTTGAAGATGCTACTCCTCACAAAGATACTAAATTGTGGAATCCATGCGGAATTTATGGGCATGAACGACTCGAATCGAAGGTCTACATACTACATGGAACTCATGTCTATAACTCTTCGCCTTCTCTTATTTACTTCCTTAAAACATAGTTCAAATCAATGATGGATCTCAAAGAATTCACAATTGAACTTAAAGTCTTTCTTGAACTCTACTCTTAACTCTCTCTTGAATGTGAATTATGAATTTAAGAGTTTTGGTTCATGACATTGAGGATCTCATGATGACAAGGTAGACTCATGAATACATTTTCTTCGTTCTCTTACTCACTTGTTCGTGTCTTGAAACAAGTTACTAGAAGTTGTAGAAGACTCCACCAAAAGACTCAAAGGGACTTTCTTACAATGTTCGAAAGGGTTCTCTAAACTTAACTCTCAACTCTACCTTAAATTTGAATTATGAAATCAAGGTTATGATCATGTTAGGAAATATTTTAGAGTAGCTTAGAGTAGTTAGAATCGAAAGGGAGTGGAGGTACACTTTAAACGAACTCAAACGGAGCAACCAAAGACAAAATGGATGGGGCATGCGACCCTGGCACTATGAGTGGCATGGGGCGCCAGCCCCTAGACTTCAGAGGAGGATTTGGGGCACTCTATCTTGCGCATCGCGCCAGTCCCTAACCCAGTAAATCTGACGAATTTCCTTGCTCGTTTTCTTACCCTAATTCGCCTAGAATATTTTAAAAATTAATTTTGATTTTAATTTGTTCTTTTAACATTAAAAAAATAAATAAATTATTATTGTGTTATAAAGTACACAATTCAATGTTCTCATTTATTTACTACATTAACAAAAACCCAATTTATTATCAGACAAATTCTATGAAACAGTATTTATATTTTCTTGATTGGAAGCCGCTATTTACGAAAGAGCACTATTACAATTCTTTCTTTTGGCTTTTACGACTTCTTTTTTTTTTAAATTATTATTATCTAATTTTTTATTTAAAATTCAATATTTGTATTAAAATCTAATGAATAGGTTTGTTCAAATCTTTTAAGAATTTTTTTATATTCGAAATCTTCCCCAATCACTTGGACTCGATTACTTAACTTAATGACACTTTATTATACTTCAACACTCAATTACTCAATTTGATCTCAAGAAATCCTAAAAACCCCAACACAACAAGATTTAGAATGAACTTCAAGTTAGAACACCTCTCAAGAACTCATCAAGAAGTCTAATCTTTAAACTTTAAGAATGAAATTTCACTGAAAATAACATGATTGACGTTTGGGTGAACTAACCCAACTCTATGGAAGCTTACATACCTCTTAGGGATTAAACCCATGGAATTCCGCAACAAGACGCAAGAATCTCGACGAGTGCTTGATCCTCTCCTATTTTCTCTTCTTTCCCCTAATAGGATTATACCCCTAAAATATACTACCCTCACTATTTTCGGCTAACTTTCCTTAACTAGATAGCCTAACTTCAAAACACCATATCTCAGCCATCCGAACTCGAAACTTAGCAAACTCGGCGACATTGGAAAGATAATTCAAAGATATTTCCTAAGGTATCTTGCATAACACGTAAATCATCATATGTTAGGAGATATGATTGTTTGAAGTTGACCCAAAACTTAAAGGAACATAGGAATGACTTGAATGCTTTTCTCTTTGGTTCTTCTTGGAACTTAAAGGTGCTACATCAACTGACTTTAGCACTTAGAAAAATTTAAATTCCTCGGTAAAATCTTACTCACAAAGAAGGATGGTTCGAGTCTTAGTTCAAAATATTAACGGGGTGTTATATTACGCGTCATCCAAACATCTCCTATGTGCCTCAATTGCATGGAGTCACATAGTGTGCCACGTAATCCAAAAGGTGTATAAATTATAAAATAAATGAGTTTGGAGGGGGGGGGGGTAATATGAGTTTAGTTTAGTTAAAGTGTGTCTCTCAGATTTCGGTTGTACTCTAAGGGGATACTTGTGCCTTATCCCTGTTAATTAAGGTGATAATGTGAATTAATTAACTATAATGGGATAAGACACTAGTACCCCTAGACTATGACTCAAATCCAGAGACAGACCTTGACTAAACTAAGGTCCTATTACCCCCCCAACTCATTTTTTTGATTTTGTACACCTTTTTTTGTTACGTGGAATCAAAACATCTCCCACGTGCCTCAACTACGTGGAGTCACGGAGTGGATCATGTAAGGTGTACAAAATATTTTTAAAAAATTAGTTCGGGAAGGTAACAGGACCTTAGTTTAGTTAAGGTGTGTCTTTCAGATTTCAGTCATAGTTTAGGGGGTAATGGTGCCATATCCTAACTATAATTGAAGATAAAATTGTAAATGAATACATGTGTCACGTATTCATTATGTATAAACATTAAATAACTCTTTTCTACCCTAATGATATATTAGACTTGTCCCTGATATTAGAGATGACAACGAGCAAACCGGGTGTGGTGAGAGGCAGATTGAAGTAGTCTTTTAAAACACTGATGTAGTGCGGTGTGGGTAGAGGGGGTTTCAATTTAATTTAAATTGTTTTATTTGAGTCACAAATTTTAATAGTCAAAAAGAAATTGATGATAATTACAAACCTTTTGGATCCAAACTCCTAATATATAACATTTATTATTATTTCAAACTATAAACTTTAATATAACAATTTTGGAAAACTTTAAAATAATTTTATCTTACTAAATAAATTTAAATTAAATAAAGAGAAAAGAATATGCTATTTCCTTCAACTTTGCGATTTAGTGTTGATATACCCTTTGTTACAAAAGTTGCTCCCATATACCCTTATTGTAACACAAGTGACCCACATATACTCTTTTGTTATAATGAAAGTCAAAAATAAAGAGAAATGAAAAGGGTATTCTCTAAATTAATATACCCTCACTGTAACACAAATGACCCCTAACCACTTTAGGCAACTCACTAATTCTTTTTTTATATTATAGAATCCATTCATCCAGACGTTCCGATCCTCTTATGTGGTGATAAAAGGTTTGGTTCCGACCACATACTATTAACTAATCAACTTTGAATAGATATGCTTAATCTTATAACCTTTATCAACTTGTACTATACTAAATTGATTTTTAGCGGCAATTAATTAACTATCATTATATATATTTTTTAGAGATAACTTAGCGTTTTTTTATAAATGCCCCTAAAGTCTTATAGCGATATTGAATCCAACGATAATTAGCTAATGCTTCACATAACACTCTCTAGAATGTGCTTATTATTACGGCTAGTGTTCTCAGTTGTTTAGGTGCATTAGATTAATATGATAATCTTAAATACATATGATAAAAACATGAAAAAACCAATGACGAACTTCAAAGTTAAAACTAATAAAAACATATGAATAATACTAACGAGAAATAATTGACAAAAGAAATCTTTGAGAAATGAATACAAACAAAATACACTTAAAAATTGAATGTAGATTTTAGATCAGACCTAAATATAGATGTATACCAACATGATAAGCTTTTTAAAAATATACGTACTTATAAAATTAGGATTTAAGTTTCGAAAATAACTTCTAAAAAATAAGGGTTAAGGTATTATAACAATTTAAAGACCTAAAACACTAACAAATTTAAACGAACTTGAAAATCTTTTTACTGTAATAAAATTAGGGTTTAGGTTTAAGATAATATAATTCTACAATACGATTTAGATCTTGTAACTTCGAGACCTAAAACAACCAATAAAGTGAACTTAAGAATATTGAATGTACTATGATATATTGTCACGCCCCGAGCCTACACCCTGGACGTGGCCGGCACTCGGAGACCATTGCTGGCCCCAAGCGAACCCTTGTCCTAGATTACTTACTCAGCGGAAGACTTAAAGCATTAATACAAGGATTAAGATGATAACTAACTCAATTGTCTGGAACATAAATCAAAATGTTTTTAAAATAAACATTTACCTTGGCCAAAATGACAACTCAAATATGAAAATAAGTTAATAACAAAATTATGACGAAAGAACAAACATATGAATGACTATCTATGAAGCCTCTTATAACTGAGATGGATGTTGGTACTGACCCCTCAACATCCTAATGAACTAAACTAGAAAGCAATGAAAATGGATCCTCCGGAAAGTAAGGAGGCTCACCAACTGACTCTAAACTGCTCACAGGATCAAGGGTGCGCTGAAATGTCGATCCTAGTTACCTGCATTTGCATCATAATATGATGCAGACCAATTGAAATTAGTACATGGAATGTACAGTATGCAATTTGGAGTGCTAAACAACATAGGCTTGAAGGAGATTCTGAAAGAAACACTTACATTGACTCTTCTTAACTCATGAATACTTAGCTAAACTCATTTCAATATTAAGCAATTTAAAAGCAAGTGCGCAGTAAATAAAAAACTATTTAAAAACAGTCGGTAAACACTATGTGTATGCAAAGATACAAAATAACTCTGATATGTATGTAGAAATACGAAATAAACTAATGTCAATTCATATTCACAATAAAAGACATATCATGCTTCCTCTCAAAGTCTACTTGTGCAATGCATGAATGAAGACCCATACCCCCATTCATACTAAGAAGAACCTCTTGAAGAACCATGCAACTACTGTTGTGGGAGTGTCTCTAACTGACAACAATCACTTAAGAGCTACAGTGATGATACAACACTTTACCTCGCGCTGCCAAGGATCATCCTATACCTTGCCGGAGGTATAGAAAGCTTAACTAACTAACTGGATCCACTAACTTAACTTAAGTGATCATCTAAAAAGTAGGACCCTTTGATACCCATGACGGCTACATGGTTTACAGAGACTTGAGTTATTATGAACTCGCACCCCATATCGTTGCTCAATACTACTCCCAAATATATTTAGCTCATATGTTTTAAAAACATCTTCTTCTGTGATTTGAGACTGCTCAAAAACTTAGCTTAAAACCTCTCTTGGAATCAATGTTCTCTTTTCTTGGTTAAATGTGAAAACAATTGTAAACTCTTAGGGAATACTTAGTTCCGTTATAATTTTTGAGAAATTAACTCAACTCTTTACTTTTAGCTTGACTTGTAACTTGAGCCTTAAGATCTTATTCAAAAAGAAAGATCTCAAATATCTGGAGTTTCTTTTTGTATATTATATGTATGATCCGATCTGCAAGGACCATGATTGGGAATTGTTTGATCGTCTTTCTCTGAGGAAGAGTCGAAATAGAATCAACTTGAATTCGGGACCGTTATTCGAAATCTTAGTGAAACACTGGATTTCTTATCTCATGTCTGCTTTTCGTGAAAAAATACCAATTGAAGTGGAGGGTTTCTTCAAACAACAAGGGGCTGGGTCAACTATTCAATCAAATGATATTGAGCATGTTTCCCATTAAAACGAAGTTAAAATGTTTGTTAAAGACTTATGAAACTTGAAATGAACTTCTTATCATTATCTTTTCTCTTTACTCAACTTTATCCTTAAGTCATAAAACAAAGTTAAAAGCATTTGAAAAAGACTTTTTGAAAGGACGCTAAGAACTTTCTAGACTTGTCTCTAAACTTTCCTTGAATTTGAAGTAATTAGTTATGGATTCAAGGTTTTAATTCATATTTCTGGATGATTTTTATATGTTTATAAATCATTTAGAGTAATTAGAATCAATAGGAAGTGTTAAAATAATTTAGAAGAGATTAAACGAACAGAATAACGAAAACTGGGTGAAAAGGACGTTTTAGGTGGTGCGTCCGGGGCGCGCCGCGCCAGCCTCTCTTAACTGAAGCACCATTCTGGCGCGTCGCCCCAGCTCTCCTTGCGCTATGGGGGCGCGTCGCACCAACCTGTTCCTTAGGCAAAAATTTACCGAATTTGTCCTCTCATTTTCTGACCTTAAATAGTTTTAATTCGATTATTTTTCTCAAATTCACGTTAGATTCATATCCCCGCATCATATATACAAGGATCTAACCCAATGAATTCAAAAACAACACCAAGATCATCAAAGAACTCTTAAATCTCAACTCATGTTCAAGAAGGAAAGCAATTCAAGAACAACATTCAAGGACATTCAAAAATTCAATATTTTTAATTCAGCTTATACCCATAATGAATTACCAAAAACGAAAAAACTTAATAGGATAAGGAGAAGACCAAACTACCCCTTCAAAATCCAGATTGTACTTCCCTTAATCCAACCGCCCAACTTCCGAAAGGCATATATCACTCATACAAGCTCGAAATCGCGCAAACTTGGCGGCGTTGGAAAGATCATTCCAAGGGATTTCCAACCATTTCTGGAACTACGCCTAAAACCTCCTGAGCTAGGAGTTATGGCCATTTGAAGTTGACCGAAACTCACTTTTAACTTAATTAAAAAATATCCAGATTTCAATTCTTTCCAAACTGTCTATTTCAACTTCTAAGCTTCTTCCTAGATATTTTAATTTGCAAGATGTTACATATACTATCAAATATAAACATTTGGTTTAAATTTTGAATCCTTCTCGTTATTATATACATTTAATCTTTCTATTCTTTGAAATGGCTTGAGGATACATTAGTCATTCATCACTTGATTCAGCATGTCTTTTGGAATTAAAGTATTTCTAATTCTAGTCTTATATATAACTGTCATGTTTCTCAGAATTCCCACTTACCATATTTAGCCTCTCTAAATATCACAAGTAGAAGCAATCCATTGACCATTTGTTTGTTACTTTAAGTTGCCGTCAATTCACATCAATGGCTTTTTTCCCTATGTTTTCCTCCTACGTGAATTCGGTAATTCAATTTTCATCTTCTTTTGAACTTTTTTATGGATATTTTGATGTTATATTTTATTAGATGCTTTGATATGCTTTACTTGAGGCTTGCATATACACCACCCTCTTCAGACCTCAAATTACAGAAACAGAAAGAAGATGAAATAGACAAAATGTACTTATAATCCGAGTCCATAGAAATTGATGTGTCTCCTTAAGAAATTTAATGCCCTCACTATACCCGATGTTACAGATTAATTTCTCCCAAGATAAAATGGATTAATTCTGTTAAAGAAATAGCGGTACCTCAAACTTCTATAAATTAAGCGAACGTAAGAACAGTAACAAGCCACACAGACTTAGTCGATACACTTTGTTTATGAGAGAAAATATATGCAGAGAAGAAAAAATAATAGTGTTTGAAAAATGAAAAATGACTTCCTTTTATAGTCATTTTCATCAAGAAACGTGTCTGTTCAGACGAATTTGTTCAGACCCATTTTTCCAGAAAGTTGTGTCTTTTGGAAAAAATAACGAATTTTCGGAAATCAGTCGTTATGACTGTTGCACGTGAATTTCAAATAAATTCTGTTGCGCCAAAATTAATTATGTTATTTAACTAACATTCTGAATTAATATATAAGATAAAAGAAATTGATTAACTCCAAATCCGAAGCCGAGGCCCAGCGAGTGACGACGACGGCGCGAGGGGGCTAAGCCCCTTCTTCTTAGCCCTTTAAGAAGTAAAGGAAGTGTTTCCTAATATAAGGACAACACTTTTCTTTCTTCTACCGATATGGGATAAATGACTTTTCATTTGCACTTTGTAAATGACTTTTCATTTCTCCTCCAAAATTAGTTCCTCCTTATTTCATTTTTCTCTTCTCATTTCACATTCACACTTTGTTAAAACCTAACAATTGTTGTTAATTGAGTTAAATTCTGCGAAAGGTAATATTTTTCTGTAACCATTTTAGTGTATAATATTTTTCTGAATCGAGGGTTTATCAAAAACAATTTTTGTACCTCAAAGGTAGGATAATTAATATTATTCACATCTAGAGACACTTTTGTCAAAAACAACTTTTACAAAGAAAGTACTTTTTTAGAGAAATAATTTGTGTTTTGTGTTGTTGGTCAAACATCACAATTGTAAAAAGGAGTGCCTTTTTTGTGCTAGCTTTTAGCCTCCAAGAACTCATGTCAATTGTCATGCTTTCTATTTCATTTTCAGTTGAATTGCATATTGCTTTTCTTATTTCTGGATGACAAACAATAGAAGCTTCTATTTTTCTTGCTCATTTCAGTAACGTTTAATGATCTTCTAAATTTTGTTGGTCTTGTGACACTAAAGTTTTGCTTTTGTTGCGCAAGACATATTTGGAGCCTATGGATATGAGCACATTCGCAACCTCAATGGGGAGTAAAATTCCTAGTTTTGATGTAACGACTTTGGAAGGACATACACCTAAGGTATGACAACATCTTTACAAAGTTCTCCTAATCAGACATGATTTCTTATTAGGAAAAATGATAAATATCATATCTATTCAGTCTTCTATATTAACATTACAAGTTTTATTGTTCCAGGTTTTTGGTTGTGCATGGAGTCTAGAAAGGTCTTTTCTTGCATCTGGGTAAGCATTATTATTCCATTTCTTTATTTTGTTGCTCTCGTCTATGAATACACATGTTCATATTTTTAATTTTGTTTCTAATTCTCTTGTGATTTTACGACTTTAGAAATGACCATCATAAAAGCACCGGGATTTTATGAATGTTGAGAGTAGTTTTAGACTCGTCTAAGGAATCATCTCTCTTATGGCTAAGCATGTGTAATATCAATTTGGGTCTGAAGACTCTACTTCTAGAATTTGGTCTATCGAAGATGGTCCATGTAACTTTACTATCCAAAGTCGAAAAACTGAGAAAAATAAGAATGTTACAACACTTGATTGGAATGTGAGTTTTCTACTGCCTGTTTTGATCTGACTGTCGTTGATCTATAATTTTCTGTGGTGAGGTCTGGCGAATGGATGCAACAATTTGTTTCCCTTGTTCTGTCTTAAATTCATAAGTTTGTATATATTCTCACCATTGTGATACAACCACATTCAGGTCCATTGTTTGATATTGATTGGAGAAACAATAATGATTTTGCCACCAGCTCCACAGATGGCATAATCTACGTTTGTAAAGTCGGTGAGTGTAGACCAGTCAAAAGGTTCTCAGGATATCAGGTGTGCTCCACTGATGGCATAATATACATTTTCTCTCTACCTCTTTGATGTATTACAGATTAACCAGATGATGTTCTAAATAATTCACTGTTTGCAGAAAGTTCGAATTGAATTACCAGTTGAACACTGAAGCTAGGGGTGACAAACGGTTGGATCGGATTTGCATGGGTTGAATATGGTTTGAGAAAATAATGGTTTGGATTACAATCCATCCAAATATAATATGGGCAAATATGGATTTGGTCAAATATGATTTGGGCAAAATGGTTCTAACCCATTTAAATAATTTTTGTTTTTTAAAAACATAACTGTACCCCTTCCCACATACCCCCCCACCACCACCTTTCACCAACCTACCCTAAAAAAAATTGTTTTCCAAAAACAAAAACAAAAAACTATTTTTTCAACAACTAAAAAAAAAATTTACCCCCTCCCCCTGCCCCCCTCCCCACCCTCCACCAACCTACCCTAATTTTTTTTTTTTATTTTTCAAAAAAAAAAAAAAATGTTTTTGCAAAAAACAAAAATTACCTTCTCACCCCCCTCCCCCACCTTTGACCAACCTACCCCTAATTTTTTTATATTTTTCAAAAATAAAAAAATCTGTTTTTGCAAAAAAATAAAAAAACAAAAAAACAAATTTACCCCCTCCCCCGGGCTCCCCATCCTTCCACCAACCTACTCCTAAATTTTTTTATTTTCCAAAGACAAAAAAAATGTTTTTCAATTAAGTTTGAAAATTAATTGAATTTCTGAAAAATTAATATTAATTTTTTTATTTTTTAGCACAATTAAGAATTTTGAGTGAAAGTGAAAATAAGTGATCTAATATGGATAAAATAGATATCCATATTTAACCCATTTTGACCATATCTGTAGTGTCAAAATAGTTTGAAACTCATAATTAACCAATTAAAATATGAGTGATTCAACCCATTTATGGACAAAATGAACTCATTTTATTAATATGGGCTGAAATTGCCACCACCACCACCACCACCCAACTGAAGTTGTGCTTGGAACACTGAAGGGTTATTGACTTTGCCATTGCAGAATGAAATCAAAGCTATCGAGTGGGGCCCCTCAGGTTCTCTGCTGGCTTCGTGCTATGAAGATACCACAGTTAAGGTAATTTCTATCCTAACCTTCTAAAGCAGCAGCTAATGAGGCTCTTTCCTCCACATGTTTGAGATAATTTTTTTGGTCTTCTAAGTACCCTTGAATATCTATTTATGTTCTGAATTTATGTATTAGTTGTGTTAATGCATCTTAGCTTCACCTTTTCCTGCGCTAAGACTTTGAATATCTATTGTGTTGTTTAAAATAAATTTGTCAGTATCTCATTGTTTATGTGCAGATATGGAGCACGAAACAAGATGCATGCTTGCATGATTTTAGAGAACATCACAAAGTATCTATTTTTGTTCTTTCTTTTTCTTTGTTGATTCATTTAATCAAATCAAACATCAACTGCTGACTATTATTCTTTTAGGAGATATCTACCATCAAATGGAGTCCAACTGGTGTTGGTACAAGCAATATGAATCAACAGTGTTGTTGGTAAGGTATGCTATCTATTGTTACCAGTCATGTTTATAGTATTCTTTTCTATCATAATTTTCTTTCACATGTGGTGGTAGCACTAGGTTCTCCTTTACATATATATTACACATCAGTGTCGTAGATTATGGTTCAACCATTATTCATAGCTATGCAATAAAGTTTCTATATTTTGCTAGACACCCCCTTCGTTCTTCATCATACTCTCCCTAGATCCATGACACCCCCTTCCTCGGCATCAGAACTCCCCCCCCTCCCAATTATATAACTCACCAGTTATTCGCTCGTCCATCTCATCTTTGTCAATACATTCCTTCCTCACCTTTGCCTTCCATTGGGCCAAAACCTTTACTCTGGCTATCAAGGTTTAGGTAGATAGGAAGAAATCACCTAAAGCTTTTTTCGTTTTTAGGTTATAAATTCTAGGCTCTATGATCTTCACTCACTTTATTGATCGCTAGTTTACAACCTTCGGTGTGTTGGGGATGACTTAACTCTGAAGTTTTTTCTGGTATATTGTTGTCAAAGGCATACTTAAAGCCCCAAGAGTTGAGTTTCAAAGACCTTCGCAAGTTAATCAAAGAATTCTAAACGTTGAAAATAAAAAAGGCACAAACGTCAGCAAACGCTTCATACTTTTTTAGAGCATGTGCCTGATATTTTTCCAGACACGGTGGAACAACACATTCAATAACTCCTTAACCAAATTCAAACCCTGGAAGAAAAGGGGAGAACCCTTTCCCAAGACAGGGAAGACCTTATTGTTAGGATGACCTTCTGTATCCGCGGCAGAAACAACTAAGAATCAATAAACTATTTGGAGTTTAAAAAGGTTTAAATAAATGTCTTTAGATGCAAAGTAATATGTTTCTTCTTTTTCTTTTAGTGGAGATATACTAAGTGTGTTTCTTCTTTTTCTATTTTGGAAATTTAGGCGTCAATTACATGAATCAGGCGATTCTCTTAGTTTTTCGTGTGTGTTAGCCCATAAATATGTTGGTGTATGACTTTTGAACAATTTATCGTGTGAGTAAACAACTTCCCTGAATCCAAAATGGAAGATAGCCTACTTAATAAAAAAAACAAAAACATTCGACAAGAACGATACAGTTAACTTATTCTCACTCTCCATCCCTCACATCCCCACCCAAATAAATGGAATAGGTATATAGGTATCAATAGTTCAGTTGAATACAAGTAAACAAACCATATAATACTTTATCATGTATTTGACAATTAAAAAGGGTAATGTCAATAAAGAGTCCTTATTTATCTCATGTGTCCAAGTAGATATAATGACTTCACATCAGTTACATGTGTCCATTCAAGGTGTGAAGAAGGCGCCCTTGTTCAACATCTCATAGCTTCACAGTAGAGTCAAATGAAGCCAATGGGTAGTTCTTCATTCGACTCTACTGTGAAGCTATGGGATGTTGAACAAGGGTGTCTTCTTCATAAGTTGAACTGACACATGTAACATATGTGAACTCATTATGTCTACTTGGACACATGATATAAATAAGGACTCCTAATAAAATTACCCTTTTTAACTGTCAAATACATGATAAAGTATTATGTGGTTTTGTTTATTCATATTCAATTGAACTATTGATACCTATATACCTATTCTTTTTATTTGGGTGGGGATGTGAGGGGGGGGGAGTGAGAATTAGTTAACTGTATCTTTCTTGTCAAATGTTTTTTTTTCTGGGTATGTTCTCTTCCATTTTGAATCCAAGGAATTTTTTTACTCCGTTGCGTTTAGTCTGAACGATGAATACACACACGAAAAATTGTTCAGAAGTCATATCACCAAAGCTAACACACATGAAAAACTAAGAGAATCACGTTATTCCTGTAATTGATGCCAAAATTGCCAAAATGGACTTTATAAATTGTAAGAGTGTATGTATTGCTCTCCTATCTCCCTACGGAGGGTTCTGTAAAGATTTTACAAATAAATCATCCTGAAGCTATATCACCAAAATATTCATAGGCTGAGAATCACCTAGTTCCTGTAAATTGACCCCAAAATGCGCAAAATGAACTTTGGATATTAATTAAATAACTCTTACAGTAGATAGATTATTTGCATCACATTTCTTTGCTACGGTTCTTTTCTAGCCCTCCTTTCGTAAAATATTTTATACATTGTGATGCTTTTTATATTAATATTTAATCTCACTTTTTAAATTAAAAATAAACAGGACAACGAGCACCTACATAATATTTCTAAATATATGCCATAAACAATATCTATTGATGATGAAGATTTGTATGTACCTGAATCTAAAGGAGTGAGCTTTCTGAACTTCTCCATCCTTTTTGTTTGAAGAATTGCACATACTTTATATTGGAAGAAAGAATCAGTAGACAATGTGCACATATGATATACATATATTCAATATATTGTCTTGCAAGTGCATGTCACATGTGTCACCTCCTTTGAGAAACTCTTTCTCAAACTTGTTATGAATCTTGTGAGTATAGATTGCAAAACATGTTTTAAAGTTGGACAATATTTAACAAGTGTAGGCTTACCTTGTTTACACTTGAGGTCTTCTGGTTCTCGTTCAACCGCTACTTAGTCAATAAATTTTTCTCATAATCAATCATTCAAATATGCAAATAAGTGCTTGGATGTCCAAGTTCATTTAGTACGGGATTAGTACTTTTACTAACATGAGTAATAGATAACCAAATCGGTTATGCTAGAACACAGATAATTATGGTAGAACAATAAACTTGCTGACATTTAATTTAAATTTTACGTCCTGAAGTGTGAGCAAATACCTTCAAGCGAATCCATAAATTAGAAAGACCGTCAAGTGAATCAACAAGCTAGACAACAACTGATCCCAAGTTCGCATCCGATCCGAACTCTCCCTATACATTGGTGGGCAATTATCGAATAGAAAACTGATTCTTTTTCTAGGTTAGAAAAATCCCCTATTTATAGAGATTTCTTCCCAATCCAAAAGAAAGAAGAAAACCCACGCCTTTCTTGAAAACAAGAAATCACACGTTACTCTTCCCTTTTTTTAGGTGGGGTGAAGGTATGGGTGGGTAAGGGTGTTTGGTTGGGTTGCTTTCCCTACATTTCTTATCAATATAAATATTTTCTCTCTTTTTTTCCCCATAAATTCATCCAAAAGTCTAATGAGATACTATAAAAACAACAACTAAAGTTTAAAGAAAATAATAATTATGATTTCTCCATTTTCCTTCTACTTATTCAATATTTACTCAATCTTTGCAGACACTAATGTTGTTAACAATGACATCCGATATTGCTTTTGTTTTCATTGAACCCCTTCCATTAACTCTGACATATAATTTTTAACTTCTTTTCGTACCATATCTTGCACAACTATCAAAAGTTCTGAGCTCAATAATTTTTTCTCCAATTATGAGTTATTGAAACATGGAGGAGTTGGTTCAAATGTCAATACTGGTGCCAATTCAACTATTTGCTCGATTCAGTTTAGTCGATTCGAATAGTCACTAGATCGAATCTGAGAAAAGAGAGACTCATAGATTATTAGGTATAGATGCCAATATAGGTGCCCCATCAAGTACTTACTCGGTTCGATTTATCTGATTCCAATTCTAGCTAGATTTGAATCGGGTAAAGAGAGACTCAGATATAGTGGGTTGATATGCGATACACGTGTCAATTCAACTACTTGCTCAATTTGGTTCACCCGATTCAAATTCTTGCTAGATCTGAATCCAGGTAAAGAGAGACTCAAAGATGTTGACGATCTGACATTACTGGTGAAAAGGAAAAAATCCACCTAATGAGGTATTAGGCGGATAAAGACACAACTGAGGGAACCTAAAAAAATACAAAATTCTTAAATCAGATTCAAATGGACTCGTAGATGCTGATGAAAGAGATAAAATTCTACCTGGCGGGGCAACATGAGGATAATGAAACAACTAAGGAAACTTTGAAAAATCTAAATTGGTCAAGTCAGATTCATATGAACTACCTGGATTTGTACCCGTCCTGATACTGAACGATCTCTTCAACAATGGTTGAAGTTTTAGAATGTCAAATATTCTGACATAGAAGAGTGCTTTCATTTCTACCAGTCCTCTGCTCCATATTTCTCTACTAGTTTGTGCAATGGCTTGTCTTCTTCAGGATTCCGATATCGACGCTTAATATAACCCCTTTTCTTCATTTTCACTGAATAAAATCAGTCGAGTATATGAGATAAAGGGAATGAAGGATACTGACAATAGAAAGTACAAGGTATATATGTACAGTGGGGTGGTAGGGGGAGGTAGGGCCTAGCATTTACTTGGTAAAGACTTGTGAGGAGAGTGGGGTATATATAGTGGGGGTGAGGGTAGAGGGGATAGGGTGGGTGGATTAATAGGTAATTATTAATTATACAAATGAAGTGTATGCCATTACTAAAATCTCATAAATTAATTAGTTTTTTCCTTTAAATAGTGTTTAATGGATTGGATTAGAGAGGATAGGATCGGAATAATGTTGAACTTTGACTAGCTATTATTTTAGGAAAAAACAAAATAACATTCAAACTAACCATTGTAACTAGAAAATAAAAGTTTGACAGATAATTGTTTGCAGGGATAATACCTTACGTGTATCCACATCAAACCAATGAATATGAGAGATTTATGTTAATTGGCACTTTTATTATTTAACTAGTTTTGACGCACGTGCATTGCACATTAATGTCAAACTATGTAGTGAACCATTATAAATGGACTAATAAAGTATAAGTCCCTACGAATAATGGATGTAAATTTTTTTATGATTACTAATTGTGTGCATATTGAAAGTTGTGAAATCAATATTCAAATACATCTATATCTGGTTATAGTATAAAGTTAGATTTAGATAAGGTGATGTGACACCTCTTTATAGCCTCCAATTACATTTCCTCCTCCTCCTCCTCCTCCTCCTCCTTTTAAAATTAGTTGTGATATATAAAGATACAAAAGTCATTTTTAAACTCTCTTAATAACACCTTTCTAATACACATTCTCTTCCCTCCCGTATAATTCATTGCTTATTTATTGTTGTATTGTTGGAGTTTCTACTTTTAATATAACTAAATATAAATATAAAAGATAAAAGATAAATTGAATTGAGTGTTTTAGTTTGGGTATTGTAGTAATTGAATATTCAAGTTAGGGGGTGTTCAAATTTAACTGAACTTTAAAACTCACTCAACATATGTATTTTTAGGAAGAGAAGAATAGAAAACATAGAAATTCGTAGTTTAAAAATATGAGGACACTTCTATATTTATAGCTAACAAATGGTAGTACGAACAAGTGTTTATTGTGCCTTATCAGTAAATAACCCTTCGAAAAGATCGTAACTCGTGAGAAATTCACAATTCTATGAAAAAGTTACAACCCTATGAAAAGTCACAACCCTTCAATGTGAAAAGAAGTCTGATTTAAATGGAATATAAATAAATAAAATATAAAAAATATATACTAAATTGAGTTATTAAAAATGTAAGGAATCCTCCACAAAGGGTAGTATGAACATCTGTTTATTATGTCTTATCAGAAAAGTCGCAACCTTTTAGAAAATTTACCAAAATGGTGTCAACTGGTTATAGAACGTAGTCAGATATGATTAATAAATTTAACGATTCAACTCTTGGCAAGATAATATTTGTTTAACCACGTGTTAATGTTTTTAAAAAAAGAAATATTTTTTGTTGGAGCGTGAAGGGTAGTTAGTCATTCAACAATTCATTCAAAATGCCTTTTTGGAACGAACACCGTTCTAATCCTAATGTTTCATATATCCCGAAATTCCCACTTACCATTTTGATAGGGCCCGCATCGATTATTTTGTCTATGTTTTTGAGCAAGATATAATCTTACAACTCATATGCATGCAATGTGGTCTATTTGGGTTGCTACCTTATTTCTAGTAAGCATTGATCTTTTTTAATGTAAAATTTTAGTGGTTGAACCGGTAATAATTTACAGCGGGTAAAATTGAAATTTTAATGATTCTATAAAATTTAAGCATGTATATAAAAATTGATTAATAAATTGAACTGCTAAACTTTAATATCTAATTAAACTGACCAATATGCAACCCTAGGAGAATCTAGTATATAACTTAGGTAATAATTAAAAATATATCCGCCTTTGATGTTTACATCAATATAACGAACATTGAGATGTGTTTTCATTTACCATTATCACTAAATTATAGTTTATTAATTCAAATGATTGCCTTAAGTTTTTACTTACTATAGTAAATTAATATGAGTTAGTGTAAATATAGGACACAAAATACATTTTTCCTTTAATTTTTTATCGATTCATTTGAATTAAATAGGTTTACTCGATTCATCTACTAAAACAGTATAAATAATGAATTTCAAATCATTAAATTGAATGTGTTGGGATTTACTATCAAATTTAATTAAGCATCTCAGTTAAATTCTAAATTTGTCTCGAAGAGAAAATTATAACAGAAATATGTAAGGAAAATTTTAAAATCGAGATATGCAAAACAAAACGACTCCCTAGAGATGGTATCATATTGTTTTAGCCTTTTAGGTCTTGATAAAAAAAATTACTGACTCAAGTTATTACGTTGTCTGATTAAAGTTGTTTCCAAAATATTTCTTTGTTGGAGTTTGAAGGGCAGTTTAGTCATTCAACATTCATTTTAAATGCCTTTTTGGTACTCACACTTACCATATTTTCCCTCTATAAATGTGTAACACCTCGAACTTCAGTCAGTTTTTAGTTTTGGGTCAACTTCAAACGACCATAACTTTTAGTACATAAAGAATTAGGCGGCCCATAAAGTATCAAATTGAAGATCTTTGAGTTCTCTTTCCAATGTCAGCGGGTTTGATAAATTCCTAGCTAGGAGTAAGAAGTTATGCCCATTTGAGTAGACCACTTTTCATCCATTTTAGGAAAGGGTATTTTGGTCTTTTCCTTACCTCTAAAGGCCTACCCACGTTTTACCCACCTAAATTAAGGGGCTAATCAAACTCTAATTTAAATTTGGCATTCCAAAAGCGTTTAGGGATTTTAGAGAAAGTTCAAGAGGAGAAAGAAGAAGCGTTTCAAGCGTTCTTTCAAGAACTTGGGGATTTCGCCAAGAACAAGTGTTTTTCGAGGTATGTAAGCTCTCATAGTGTTGGGTTTGTTCGCCCTTACATAAACCATATAATTTCTATCCATGAATTCATCATGAAGTTAATTGATTGAGTTTTAATTACCCTTTTCCTTAACAATGGAGGTTTTGAATTCTTGAGGTGAGAATCTTTGGAATGAATGGTGTTTGTTGATAGAATTTGAGTGAGATGTTAATTAAATTGCATTGGGTTCGTGTTTATTGATAAAATATGGGTGAGATTTCAATGAAACTGCATTGGGTGTTGAATTAATGTGAGTTTTGAAGAGGAAGAAAGAAATCAACCAAATATTTGAGTATCTTTTACCGTCAGATATTCAATCTTCAGGCCCTCATCAAGATGATGACGAAGGAAAATCATAGTCTTCGCCTTATCTTGACTCGATGCTTCATTTCCCTGAGTAATGGTGGCATCAATCCCTTTAGCAGCTAAGTGAATCCCAGTATCGAGTACCCATGAAAGATAATTCTTTCCAGAAATATCTAATACCACAAACTCAAGTTTGAATAAATTCGACATAATAAGATTATGAGAGAATATGTGAATTAAATAAAAATATTTATATAATACCTTTTCAAATATCAACTTTGTGCTGATAACGTATTATAAAGAAAGCTCAGAATAATATAATGTAATAATAAGAAGAAGACAAGAAGTATAAGATAGAGGAGAGAACTATTCTTATTCAAGTGTGTCTTCCAAATGGTGAGTGATATCTCTATTTATAGTGTTGAGATATCACTCCCAAAAGTCATCTAATTAATAGATACATAGTTATCTTGGAAGTTCTTATCATACTGGAAACACCTATACATGAATCCAATTAATACTTGGATAAATCTAATGGATAATCCACATATACTATATATACAATGTATTTATAACAAGTCCTAATTATTATAGAAGTCGTTGAATGACTATTCAGTATTTCGATATATTAATAGAATAAGTAAGTTACTATTTTATTTCTCTCTCTCTCTCTCTCTCCCTCTCTTTCTCTATATATCTTTTATGGTAATTTTAATCTTATTAAAAATGTAATAATTTGGAGGCTTCTCCCTACCAATGCACGTTCCATGAATCATGATTATTAATATCCATAGCTTTAAAAAACTTAAATTAGTTAACCTAATGAAATTAAATAATAATATGAGGAAATAATAATTAGAAGTCTTTTTCTAAAGTTTTTCCATATATTTTAGGAGTTTAATTAGTTAGCTCCGACGAAAGGGAGTTTCTAGGATGGTAAAACACCCCTCACTTCCAACCCGAAGGTTGTGAGTTCGAGTCGCCAAGGGAGAAAAAGGGTGGGAGCTCCTAGGAATGGTAAAAAAATAAAATAGTTAGCTCCGCTCTAGTAACTTTTGCTCAAGTAATTATCAATGCACTCATTGATTAATGGTGTAATATCAAACTTTTGAATAAATTCTTTATTTTCTTGGTATGATTATGATATTATTAATTTTAACATTTATATATGAGACATTAGAATTAGATATGTTTTCCTTCCAAAAGGCATTTCAAATGAAGTGTTGACTATTGAATGACTAATGTACCCTCCAAGTTCCAACAAAATATATTATTTTTTTAAGCAAAAACACTTGGTTAAAACAAATACTATGCTCACAAGTGTTTGATAGTTTTATTATACTTGATCCTATTAAAAAATGGAGAGACAAATTCAGAATTTTAATGTGATGCTTAAAAATTTGGTAATATTCACAACACATTCAATTTACTAAATTCGAAATTCATTATTTAATTTAGATGACCCCCCTATACACTAAATGATAAGAAGTTATAGGCATCCCTAACACCTACCATTGAAGTAGAGAGGTTGTTCCGATAGATCCTTAACTAAGAAAATGCTTATGCACAAGAACTTCTTTTTGCAACTGTTAAAATATATGTGAACCACTTTTATAACAAGGATATATCAACTCTAAATCGCAAAATAAGATTATATCATACCCTTTTCCCTTTTATAAATTCCATAAGTTCGACTATTAGATAAGATTGTAATCATTTAAAATTTATTAAATATAAATTTATAAAATGATTCAAACTATATTAAATTCATGAATAAATTAATAAAAATGAATATTATGGATTAATATAAGAGTTAATTATTTAAACCTAACAAATATGAATTTAATTAAAGCCCCCTCCATAAAGTCTATATGACATGTCACTATGAATTCCTAACAGAACATCTTCATTCTAAAACTATAAATAGGGGTCCTCATAATTCAGAAAATGAACCAAGAATTCTAACAAGAAGTCAGAGAAAGCTCGTAGATCAGAAACTACAAATTTCTCTACAAGCTAGAAGTTCATGAATCAAGCGTTCAAGTTTAAGATAAGTTTATAATTAAGAACGATCAAGACCAAGTTCAAGTTTAAGAACGATCAAGATCAAGACCACCAGATTCAAGATCAAGCTTGAAGCACTTGAATTCAACTGGAATTCAGGATCAAGATAAAGTTCAAGTTCATTGAAGATTCAAGAACAAGCATCGAAGCCCTTGAATCCAAGATCAATATCACCAAGTTCAAGTCAACATCAAGTTCACAAATCAAGATAAAAACTACAAGATTCAAGAACAAACTCGAAGCCCTTGATTTCAAGTAAAAGTCAAGATCAAGATAAATTTTAAGTTCAAGTTAATCAAAGATTCAAGAACAAGCTTTAAAGCCCTTGAATCCAAGATCAATTTAAAGTCAAATTCAAGATCAAGCTCAAGAGCCCTTGAATCTATATTTGAAAAAGCGAATTCAGAGGAATCATAGAGAATGTAACCCTCACACTTTGAAATAATAAATACGATTGTTGCGATATTTTTCCATTCTTAATTATTATTTTTCTTGACGCGAATTTTATTGTCTATAAAGACTTCTAGTGATTATTGCAGCTCTGAGCCTAGCAACCATGTGATCCTTGCTTAACTTTGAAAAACATAGCTGGGTAACGCCAAAACAGCAAAAAATGTTTTTGAAGAGTCTTTCAAACATCCATTAGACTATCCGTCTATTCCAGGCACCACGATCGAAGTTGTGACCCAACAACGACCGTGGGTGCTGATAATCACACTCTGGTCTAACAACCATGATTCATCCACTAGTCTTAATTTCTTATCTCCTTAAAGGTTGTTACAGGAAAATGTTTACTTTGTAGAATTTAACAACAACAACATACCCAATGTGTATTATATATACAAGCCTTACCTCTAATAGAGAAACTATTTCCAAACACACTCTCACCTCAAGTGAAGCATATCAAATAAATTAATAAGTGCTCATCTAAATAGTGATTCAAATTTCAAAAAAAAAAAATCAACAATTATTGATCAGAAGTAGAACCTAAATTATGATTTGAACCTAAAAGATATACAAAGGATCAGGTTGAGAAAGAGAAAATTGAAGTACGGCCTGATTCATCGAGGTAACGGTATATATTTTAATTTAGTTAATCGGGGGTAATCAACACCACTGTTTATGAATCACCGGGCAAAGTAAAATAAACAGACACATAGAAAGGGGTGGGGGTGGAGTTGGGGGGGGAATGGAAAGAGGTAAACTGGACAGAGAGAGAAGGTATTTATATATGAGTTAGAATTGGACTTGTTTTCATTCCAAAAGGCAATTCAAATCAAGTATCGATTGTTGAATGACTAAGCTACCCTCCACACTCTAACAACAAAACACATGGTTATAAAACAAAATATATGATGCTTTAAATTTATTTAAGGAGAAATTATGTGGATACGCAAACATATATTAATTAAGATAAGGCACCTAAGCCTAACTCAACCCCAAAAGCTATCTCATGAGGGAGGTTTGTTCAAGTCCATATAAGGAGACCATCCCTCTATCGATGTGAGACTTTTTAACACTCCCCGCATGCCCAGACCTCAACTGGAGCGTGAACACATTTAAATAGGGACAAAACATCGCTGAACTGATGGGCCTTCTCTAATACCATGTGAAAATATGACACATGGGCCTAACTCAACTCCAAAAGTTAGATCATGAAGGAGGTTTGTCCAAGTCCAAATAAGGAGACCACATTCTCATCCCTCTACCGATGTTGGACTTCTTAACATTAATTACTTAACATAGCTACAGTTTGTATTAATTATCATTCGTGACTAACCTTCAACCGTATTTACATCTCCCTCTTTCTCTCTCTCTTTTCTATGAAATCTCGTTTGCCTCTCTCCTCGCCCCGTCCTGTCTCTCTCTCACTTCCTTATGTCCAGTATCTCACACTTCTATAGTGGCAGAGCTAAGAATTTGATGAAGGGTGTGCCAATTTTCTTTTTAGTTGCGTTAAGAGTGTGCAAAATTAAATATACACTTATATTAGCTATATATTTAACTTATGGTATACCACATTATTTTCTGTAAAGGGCGTGCACTAGATCACCATTCACCTAAGGTGGCTTCACGCATGTGCTTATACAAAGCAAATGTTACAAGTACTAATGTTAACAGTCGTTTATACAAATAGAAATGATAACAATTAATTATACAAATACAAACTATCTGCCCAATATCTCGCTCACTCCCTTTTATCCGGTCTCTCTCACTTATAAAAACAAAACTTATACGAATACAAATGTTAACAGTCGCTTATACAAACAATTATGATAACAATCACTTATACAGATACAATTATAAGTGTCAACTATACATATCTATTTAGTGATACAAATACCAATACACATGCATTCGTTGATACAAATAGTGACTTATACTAGTTGCATCTATACAATTATCTAAAAAGTATAAAAATATAATTTGCCTCTCTCAACTCTTTTGCCTCTCTCGTTCGCCTCTCTCCTCCCTCTCTCACCCGCCTCTCTCTTTCCTTTCCAATCTCGATCACCTCTCTCTTATATCTCCAAATTTTGTTTCATTCCCGGAGCCTACACCCTAGACGTGGCCGGCACCCAAAGACCATTGCTGGCCTTGAGTGAACCCTTGGTCTTGCTTACTTAACTCAACGGAAGACTATATTCATCTCAGATAAGGAAATAAAAGCATTCTTATCAAATAACTTATATAATTGTCTTGGCCAAAATGGCACTAAGTCTCAAAACTTGAACATATGAAATATAAGATAGATTAGACTCCAAAACTGAACTAATAATTGTTTATGAATCCTCTCAACTGACTGAGATGGATGTAGGGACAGACCCCACAACATCCTAATGAACTAAGCTAGATAAGAAATAAAAGGGATGTCCTCCGGAATGCAAGGAGGCTCACCAAGTGATTGTGGAGTGCTCAACTGGATCAACGGTGTGCTGCGTACTGATCCTGGTTACCTGTGTCTGCATCATGAAATAATGCAGGAAAACTGGAATCAGTACATTGAATGTACGAGAATGCGAGTTGGAAAGCTAACGACGACTTAAGCTTGAGGGGATTAAGATGAACTTACCTTGGCTCTGCTCAACTCAAGAATATACTTAACTCAAAGTATGTATATAAAGCAATTTAAAACATATGCGATATATATAAAGCTTGTAAAAAGAATAAAATAACTTAGTTCGTTAAACAAATGCAATAACAAACTCAACTTTACTTATATATGTAAGTAATATAACTTTTTTGGGAGATTCTCTAATCGACAACCATCACTTTGAGCCTAAGTGATGATACAACGTTTTATCTCACGTTGCCCAAGGACCATCCTATACCTTGCCATCGGTATATGACCTTACTTAACTTAGTGGATCCACCAGCTCACCTTACGTGATCATCTAAAAAGTATAACCCTTCAATTCCCATGATGGCTACATAGTTTACATGGAGACTTGAGTTAATATGAACTCACATCCCCACATCAGTGCTCAATACTACTCCCCAAATATACTTTAGCTCATACTTTTAATAAAACATCCTTCCTTTGGGTTGAGATAATTTACTGAACCCTTTATCTTTAAAAAGCTCCTTTTGGAATCAAAGTTCCCCTTTTTGTTCAGAACTCTTTTGGAACTCTTAGTTTCCTTTTAACTTAAATGTGAAACATTTATAAACCTTTAGGGAATACTTAGTCCCCTTATAACTTTTGAGAAATGAACTCAACTCTTGCTCTTTACTCAACTTGAACTTTAATTCTTAGGGAATACTTAGTTCCCTTATAGTTTTTGAGAATTTAACTCAACTTTTTGATCTTTGCTTGACTTGTAACTTGATCCTTACATCAAAGTTAAAATGTTTGCTTTAGACTCTTTGAAAACTTTAAGAACTTACTTTGACTTTCTTCTTAATTTTTGAACTTGACTCTTAACTTCTTTGACCTTGATCTTAGCTTCCCTTGAATTTGGATTATGGATTCAAGGATCATGATCTCATGTTTATGGATGATTTCGTGATGTTTATATATACTCTAAAGTGTTGGAATCAACTAGGAATGATAGGTACATCACTTAGGAACTAGTACGAAAAGATAGGGAAAGAACGGGGTCTCCAGGGGCTCTTGACGCTCTGGGAGGCGCAGGGCGCTAGGGCCTGGCCGACAGGCCCTGGTCTGGGGATCTCTGGCTGGCGCGGCGCGCGAAGGCCTGTCAGATAGAGCCTGCTATGAGGGGCTTTGGCAGGCGCGGCACCCCAGGGGTCATCTGACGGGACCTCCGACTTTTCTTCTCCGCTTTTCATGTCTAAACCTCCTAAACTTACATGGATCCCACACCAAATACTTAGGATCCCTAAATATCTCATTACCTGATAAATTAGACCCAAAAAAAGTTCGAAAACATGAATCAAATCTACTAGAGGTCAATGACAATTCAACCCACAAAAATTTTACAACTTTTCATCAAGAACTTCAAGATTTTCATTCAATCAATAGAAAACTTGCTGAATTAAACATATTGGTGTGTGGGTGAACAAACCCAACACACAATGATCTCACATACCTCGATAGAGATCACCCCCGACAAAATCCGCGCAATGATCTTGGCATTCTTGGACAATAATTGGCATTCCTCTTCTTTTCTCTTTTCTCCCAAGCCCTAAGCATTCTAAATTTTTGTGAAACTGATTTGGGACTTGTTTTTACCCCTAATAAACCCTTAAAACAAATTAGGAAATACTACAGTGAAAAAACAACTTTGCCCTTACTAAAATCTGGATTGGACTTTCCTAAGTCAAACAACCCAAGGGCATATCTCCCTCATATGACATAGTATTTTTGAAAACTTGGAAGTGTTGGAAAGATCATCCCAATATCTTTCCAACCATATAAAGAACTCATCCAAACTCCTCCTGATCTGGAAGTTGTGGACATTTTGAAAATGACCAAAACTCACTTTTGAAAGCTGAAAATTTCCAAATTTCCTATTTATTTCCAAAAATGATTATTCTTAGTTTCTTAGCTCATTCTTAGTTGTTTCAAGTTACGAGATGTTACATTTCGCTTTCCTCTCATCCTTTCTAACACGTACATGAGTCGTAATTAGCAAATTGTAGCTTTGGAGCCTAATTAAGTTTATTTTAGTTGCTATTTGCGAAATTTCTCCTAGGGGTGTCCAAATGAACCCAAATATAGGTAACCCACCTAATCTGTCTAGCTCATTCAAGTCTTAATCCATTTAAAAATAATCTTCGATTGAGCTAAGTTTAAACTCCAATATCAACCCATTTTAAAACTCTTTATTTGTAACTTTTGTTTTACTTTCTTCAGTTGAATTTGAAATTGTTGTTACAAAAGTTAAATAATAATCTGTTAAAAATATTGAGATTAAGCGAGTCAAATTGGAGGGGTCATAACCCAACTGATTTTTAACCAATTTGAGCCCTAAGTAAACTTGGACGGGTCATGACCAACGCGATTTATATTTCAACCCATTAAGCAAACTATAGCTATAGAGTGCCTAATCTTTACTATTTTTGAAAGTTTTCCTTTTTACTATCTTCAATGTCAACTCAACTCGCTCATTTGATATCCCTATTTAATACTATCTAAAAACGAAGATACAAAATCAAAATTTAAATTTGAGAGTTTATCACGCCATATTTAATTTAGCTGATTGAACATTTCTTATTAATACTAATATTTTTAGTGAACAAATCAAATGAACTATTTAATTCAGATAAATAGATAAATTAAACGTAAAAAATGGTTAGTATATTTGATATTTACACAAAAAATTATACGAGTTAACTATAGTTGAGTTATAAATTAGGGATAAGACACAAGTACCCCCTAGACTATGACTAAAACTCCAAAAACACATCTTAACTGAACTACGGTCGTATTACAACACCACCCACCCAGAGCCAATTTTTTTTTTGTAGTTTTGTATATCTTTTTGGCTTACGTGTCATGACTCGAGCATACACCCTGGACGTGGTCGAACTCACGAACCATTGCTGGTCACCAAGCGAACACTCATCCTTCTGACTACCAGTGAAAGACTAACTTAAGGATGCAAAAGCTTAAAAACTGAAATAATAGTTTATAAAACTTAAATACAAACTTTAACTTTAAATAAAACTCTGAATAATAAAATATATTCAACTCGCCCCAAAATAGGAAACTTAAGTCTTTAAAACATTTTATAGAATAAATGAATAATACAGACTTCTCAACTATACTGACTATCTATGAAGCATCTAACTGATAAAGATGGACGTTGGGACAAGACGGACGACATCCTGACTAAATTGAAAAGTAAATGAAATCCTCCGGTAGAAAGGAGGCTCACCATAGCTAATTGAACTCTCGGATGTATCAACGAAACTCCTGTTGAAGATCCTGAATACCTGTGTCTGCATCATGAGAAGATGCAGGCCAAATGACTCAGTATGTGGAATATACGAGCATGTAAGGGTAATTGTAAAATATAAACATAAGCTTGAAACTTGACAAAAAGGAAACATACTTACCTCTTTTCAAACTTACTCAACTCAAGGAATACTTAGAGCTACTCAACTTATTCAACTCAGAAGTACTCAAGGATAAGATACTCAACTCAAAAATTAGATCATCAACTCATATATATGAGACTCAACTCTGGATACACAACTCAATATAAAGAACGATACACATGCAATATATGGAAAACTTTATAAACAGTAAAAGAAACTTAGTTTGTTAAAGAAAATGGAATAACAAACTCAACTTTAATTATATGATAAAAGTAACATAATTTCTGTGGAAGATTCACTAACCGACAACCATCACTATGAGCCTAAGTGGTGATACAACGTCTTTCCCACGCTGCCAGAATTGTCCTATACTTTGCCTCATATAGAACGCTTAACTTAGTGGATCCACTAGCTTAACTGAAGTGATCATCTAAAAAGTATAACCCTTTGATACCCATGATGACTACATGGTTTATGGAGACTTGAGTTAATATGAACTCGCATCCCATATCGGTGCTCAATACTACTCCCAAAAATATACTTAGCTCATGTATTTTTAAAACAACTTGTTTCTTTGGTTTGAGATAATTACTCAAATCTTAGCTCAAAGGCTCTTTTGGAATCTTCATGCTCAAATGTGAAAACATTTATAAACTCTTAGGCAATACTTAGTTCTCTTATAACTTTTTTGAGAAATGAACTCAACTCTTTACTCTTTACTTAATTTGAAAGTTGAGTCTTAAAAACAAGGTTAAAACATTGCTAAGGACTCTTGAAAACTTTAAGAGATTTGTTTTGACGTGCATCTTAACTTCTAGACTTCACTCTTAACTTCTTTGACTTTGATCTTAAATTTCCTTGAATTGGATTATGGATTCAAATTTATTGATATCATATTTATGGATAACTTCATGATGTTCAACTTGGAGGGTTCATGCGGAATTATGAGCATGAACTACTCAATTCAAGGACTCTAAGACACTTCTCATATTGATTGTTCAACTTATATCGTTCATGCGAAATTATGGGCATGAACAATTCAACTCAAGGACTGCATGGGTAATATTTTATAGTCCCATGATTAGAAATATAAACTCAAATGTGTTAGAAACTTATTACTCAAGGACTTAGAACTTGAAGATGCTACTCCTCACAAAGATACTAAATTGTGGAGTCCATGCGGAATATATGGGCATGAACGACTCGAATCGAAGGTCTACAGACTACATGGAACTCATGTATATAACTCTTGTCATTCTCTTATTTACTTCCTTAAAACATAGTTCAAATCAATGATGGATCTCAAAGAATTCACAATTGAACTTAAAGTCTTTCTTGAACTCTACTTTTAACTCTCTCTTGAATGTGAATTATGAATTCAAGAGTTTTGGTTCATGACATGGAGGATATCATGATGACAAGGTAGAGTCATGAATAAATTCTTTTCGTTCTCTAACTCACTTGCTCGTGTCTTGAAACAAGTTACTAGAAGTTGTAGAAGACTCCACAAAAAGACTCAAAGGGACTTTCTTACAATGTTCGAAAGGGTTCTCAAAACTTAACTCTCAACTCTACCTTAAATTTGAATTATGAAATCAAGGTTATGATCATGTTAGGAAATATTTTAGAGTAGCTTATAATAGTTAGAATAGAAAGGGAGTGGAGGTGCACTTTATACAAACTCAAACGGAGCAAACGAAGACAAAATGGATGGGGCATCCGACCCTGACGCTATGGGTGGCATGGGGCGCCAGCCCCTAAACTTCAGAGGAGGGTTTGGGGCGCTCTATCTTGAGCATCGCGCCAGTCACCAACCCAGAAAATCTGATGAATTTCCTTGCTTGTTTTCTTACCCTAATTGGCCTAGAATCGAATGATTTCTTTCCCAATCACTTGGACTCGATTACTTAACTTAATTATAGTTTAATATACTGAAATCAACACTCAATTACTCAATTTGATCTCAAGAAATCCTAAAAACCCCAACACAACAAGATTTAAAATGAACTTCAAGAACACCTCTCAAGAACTCATCAAGAAGTCTAATCATTAAACTTTAAGAATGAAATTTCACTGAAAATAACATGATTGGCGTTTGGGTGAACTTACCCAACTCTATGGAAGCTTACATACCTCTTAGGGATTAAACCCATGGAATTCCGCAATAAGACGCAAGAATCTCGACGAGTGCTTGATCGTCTCCTATTTTCTCTTCTTTCCCCTAATAGGATTATACCCCTAAAATATACTACCCTCACTATTTTCGGCTAACTTTCCTTAACTAGACAACCTAACTTCAAAACACCATATCTCAGTCATCCGAACTCGAAACTTAGCAAACTCGGCGGCGTTGGAAAGATAATTCAAAGATATTTCCTAAGGTATCTTGTATAACACGTAAATCATCATATGTTAGGAGATATGATTGTTTGAAGTTAACCCAAAACTTAAAGGAACATAGGAATGACTTGAATGCTTTTCTCTTTGGTTCTTCTTGGAACTTAAAGGTGCTACATCAACTGACTTTAGCACTTAGAAAAATTTAAATTCCTCGGTAAAATCTTACTCACAAAGAAGGATGGTTCGAGTCTTAGTTCAAAATATTAACGCGGTGTTATATTACGTGTCATCGAAACATCTCCTATGTGCCTCAATTGCATGGAGTCACATAGTGTGCCACGTAATCCAAAAGGTGTATAAATTATAAAATAAATGAGTTTGGAGGGGGGGGGGGGTAATATGAGTTTAGTTTAGTTAAAGTGTGTCTCTCAGATTTCGGTTGTACTCTAAGGGGATACTTGTGCCTTATCCCTGTTAATTAAGGTGATAATGTGAATTAATTAACTATAATGGGATAAGACACTAGTACCCCTAGACTATGACTCAAATCCAGAGACAGACCTTGACTAAACTAAGGTCCTATTACCCCCCCCCCCACCTCATTTTTTGATTTTGTACACCTTTTTTTGTTACGTGGAATCAAAACATCTCCCACGTGCCTCAACTACGTGGAGTCACGGAGTGGATCGTGTAAGCCAAAAGGTGTACAAAATATTTAAAAAAAATTAGTTCGGGAAGGTAATAGGACCTTAGTTTAGTTAAGGTGTGTTTTTCAGATTTCAGTCGTAGTTTAGGGGGTAATGGTGCCATATCCTAACTATAATTGAAGATAAAATTGTAAATGAATACATGTGTCACGTATTCATTATGTATAAACATTAAATAACTCTTTTTTACCCTAATGATATATTAGATTTGTCCCTGATATTAGAGATGACAACGAGCAAAGCGGGTGTGGTGAGAGGCAGATTGAAGTAGTCTTTTAAAACACTGATGTAGTGCGGTGTGGGTAGAGGGGGTTTCAATTTAATTTAAATTTTTTATTTGAATCACAAATTTTAATAGTCAAAAAGAAATTGATGATAATTACAAACCTTTTGGATCCAAACTCCTAATATATAACATTTATTATTATTTCAAACTATAAACTTTAATATAACAATTTTGGAATACTTTAAAATAATTTTATCTTACTAAATAAATTTAAATTAAATAAAGAGAAAAGAATATGCTATTTCCTTCAACTTTGCGATTTAGTGTTGATATACCCTTTGTTACAAAAGTAGCTCACATATACCCTTATCGTAACACAAGTGACCCACATATACTCTTTTGTTATAATGAAAGTCAAAAATAAAGAGAAATGAAAAGGGTATTCTCTAAATTAATATACCCTCACTGTAACACAAATGACCCCAAACCACTTTAGGCAACTCGCTAATTTTTTTTTTATATTATAGAATCCATTCATCCAGACGTTCCGATCCTCTTATGTGGTGATAAAACGTTTGGTTCCGACCACATACTTTTAACTAATCAACTTTAAATAGATATGCTTAATCATATTACCTTTATCAACTTGTACTATACTAAATTGATTTTTAGCGGCAATTAATTAATTATCATTATATATATTTTTTAGAGATAACTTAGCGTTTTTATAAATGCCCCTAAAGTCTTATAGCGATATTGAATCCAACGATAATTAGCTAATGCTTCACATAACACTCTCTAGAATGTGCTTATTACTACGGCTAGTGTTCTCAGTTGTTTAGATGCATTAGATTCATATGACAATCTTAAATACATATGATAAAAACATGAAAAAACCAATGACGAACTTCAAAGTTAAAACTAATAAAAAACATATGAATAATACTAACGAGAAATAATTGACAAAAGAAATCTTTGAGAAATGAATACAAACAAAATACACTTAAAAATTGAATGTAGATTTTAGGTCAGACCTAAATATATATGTATACCAACATGATAAGTTTTTTAAAAATATACGTACTTATAAAATTAGGATTTAAGTTTCGAAAATAACTTCTAAAAAATAAGGGTTTAGGTATTGTAACAATTTAAAGACCTAAAACACTAACAAATTTAAACGAACTTGAAAATCTTTTACACTGTAATAAAATCAGGGTTTAGGTTTAAGAAAATATAATTCTACAATACGATTTAGATCATGTACTTCGAGACCTAAAACAACCAATAAAGTGAACTTAAGAATATTGAATGTACTATGATATATTGTCACGCCCCGAGCCTACACCCTGGACGTGACCGGCACTCGGAGACCATTGCTGGCCCCAAGCGAACCCTTGTCCTAGATTACTTACTCAGCGGAAGACTTAAAGCATTAATACAAGGATTAAGATGCTAACTAACTCAATTGTCTGGAACATAAATCAAAATGTTTTTAAAATAAACATTTACCTTGTCCAAAATGACAACTCAAATATGAAAATAAGTTAATAACAAAATTATGACGAAAGAACAAATATATGAATGACTATCTATAAAGCCTCTTATAACTGAGATGGATGTTGGGACTGACCCCACAACATCCTAATGAACTAAACTAGAAAGCAATGAAAATGGATCCTCCGGAAAGTAAGGAGGCTCACCAACTGACTCTAAACTGCTCACTGGATCAAGGGTGCGCTGAAATGTCAATTCTAGTTACCTGCATTTGCATCATAATACGATGCAGACCAACTGACATTAGCACATGGAATGTACAGTACGCGAGTTGGAGTGCTAAACAACATAAGCTTGAAGGAGATTCTGAAAGAAACACTTACATTGACTCTTCTCAACTCATGAATACTTAACTAAACTCATTTCAATATTACGCAATTTAAAAGCAAGTGTGCAGTAAATAAAAAACTATTTAAAAACATTCGGTAAACACTATGTGTATGCAAAGATACAAAATAACTCTGATATGTATGTATAAATACGAAATAAAATGATGTCAATTCATATTCACAATAAAGGACATATCATGCTTCCTCTCAAAGTCTACTTGTGCAATACATGAATGAAGTCCCATACCCCCATTCATACTAAGAAGAACCTCTTGAAGAACCACGCAACTACTGTTGTGGGAGTGTCTCTAACCGACAACAATCACTTAAAAGCTACAGTGATGATACAACACTTTACCTCGCGCTGCCAAGGATCATCATATACCTTGCCGGAGGTATAGAAAGCTTAACTAACTAAGTGGATCCACTAACTTAACTTAAGTGATCATCTAAATAGTAGGACCCTTTGATACCCATGACAGCTACATGGTTTACAGAGACTTGAGTTATTATGAACTCGCACCCCATATCGTTGCTCAATACTACTCCCAAAAATATATTTAGCTCATATGTTTTAAAAACATCTTCTTCTGTGATTTGAGATTACTGCTCAAAAACTTAGCTTAAAAGCTCTCTTGGAATCAATGTTCCCTTTTCTTGGTTAAATGTGAAAACAATTGTAAATTCTTAGGGAATACTTAGTTCCGTTATAATTTTTGAGAAATGAAGTGAACTCTTTACTTTTAGATTGACTTGTAACTTGAGCCTTAAAAACGAAGTTAAAACGTTTGTTAAAGACTTATGAAACTTGAAATGAACTTCTTATCATTATCTTTTCTGTTTACTCAACTTTATCCTTAAGTCTTAAAACAAAGTTAAAAGCATTTGAAAAAGACCTTTTGAAAGGACACTAAGAACTTTCTAGACTTGTCTCTAAACTTTCCTTGAATTTGAAGTTATTAGTTATGGATTCAAAGTTTTAATTCATATTTCAGGATGATTTCTATATGTTTATAAATCATTTAGAGTAATTAGAATCAATAGGAAGTGTTAAAATAATTTAGAAGAGATTAAACGGATGAAATAACGGAAACTGGGTGAAAATGACGTTTTAGGCGCGTTCGGGGAGCTCCGCGCCAGCCTCTCTTGACTGAGGCACCATTCTGGCGCGTCGCCCCATCTCTCCTGGCGCTATGTGGGCGCGTCACACCAACCTGTTCCTTCAGCAATAATCTACCGAATTTGTCCTCTCGTTTTCTGACCTTAAATAGTTTTAATTCGATTATTTTTCTCAAATTCACGTTAGATTCATATACCCACATCATATATACAAGGATCTAACCCAATAAATTCAAAAACAAAACCTAGATCATCAAAATAACTCTTAAATCTCAACTCATGTTCAAGAAGGAAAGCAATTCAAGAACAACATTCAAGGACATTCAAAAATTCAATATTTTTAATTCAGCTTATACCCATAATGAATTACCAAAAACGAAAAAACTTAATAGGATAAGGAGAAGACCACACTACCCCTTCAAAATCCTGATTGTACTTCTCTTAATCCAACCGCCCAACTTCCGAAAGGCATATCTCACTCATACAAGCTCGGAATCGCGCAAACTTGGCGGCGTTGGAAAGATCATGCCAAGGGATTTCCAACCATTTATGGATCTACACCCAAAACCTCCTGAGCTAGGAGTTATGGACATTTGAAGTTGACCAAAACTCACTTTTAACTTAATTAAAAATATCCAGATTTCAATTCTTTCCAAAATTTGTCTATTTCAACTTCTAAGCTTCTTCCTAGATATTTCAATTTGCGAGATGTTACACATACTATCAAATATAAATATCTGGTTTAAATTTTGAATCCTTCTCGTTATTAAATACATTTAATCTTTCTATTCTTTGAAATGGCTTGAGGATACATTAGTCATTCATCACTTGATTCAGCATGTCTTTTGGAATTAAAATATTTCTAATTCTAGTCTTATATATAACTGTCATGTTTCTCAGAATTCCCACTTACCATATTTATCCTCTCTATATATCACAAGTAGAAGCAATCCATTGACCATTTGTTTGTTACTTTAAGTTGCCGTCAATTCACATCAATGGCTTTTTTCCCTATGTTTTCCTCCTACTTGAATTCGGTAATTCAATTTTCATCTTCTTTTGAACTTTTTTATTGATATTTTGATGTTATATTTTATTAGATGCTTTGATATACTTTACTTGAGGCTTGCATATACGCCACCCTCTTCAGACCTCAAATTACAGAAACAGAAAGAAGATGAAATAGACAATATGTACTTATAATCCGAGTCCATAGAAACTACTGAGTCTCCTTAAGAAATTTAATTCCCTCACTGTACCCGATGTTACAGATTAATTTCTCCCAAGATAAAACGGATTAATCCTGTTAAAAGAAATAGCGGTACCTCAAACTTCTATAAATTCAGCGAACGTAAGAACAGTAACAAGCCACACAGACTCAGTCGATCGACACTTTGTTTATGAGAGAAAATATATGCAGAGAAGAAGAAAAATTTAGTGTTTGAAAAATGAAAAATGACTTCCTTTTATAGCCATTTTCATCAAGAAACGTGTCTGTTCAGACGAATTTGTTCAGACCCATTTTTCCAAAAAGTTGTGTCTTTTGGGAAAAATAACGACTTTTCGGAAATCAGTCGTTATGACCGTTGCACGTGAATTTCAAATAAATTCGGTTGCGCCAAAATTAATTCGGTTATTTAACTAACATTCTGAATTAATTTATAAGAGAAAAGAAATTGATTAACTCCAAATCCAAAGCCGAGGCCCAGCGAGTGACGACAACGGCGGGAGGGGGCACCTTCTTCTTAGCCCTTTAAGAAGTAAAGAAAGTGTTTCCTAATATAAGGACAACATTTTCCTTTCTTCTACCGATATGGGATAAATGACTTTTCATTTTCACTTTGTAAATGATTTTTCATTTCTCCTCCAAAATTGGTTCCTCCTTATTTCATTTTTCTCTTCTCATTTCACATTCACACTTTGTTAAAACCCAACAATTGTTGTTAATTGAGTTAAATTCTGCGAAAGGTAATATTTTTCTGTAACCATTTTAGTGTATAATATTTTTTTGAATCGAGGGTTTATCAAAAACAGTTTTTGTACCTCAAAGGTAGGATAATTAATATTATTCAGATCTAGAGACACTTTTGTCAAAAACAACTTTTACAAAAAAAGTACTTTTTTAGAGAAATAATTTGTGTTTTGTGTTGTTGATCAAACATCACAATTGTAAAAAGGAGTGCCTTTTTTGTGCTAGCTTTTAACCTCCAAGAACTCATGTCAATTGTCATGCTTTCTATTTCATTTTCAGTTGAATTGCATATTGCTTTTCTTATTTCTGGATGACAAACAATAGAAGCTTCTATTTTTCTTGCTCATTTCAGTAACTTTTAATGATCTTCCAAATTTTGTTGGTCTTGTGACACTAAAGTTTTGCTTTTGTTGCGCAAGACATATTTGGAGCCTATAGATATCAGCACAGTCGCAACCTCAATGCCGAGTAAAATTCCTAGTTTTGATGTAACGACTTTGGAAGGACATGCATCTAAGGTATGACAACATCTTTACAAAGTTCTCCTAATCCGACATGATTTCTTATTAGGAAAAATGATAAATATCATATCTATTCAGTCTTCTATATTAACATTATAAGTTTTATTGTTCCAGGTTTTTGGTTGTGCATGGAGTCTAGAAAGGTCTTTTCTTGCATCTGGGTAAGCATTACTATTCCATTTCTTTATTTTGTTGCTCTCGTCTATGAATACACATGTTCATATTTTTAATTTTGTTTCCAATTCTCTTGTGATTTTACGACTTTAGAAATGACCATCATAAAAGCACCGGGATTTTATGAAGGTTGAGAGTAGTTTTAGACTCGTCTAAGGAATCATCTCTCTTATAGCTAAGCATGTGTAATATCAATTTGGGTCTGAAGACTCTACTTCTAGAATTTGGTCTATCGAAGATGATCCATGTAACTCTACTATCCAAAGTCAAAAAACTGAGAAAAATAAGAATGTTACAACACTTGATTGGAATGTGAAAACTAAGAATGTTACAACACTTGATTAGAATGTGAGTTTTCTACTGCCTGTTTTGATCTGACTGTCGTTGATCTATAATTTTCTGAGGTGAGATCTGGTGAATGGATGCAACAATTTGTTTCCCTTGTTCTGTCTTAAATTCATAAGTTTGTATATATTTTTATTCTCACATTGTGATACAACCACCCCTAATTTTTTTTTTATTTTTCAAAAACAAAAAAATCTGTTTTTGCAAAAAGAAAAAAAAAATGACCTTCTCACCCCACCCCCACCCCACCTTTGACCAACCTACCCCTATTTTTTTTATATTTTTCAAAAACAAAAAAATCAATTTTGGCAAAAAAAAAAAAAAATTTACCCCCTCCCCCGGGCACCCCAGCCTTCCACCAACCTACTCCTAAATATTTTTATTTTCCAAAGACAAAAAAAAATGGTTTTCAATTAGTTTGAAAATTAATTGAATTTCTGAAAAATTAATATATTTTTTTTATTTTTTAGCACAATTAAGAATTTTGAGTGAAAGTTAAAATAAGTGATCTAATATGGATCAAATAGATATCCATATTTAACCCATTTTGACCATATCTATAGTGTCAAAATAGTTTGAAACTCATATTTAACCAATTAAAATATGAGTGATTCAACCCATTTATGGACAAAATGAACTCATTTTATTAATATGGGCTGAAATTGCCACCACCACCACCACCACCCAACTGAAGTTGTGCTTGGAACACTAAAGGGTTATTGACTTTGCCATTGCAGAATGAAATCAAAGCTATCGAGTGGGGCCCCTCAGGTTCTCTGCTGGCTTAGTGCTATGAAGATACCACAGTTAAGGTAATTTCTATCCTAACCTTCTAAAGCAGCAGGCCAGCAGCTAATGGAGGCTCTTTCCTCCACATGTTTGAGATAATTACTTTTTTTGGTCTTCTAAGTACCCTTGAATATCTATTTATGTTCTGAATTTATGTATTAGCTGTGTTAATGCATCTTAGCTTCACCTTTTCCTGCGCTAAGACTTTGAATATCTATTGTGTTGTTTAAAATAAATTTGTCAGTAACTCATTGTTTATGTGCAGATATGGAGCACGAAACAAGATGCATGCTTGCATGATTTCAGAGAACATCACAAAGTATCTATTTTTGTTCTTCCTTTTTCTTTGTTGATTCATTTAATCAAATCAAACATCAACTGTTGACTATTATTCTTTTAGGAGATATCTACCATCAAATGGAGTCCAACTGGTGTTGGTACAAGCAATATGAATCAACAGTGTTGTTGGCAAGGTATGCTATCTATTGTTACCATTCATGTTTATAGTATTCTTTTCTATCATAATTTTCTCACATATGGTGGTAGTACTAGGTTCTCGTTTACATATATATTACACATCAGTGTCGTAGATTATGGTTCAACCATTGTTCATAGCTATGCAATAAAGTTTCTATATTTTGCTAGACACCCCCTTCGTTCTTCATCATACTCTCCCTAGATCCATGACACCCCCTTTCTCGGCATCAGAACTCCCCCCCCCCCCAATTATATAACTCACCAGTTATTCGCTCATCCATCTCATCTTTGTCAATACATTCCTTCCTCACCTTTGCCTTCCATTGGGCCAAAACCTTTACTCTGGCTATCAAGGTTTAGGTAAATAGGAAGAAATCACCTAAAGCTTTTTCCGCTTTTAGGTTATAAATTCTAGTCTCTATGATCTTCACTCACTTTATTGCTCGCTAGTTTACAACCTTCGGTGTGTTGGGGCTGACTTACCTCTGAAGTTTTGTCTGGTATATTGTTGTCAAAGGCATACTTAAAGCCCCAAGAGTTGAGTTTCAAAGACCTTCTCAAGTTAATCAAAGAATTCTAAACGTTGAAAATAAAAAAGGCACAAATGTCAGCAAACGCTTCATACTTTTTTAGAGCATGTGCTTGATATTTTTCCAGACACGGTGGAACAACACATTCAATAACTCCTTAACCAAATTCAAACCCTGGAAGAAAAGGGGAGAACCCTTTCCCAAGACAGGGAAGACCTTATTGTTAGGATGACCTTCTGTATCCGCGGCAGAAACAACTAAGAATCAATAAACTATTTGGAGTTTAAAAAGGTTTAAATAAATGTCTTTAGATGCAAAGTAATGTTTTTCTTCTTTTTCTTTTAGTGGAGATATACTAAGTGTGTTTCTTCTTTTTCTATTTTGGAAATTTAGGCGTCAATTACATGAATCAGGCGATTCTCTTAGTTTTTTGTGTGTGTTAGCCCATAAATATGTTGGTAATATGACTTTTGAACAATTTTCCGTGTGTGTATTCATCGTTCGGACTAAATGCAACAGAGTAAACAACTTCCCTGAATCCAAAATGGAATATAGCCTACTTAATAAAAATAAACAAAAACATTCGACAAGAACGATACAGTTAACTTATTCTCACTCTCCATCCCTCACATCCCCACCCAAATAAATGGAATAGGTATATAGGTATCAATAGTTCAATTGAATACAAGTAAACAAACCACATAATACTTTATCATGTATTTGACAATAAAAAAGGGTAATTTCAATAAAGAGTCCTTATTTATCTCATGTGTTCAAGTAGATATAATGACTTCACATCCGTTACATGTGTCCGTTCAAGCTGTGAAGAAGGCGCCCTTGTTCAACATCTCATAGCTTCACAGTAGAGTCAAATGAAGCCAATGGGTAGTTCTTCATTCGACTCTACTGTAAAGCTATGGGATGTTGAACAAGGGCGTCTTCTTCATAAGTTGAACTGACACATGTAACATATGTGAACTCATTATGTCTACTTGGACACATGATATAAATAAGGACTCTTAATAAAATTACCCTTTTTAACTGTCAAATACATGATAAAGTATTATGTGGTTTTGTTTATTCATATTCAATTGAACTATTGATACCTATATACCTATTCTTTTTATTTGGGTAGGAATGTGAGGGGGGGGGGGGAGTGAGAATTAGTTAAATGTATCGTTCTTGTCAAATGTTTTTTTTTCTAGGTATGTTCTCTTCCATTTTGAATCCAGGGAATTTTTTACTCTGTTGCGTTTAGTCTGAACGATGAATACACACACGAAAAATTATTCAGAAGTCATATCACCAAAGCTAACACACACGAAAAACTAAGAGAATCACGCGATTCCTGTAATTGATGCCTAAATTGCCAAAATGAACTTCATAAATTGTAAGAGTGTATGTATTGCTCTCCTATCTCCCTACGGAGGGTTCTGTAAAGATTTTACAAATAAATCATCCTGAAGCTATATCACTAAAATATTCATAGGCTGAGAATCACCTAATTCCTGTAAATTGACCCCTAAATGCGCAAAATGAACTTTGAATATTAAATAAATTACTCTTACAGTAGATAGATTATTTGCATCACATTTCTTTGCTACGGTTCTTTTCTAGCCCTCCTTTCGTAAAATATTTTATACATTGTGATGCCTTTTATATTAATATTTAATCTCACTTTTTAAATTAAAAATAAACAGGACAACGAGCACCTACATAATATTTCTAAATATATGCCATAAACAATATCTATTGATGATGAAGATTTGTATGTACCTGAATCTAAAGGAGTGAGCTTTCTGAACTTCTCCATCCTTTTTGTTTGAAGAATTGCACATACTTTATATTGGAAGAAAGAATCAGTAGACAATGTGCACATATGATATACATATATTCAATATATTGTCTTGCAAGTGCATGTCACATGTGTTACCTCCTTTGAGAAACTCTTTCTCAAACTTGTTATGAATCTTGTGAGTATAGATTGCAAAACATGTTTTAAAGTTGGAAAATATTTAACAAGTGTAGGCTTACCTTGTTTACACTTGAGGTCTTCTGGTTCTCATTCAACCGCTACTTAGTCAATTAATTTTTCTCATAATCAATCATTCAAATATGCAAATAAGTGCTTGGATGTCCAAGTTCATTTAGTATGGGATTAGTACTTTTACTAACATGAGTAATAGATAACCAAATCGGTTATGCTAGAACACAGATAATTATGGTAGAACAATAAACTTGCTGACATTTAATTTAAAATTTACGTCCTGAAGTGTGAGCAAATACCTTCAAGCGAATCCATAAATTAGAAAGACCGTCAAGTGAATCAACAAGCTAGACAACAACTGATCCCAAGTTCGCATCCGATCCGAACTCTCCCTATACATTGGTGGGCAATTATCGAATAGAAAACTGATTCTTTTTCTAGGTTAGAAAAATCCCCTATTTATAGAGATTTCTTCCCAATCCAAAAGAAAGAAGAAAACCCACGCCTTTCTTGAAAACAAGAAATCACACGTTACTCTTCCCTTTTTTTAGGTGGGGTGAAGGTATGGTGGGTAAGGGTGTTGGGTTGGGTTGGGTTGCTTTCCCTACATTTCTTATCAATATAAATATTTTCTCTCTTTTTTTCCCCATAAATTCATCCAAAAGTCTAATGAGATACTATAAAAACAACAACTAAAGTTTAAAGAAAATAATAATTATGATTTCTCCATTTTCCTTCTACTTATTCAATATTTACTCAATCTTTGCAGACACTAATGTTGTTAACAATGACAACCGATATTGCTTTTGTTTTCATTGAACCCCTTCCATTAACTCTGACATATAATTTTTAACTTCTTTTCGTACCATATCTTGCAAAACTATCAAAAGTTCTGAGCTCAATAATTGTTTCTCCAATTATGAGTTATTGAAACATGGAGGAGTTGGTTCAAATGTCAATGCTGGTGTCAATTCAATTATTTGCTCGATTCGGTTTAGTCGATTCGAATTGTCACTAGATAGAATCTGAGAAAAGAGAGACTCATAGATTATTAGGTATAGATGCCAAAATAGGTGCCAAATCAAGTACTTACTCGGTTCGATTTATCTGATTCAAATTCTTGCTAGATTTGAATCGGGTAAAGAGAGACTCAGATATAGTAGGTTGATATGCGATACACGTGTCAATTCAACTACTTGCTCAATTTGGTTCACCCGATTCAAATTCTTGCTAGATCTGAATCTAGGTAAAGAGAGACTCAAAGATGTTGACGATCTGACATTACTGGTGAAAAGGAAAAATTCCACCTAATGAGGTATTGGGCGGATAAAGACACAACTGAGGCAACCTAAAAAAACATAAAATTCTTAAATCAGATTCAAATGGACTCGTAGATGCTGATGAAAGAGGTAAAATTCTACCTGACGGGGCAACAGGAGGATAATGAAACAACTAAGGAAACTTTGAAAAATCTAAATTGGTCAAGTCAGATTCATATGAACTACCTGGATTTGTACCCGTCCTGATACTGAACGATCTCTTCAACAACGGTTGTAGTTTTAGAATGTCAAATCTTCTGACATAGAAGGGTGCTTTCATTTCTACCAGTCCTCTGCTCCATATTTCTCTACTAGTTTCTGCAATAGCTTGTCTTCTTCAGGATTCCTATATCGACGCTTAATATAGCCCTTTTTCTTCATTTTCACTGAATAAAATCAGTCGAGTATATGAGATAAAGGGAATGAAGGATACTGACAATAGAAAGTACAAGGTATATATGTACAGTGGGGTGATAGGGGGAGGTAGGGCCTAGCATTTACTTGGTAAAGACTTGTGAGGAGAGTCGGGTATATATAGTGGGGGTGGGGGTAGAGGGGATAGGGTGGGTTGATTAATAGGTAATTATTAATTATACAAATGAAGTGTATCCCATTACTAAAATCTCATAAATTAATTAGTTTTTTCCTTTAAATAGCGTTTAATGGATTGAATTAGAGAGGATAGGATCGGAGTAATTTTGAACATTGACTAGCTATTTTTTTAGGAAAAAACAAAATAACATTCAAACTAACCATTGTAACTAGAAAATAAAAGTTTGACAGATAATTGTTTGCAGGGATAATACCTTACGCGTATCCACATCAAACCAATGAATATGAGAGATTTATGTTAATTGACACTTTTATTATTTAACTAGTTTTGACGCACGTGCATTGCACATTAATGTCAAACTATGTAGTGCACCATTATAAATGGACTAATAAAGTATAAGTTCCTACGAATAATGGATGTAATTTTTTTTATGATTACTAATTGTGTGCATATTGAAAGTTGTGAAATCAATATTCAAATACATTTATATCTGGTTATAGTATAAAGTTAGATTTAGATAAGGTGATGTGACACCTCTTTTTAGCCTCCAATTACATTTCCTCCTCCTCCTCCTCCTTTTAAAATTAGTTGTGATATATAAAGATACAAAAGTCATTTTTAAACTCTCTTAATAACACCTTTCTAATACACATTCTCTCCCCTCCCGTATAATTCATTGCTTATTTATTGTTGTATTGTTGGAGTTTCTACTTTTAATATAACTAAATATAAATATAAAATATAAAATATAAACTGCATTCAGTATTTTAGTTTGGGTATTGTAGTAATTGAATATTCAAGTTAGGGGTGTTCAAATTTAACTGAACTTTAAAACTCACTCAACATATGTATTTTAGGAAGAGAAGAAAACTTAGAAATTCGTAGTTTAAAAATATGAGGACACTACTATATTTATAGCTAACAAATGGCAGTACGAACAAGTGTTTATTGTGCCTTATCAGTAAATAACCCTTCGAAAAGATCGTAACTCGTTGAGAAAGTCACAACTCTATGAAAAAATTACAACCCTATGAAAAGTCACTACCCTTCAATGTGAAAAGATGTATGATTTAAATGGAATGTAAATAAATAAAATATAAAAAATATATACTAAATTGAGTTATTAAAAATGTGAGGAACCCTCCACAAAGGGTAGTATGAACATCTGTTTATTGTGTCTTATCAGAAAAGTCGCAACCTTTTAGAAAATTTGCCAAAATGGTGTCAACTGGTTATAGAACGTAGTCAGATATGATTAATAAGTTTAACGATTCAACTCTTGGCAAGATAATATTTGTTTAACCACGTGTTAATGTTTTTAAAAAAAGAAATATTTTTTGTTGGAGCGTGAAGGGTTGTTAGTCATTCAACAATTCATTCAAAATACCTTTTTGGAACGAACACCATTCTAATCCTAATGTTTCATATATCCCAAAATTCCCACTTACCATTTTGATAGGGCCCGCATCGATTATTTTGTCTATGTTTTTGAGCAAGATATAATCTTACAACTCATATGCATGCAATGTGGTCCATTTGGGTTGCTACCTTATTTCTAGTATTATTTCTAGTAAGCATTGATCTTTTTTAATGTAAAATTTTAGTGGTTGAACCGGTAATAATTTACAGCCGGTAAAATTGAAAGTTTAATGATTCTATAAAATTTAAGCATGTATATAAAAATTTATTAATAAATTGAACTGCTAAACTTTAATATCTAATTAAACTGACCAATACGCAACCCTAAGAGAATCTAGTATATAACTTAGGTAATAATTAAAAATATATCCGCCTTTGATGTTTACATCAATATAACGAACATTGAGATGTGTTTTCATTTACCATTATCACTAAATTATAGTTTATTAATTCAAATGATCGCCTTAAGTTTTTACTTATCTATAGTAAATTAATATGAGTTAGTGTAAATATAGGACACAAAAATACTTTTTTCCTTTAATTTTTTATCGATTCATTTGAATTAAATAGGTTTACTCGATTCATCCACTAAAATAGTATAAATAATGAATTTCAAATCATTAAATTGAATGTGTTGGGATTTACTATCAAATTTAATTAAGCATCCAAGTTAAATTCTAAATTTGTCTCGAAGAGAAAATTATAACAGAAATATGTAAGGAAAACTTTAAACTCGAGATATGCAAAACAAAATGACTCCCTAGATATGGTATCATATTGTTTTAGCCTTTTAGGTCTTGATAAAAAAATTTACTGACTCAAGTTATTACGTTGTCTGATTAAACTTGTTTCCAAAATACTTCTTTGTTGGAGTTTGAAGGGCAGTTTAGTCATTCAACATTCATTTTAAATGCCTTTTTGGTACTCACACTTACCATATTTTCCCTCTATAAATGTGTAACACCTCGAACTTCAGTCAGTTTTTAGTTTTGGGTCAACTTCAAACGACCATAACTTTTAGTACATAAAGAATTAGGTGGCCCATAAAGTATCAAATTGAAGATATTTGAGTTCTCTTTCCAATGTCAGCGGGTTTGCTAAATTCCTAGCAAGGAGTAAGAAGTTATTCCCGTTTGAGTAGAGCACTTTTCATCCATTTTAGGAAAGGGTATTTTGGTCTTTTCCTTACCTCTAAAGGCCTACCCGCGTTTTGCCCACCTAAATTAAGGGGCTAATCAAACTCTAATTTAAATTTGGCATTCCAAAAGCGTTTAGGGATTTTAGAGAAAGTTCAAGAGGAGAAAGGAGAAGGGTTTCAAGCGTTCTTTCAAGAACTTGGGGATTTCGCCAAGAACAAGTGTTTTTCGAGGTATGTAAGCTTTCATAGTGTTCATTTTGTTCGCCCTTACATCAATCATATAATTTCTATCCATTAATTCATCATGAAGTTGATTGAGTTTTAATTACCCTTTTCCTTAACAATGGAGGTTTTGAATTCTTGAGGTGAGAATCTTTGGAATGAGTGGTGTTTGTTGATAGAATTTGAGTGAGATGTTAATTAAATTGCATTGGGTTCGTGTTTATTGATAAAATATGGGTGAGATTTTAATGAAACTGCATTGGGTGTTGAATTAATGTGAGTTTGGAAGAGGAAGAAAGAAATCAACCAAATATTTGAGTATAGGGCCGCGTCGCGATTATCATCCCTAATCAGAAAGAGTTTTTGTGTGCGCGCAGAGACGCTTGAAATTTTCCACATCACCCCCTCTCCGCGTCACGGAGAGGATACTGAGTCCTTTGTCTCGAAAATAAATTCTCGACCAAAATATAATCCCCTCTCTCCCTCGCACCAGTGTTCTTCAAATCATGTTTTCATTCTCTTCTTAGTACTAACTATCTAAGTCATCATAAATCGTTGAGATATCCTATATCCTAATCATAGCTCTTAAATTCACATTTCAAATCAAGGTAAAGTTAAGAGTAAAGTTTAAGGAAGTCCCTTTGAGTCATTTTTGAGAAATCTTTTGCAATTATCTACAACTATATGTAAGACTTGAGTAAATGAATTGAGAATGAGGAGAGTTGACTGTTATGTTTAAAATGGGTTTGAAGGGAACTAAGTATTCCGAAGTATAACACTTATACATTTAAACGAGAGAAACCTTGATTTCACTAAAAACAAATTCGATTATCAGGGACAATTTTTTCGTCATTTATAAATTATATTTCGTCACTAAAAATCTTGTGAGACGAAAATTAATTCGTCACTCAGTCGTCACTAAACGTGTGTCGCTAAAAGTATACAAAGACGATTTAGTGCTTTGTCGCTAAAAGTATTATTTTAACTACAAAAAGAAAAATCGTCCCTAAATGCTTAAATATTTGTGACAAATTAATTTATCATAAAATGTATATTTTTTTTGTAGTTAATAGTATGCTTTGTCACTAAAACGATATTACTACCGACAAAATTATATCGTTGCTAATTAGCTTACTTAAATCAGTGACGAAATAAATTGTCTCTAAAGTTATATGTGTTTCGTAGTTGAACAAAATCTAATTTCGTCACTAATGACTATATTTTATATACAAAAAATTATTTTGTTCTTATAACTAGGGATAAATATATCATTATAAAAATGATTAGTTTTCCTATGATATACATGTATCTCGCATCTCCATTTTTTAACCCCTGGCCAGGAGCTCGCACATTATGCTTTCTTGGGGAATCAAACTTGCAACCTTGAGGTTGGAAGTGAAGAGTGCTTCTCTCTCCTATCTCTCATTTGTATTTATTTTTTACTTCATTCACTTCTTTTAAATTTAACTTTTATAGAAATAATATATAATATGATTATTTATACTCATACACAAATTCATAAAATTTACTACCCACAATTCATTCCAATGTAGATTATATTTTAATTAAACTGTATATATTTTAAATATATCTTTAAATATGTGAAGTACGATTCTGTCATTTTATTTATTTATTTTTATAAATTTAAAAATTATTCAATAAAATTATAAATTGATACAAAATTAAATTTTGAGTTTATTTTAACAAATTGAATAATCGGTTCAATTTGATTAGTAAATCAATTATTTTGGGGAAAAAAACATCGATACCCCTAACTATAATACTTCGTCATAATTTATTTGAAATCCTAGTTGGTTCATTTCTTTTATGTTTTACTTCAATTTTCACACTGATTGAAAAATTAATAGAAATTCATGAAATATTTCGCAACTTTGAGAAGTTTAAGTTTGTAAGTCGATGTTATCTTTTTATAGTTGCTCTACGTACGTATGTGGAATTACTATTATATATGCACATATTTATAGACAAAAACAAATAGATCATCTTAGTTTATGCAGTTTATCAATTACAAACCAATAGACACGCACAAAATATAGCACAAAGACTTGAGAAATTATTATTTTATCGTCTTTATCAATGAAAGTGGATCAAATAAAAAACAAAAGTGCGAACCTAGAAATATTAGGGATCTAGTTGTAGAACCATACCCCCACTCACCGTACTTATAACATGGATTAGATTTTCCAAATGATGCATTTTATAATTGCGTAATATAAGAAAATTGATGTATTGAACTTTTTCATTTTTACTAAATCGTACGAATTCGTTGGTTTTAATATTTTCCCTCGCCAATTAACGAATGACTTTGTCTATTTCTTCTGACGCACTTGTATTATTCCTTTTGTATGTTATCACTTGTAATTATAAAAAATTGTGGCAAAAAATAGTGTATTCAGCTATGAATTATTTCGTAGCAAATAGTTGATTTATTCACTACAAATTTTAAGTCGTCACTATTTAACACCTTACATATTTTGTGATAATTTTTTTGCTGACACTAAATCGCAGATTGATTGGACACGATAAAATTTTTGTCACAAATTATTTATATTATGAGTGACGAAAATAAATGTCATAATTAAATATAAATTTTTATAGCTAAAACTTATAATATTTAACTATGAACTTTAATTTGTCGATATTGTAACAACATATTTTTTAGATTAATTTTTTTGTGTCCAAAAATTAATAAATTTTAAGACAAAAAATAATTTGTCATGAATTACATACATTATTAGTTACGAAATAATGTGTCACCGATAACTTTATATTTGTGACTAACACGGTATAACAAATGGCATCAATTAATTTTTTGGTGGGAAACATTACTGGACAAAACTTTAATATGATTTTTTATATTCCGTCACTAAAAGTATGTGTCTCATATATTTAAGCACGAAAAGTAAATTTTGTCACCAAAAGCGAACAATTAGTTACGAATTTGATGTCGTAGCTAATAATTTTGTAGCTATATATCATATTTGTTGTAGTTTTTCTAAATGAGTTTATGAGGAGTCTTGAGCATCATATCTTTAAAGAGGATCTTTGAGTAATTATCTCAATTGAGAAAGAGTTATGTTTTAATCATATGAGCATAAATTATACATTATTAGAAGTAGTATTGAGCACCGATAGAGGGATGAGTTCAGGCAACTCAAAATTCTCATAACCATGCATGCCAACATGAGTAAAGGGTCATACTTTTTAGATAATTCCTTATTTATTTTAAGCATAACTTAGTGGATCCACTTAGTTGAAGTGTTCTATACCCCAACAAGGTATAAGACAGTTCTGACAGCGTGGGCGAGACGTTGTATCATCACATAGCTCATAGTGATGGTTGTCGGTTAGAAATCTCTCAATTAAGAGTAAAGAGTATTTTATTTTATTTTTATACATCATTGAGTATATCTACTGCTTTATGATGTCTTAAATATTGCATCTCTTACTGCTACTTTCATATTGAGTTGAGTTGAGATGAGGCGGGTATGTTTTTCCAGGTTATAAGTTCAATGCTTATGTTTCAGTTTCCCCTTGCATGCTCATACATTCAATGTACTCATTATGTCATTCGACTTGCATCGTTTTATATTGTAGATACAAGTGTTCGGGGTCATCAACAGGCGTTTCGTTGATACCACTTGTGTTTCAGTTAGCTTTGGTGAGTCTCCTTACTTCCGGATGGTTCCACATTTTTTTTGTTCCAGTTTTTGTTAAGATGTCGTGGGTCTTGTCCCGGTATCTATTATAGTTATTAGAGGCTTCACAATAGTATTAGTTGAGGATTCTTTCCCATTCCCTTGTTTATGTTTTGAGACTTGAGTTGCCTTCTTATGGTTATTGAATATTTCCAGAAATTTTTGAGTTTATCTTTTGTTTGAGATTTTTGAGTTGATCTATGCAAATTGAAGTTTTGTTTGTTGAGTAAGTCTTCCGCTGAGTAGTCAGTCAGGCCAAGGGTTCGCTTGAGGACCAGTGATGGTTTTCTAGTACTAGCCACGTCCAGGATGTAGTCTCTGGGATTACAATATTTATGAGAGGATGTAGTATTAATACATTTGTTTGTTTAGTTCAAGCCACCAACAATTCACAAGACTGCCCTCTTTAAGCCCTAACTTCCACAATTACATTATTTTCCTCTACCTCAATGAATCGGGTAATTTGATTCTCATTTTCAAATCCTAATCTATCTATCCAAGTTTAATTGATGTTATTTTTTATTCTGAAATCCCCTTGAATTCGAGTTTAATTGCCTTGATATGCTTTACATGAGCCGAGAGGATCCAGTTTGAAAAGTGAATCCTCTGTCTGCTCAAGGTAGGGATTAAGGTTTGCGTATACACCAACCTCCCCAGACACCCCTGGGTATGTTGCTGTTGTTAGAAAATGTTTTTCGTTTTAATTTATACCACTAAACAGTTCAAGCAAGGGATCTAGATGATGTTAAGTTCTGCAAAGTAAACATATTTCTGTAACCATAAGTGTTCTTATGAGCCAAGGATCTATCGGAAACAGTCTCTCAACCTCAAAGTTTGATAGTGGTTAAGGACACATAATTTTCATCATTTAGTTTATGGGTTCACCTGAGTTAAATAGGTTTGATCCATTCCCCAACTAAAAGAATAAATTTTGAATTTAGTGAATGGAATGTGTTTGTGATATATTACCAAATTTAAACATCCCATTTATATTTTGTATCAATCTCCACAGTTTTAGATAATTTAATACAAGTGGTTGCTTCATTGAATATGATTTGCTAATAGGACAGCTTGACTTTGATCGTGATGGACTAGTACGATAGTATCTACTCGGTCTACTGGTTTTGCTAATATATTTTTTCAGGATTCACACATTCAGCATTTAATTTTGGATACGAGGTTAGAATCAATAAGAGCACAATGGATGGACATCTAGTTCCTCCCGGTGCTCTTATTAAATTTGTGCAAAAGGGTATTCAGTATCTTGAACTTGAAACAAATTTGAGCAATGTAAGGCAGACATTTGATATTCTAATTTTTCTATTTGAAGATTAGATGTTTTTATAACTTTGAACTAAACAATAATAACTACGGAATGCAGGATGATACCAATATGGATGAAGACTTCAAGTTTCTAGGAGGAACAATAAGGTGAATGCTGACGGAGAAACAACAGAAGGAAAAGGAGTGTGATCAGGATAGAGAAAGGAGTGATGTAATGGTTTTGGAAGGACATACATCTAAGGTTCGCCATTATTTCTCAGTAGGTGATCTAATATATATATATTTTGTTTTATGTATTCTATATTAACATTACGATTCTCTCTTGTTTCTAAGATCGTGCTATGTTTTTATCTGTGCTTGGAGTCGAGAAGGGTCATTATATTGCTTGCATATGGTAAATATTAGTACCATTTCTTTCCTTTTTGCTCTCGTCTATGAATCAACTGATGTTCATATCATACTCTTTTTTCTCTTAGTTAAAAGGTTGACAGTAGTTTTAGACTCGTCTAACAAATCACGTCTCTTATAGCTAACCATGTGTAATATCACATTAGGTCCGGAGACTCCAGTTCTAGAATTTGGACTATTGGAGATGGTCCATGTAATTCTACTATTCAAAGGAGGCCTCCAAATGTTTTGGTTTTGAAGCATTTGGAAATTCAAGCAACTGAGAAAAACAAGGATGTTACATCACTTCACTGGAATGTGAGTTTTCTACTGCTTGTTTTGGGCTGACTTTCGTTGTTCTATACTTTTCTGATAGAGTTTCTGAAATTAGACTGCATTGCTTAAGGTTACATTCTTGTTTTTATTTGATCGTGTTTATATGACTTCTTCTTGTACAGAGCGAGGATACCCTGCTTACGATAGGTTGTTATGATGGCCAAGCCAGAATCTGGAAACGATCTGGTAAGGAGCATGGAGGAAAAACTTGTTTTGAAGATTGAATTTATACATTGCCATCACTTTTCATGTCTTGTTTTGTCTTACTGACTTTTTCATCCGGGGGAATTGGTTAGTGCTATTAACAAACATAAAGGTACAATCATCTCTTTGAAGTGGAACAAGAAAGGTGAGTATCTCCTTGGCGGTAGTATTGATACAATTGTCGTTGTTTGGAATGCGAAGTCTGGAGAATCAAAGAAGCAGTTTGATTTTCATTCAGGTGTTCTGTCTCAATTATTCTTTATATTTTATCTCATCTCTGAGCAAGGATAGATTTTGCTTACGTTCTCACTGTTGTTATCCAACCCCACACAAGTCCATTTCTTGATGATACTTGGTGAAACAATGATTCCTTCGCAACATGACATATGTTTGTAAAGTTGGAGAGAACAAACCAGTTAAAACTTTCTCAGGACATCAGGTATGGTCCAACGCAAATTGAATTACTAGTTGAACACTGAAACTTAGCAATGTTATGCTTGATTGGATCATCAATGTGAATAGTCTTAAAGGGTTGCTTACTTTGCCATTGCAGAATGAAATAAATGCTATGAAGTGGGATCCCTCAGGTTTCTTGCTGGCTTCAGGCTCATTTAAGGAATTCAACAAATTACAGAGAAAGTTGTCTTGGAATGTATGCACCCACCAATTAGTCAAGGACCAGGTTCCTTGACTCAACAAGAACAAATAACTAAAAGTTGCGTCCACTTGTTTCGATGGGACTAGGTCCTCAACACAGTTACAATAACAAATAGAAGAATAAGTGCTGAAAGTAAAGATTGAACAAGCAACTTTACGTGGAAACCTCCTTACTCAAAGGAGTAAAAGCACGACCTGTTCTCAACAGGACTTTTCAAACCGCTTTCACTAATTTTCAACAAGCAAAAGTAAAAGACGATTACAACACGAGATTAGCCTGCTAATCTCTACATTAAGCAATACCACTTATTACTTAGACGAGCCACAACACATACAACACTGCCCAATAAGCTAGCACCCTTAGATAACTTAGACTTCAACTAAGCGGATACCACACCGCCCACTATTCTAACCCAACTGATTAATATAGACTTTTATAGTAGGACACAAAGTTACTCCTAACTATGTTCTTACAAGATTCAAACAAGGTTTGAAACATTTCTGACAAACAATGAACAAATCTTACAAGTTAAGCTCAATACAAACATTCAAGAATAACAGCAGGTACATAAAACACTTCTTCTCTTGATCAGGTCCTTGTTGTATGTATTCTTGTGCTTGAATTCTTCCTTGAAGACGTCCATATCGTTTTAAGCTTATGAATTTTTCAGAGAAAATCTAAGTTTTGTTTGCCAAATCTTAAGTTTGTGTTGGTTGGAAAGAGATAATATAAATCACCACAAACTCATTGAGACCATCCCATTGGCTGAAGGCCTGCTATTAGAAAAGTTGTGCACCTACCGAATCATAGATGGTAGCTTTTCTGACAACTGTCTTGTCACATTTTCATGTCGCAGTCTTGCAGGGAACATGTGCCTTGCAAACTTCTTTGTGAGTTCTTGAAAATACTTGCTTCTTTGTGAGTTCTTGAAAATACTTGCTGACTGACTTCCTTCTTTGGATGAATAATTTATTTATATTTTGTCATGCTGACTAAGTCAACCATAAAGAGTTATTGACCGTTGGACAAACACCCTCCTCCATTTTGATTGGTGTAGTACGCTGACGCCTCACCAACATCTGACATGACAACTTTACAGCTGTAACACATTATGCATCTGATGGAGAGAACTCTACCTGGGACCAGGTCCCTGCATTTGTGAGATACTGAAACATACAATCTCGTCCTCTGTTCCTATTGGTGTAGGACACTGCACTTTTCACCTACCACCTGACATGACAACTTTACAGTTGTACCCCATTTGTATCTGGACGAGAGTACTCTGCTAGGGACCAGGTCCCCGCATTTGTGAGGATCATCAAAACATCTAGAATATAACATTTCCCCCCTTTTTGATGATAACACACAAATATACCTCACACTGAGTTTATCATTTATTTCATTATCAGCAGTCCCAATAACAAGGATTTGGTCCCTTGTTAGATCCCTAAGTTTGTTAAATTATCAAAACTTAATATCAGCTCCAAACTAACATTTTCCTCCTTTTTGATGATAACAAGCTTATTTACCAGTTCCTCCTATCAACAAGAACTCTTGGGGTAACGGAAGTTTCATCATCCCCAAAGTTTGTCTAATCATCAAAACATCACAATAACATCCCCCCCTTTTTTTATGATGACAAACATATTCACCAATTCCCCCTATCAACAAGAACTCCTTGGGTAATTGGAGTTTCATCATCCCCGAAGTTTGTCAAATTATCAAAACAATAAAATAGCATTTCCCCCCTTTTTGATGAAGAAAAACATCTTCTTCCCTCTATCGACAGGACCAGGTCCTCTTTAGGTAGATAACATTTATTCCCTTTATCAGCATGACCATATCTCTTCAAGTAGATACCATTGATTCCCCCTATCGACATGACCATGTCTTCTTCCATTGATCTCATACCTCTTCAAGCAGTTATAACACCATTCATCTCATACCTTACCTTAACAACTTTCCCCCTTTTGACATCATAAAAAAAAGGTTAAAGCATTAAACCAACTTGACAGAAGTGCAATTCAAGCAAATTCATGGCCACTTGGGCAACACTGAGCATTTGTAAAAAAGACAGAAAGTCATAAGATAAGTCAGTAGAAACAAGACACTTTTCATCCATAAATAAAAATTAGCCATCAAAACATTGCAAATATGATTACGAATGAAAATCAGAATGATGCCCAAAAAGAGGAATTAGGACTGACAAAGACAGTTAGGAAGAGAAGGGATAACTTAGAGACAAGGGATTGAAAGAATAGAATTAGTAGAGCATATCCCTTTGCATGGTGTTTTCAGAAGCCTATATTAAAACTCACATTCTTTGCTGCCCCGCCTTAATGTTGAACCTTTAGGGCTGCCAATCTTCTTCTTTTTTAAAAAAAAAAAAAACATACACCTTTCTTTTTAGATTACTTTGAGTTCTTAGAATATCAACTTCTCCCTTCTTAAACATCATTTTTTCACTTTTTCACTTTTCTTGGAGGACCTGGTCCCTCTTCATACTTAGAAACATATTCATCAGAAAAATCTTCAGTAAGAGTAAAGGGTTAACAATTTGAAGAGTGTTTTGAGAGAAGAGAAAAGAGAACTTCGAAACACCCTGATATATGGAAGGTAAATTGATTTTTTTTGGGGAAATAGAAGAAATAAGGAATATAAAGAAATAGAAAGGAAGTATCATTTTGGTACTCATAAGATGGGACAACAGTAAGATACCTGAATGACAGACATCTGGCAATTTCAAAGTTCTCATGCGTAACTCAAACTGCAACGTTAAGAGTGTTAACCTTAGAGAGGACTAGGTCTCTTTCTGTAGTTTGAATGTCAATGCCTAGATATGTCCTGACCTCCCTTTTCCTTCAGCCCTTTTTCAATGTGTGTATACCTACAAAAGGTATGAAACTAAACTTGCTAAAACATACATAACTGAAAAGGCAAGGATAGCTGCTCCCTTTGCATAGTCATGAAAGAGTTGATTGCTTAATACAAGATCCATTCAAGAAGGTTTTGGCATTTCCATTATCAGCTTGATTATTTCAGCCAGATTTTTGTGAGCTTCAGATTGCTGCTTGGTCCATAATAGTTGAGTTCATCAAGCTGCACTTGCTATATTTATTGCCTCAGTCGATGAAAGAGCAACTGAATCTTGCCTTTTAATTCCCCATGAGTGAAAGATCAGCGTATAGCATAATCCACTCTTGAGGTACTCTTTCCATCAGCTTAATACCCAGCATAATCAACATCACCATGTACTTCAAATCAAAAGTCTTTTGATAGAAAAAATAGGACTAGGTCCCCTGTCTTCTTCAACTGACTTAAAATTTTCTCAGCAGCCTTCATATGATTTATTTACAAAAGAATAGAGTCTCTTAATCCGGTTCATCAACATCTAGCTTCAAGTTATTGCTCATGAGATTATCAATTATTTTGGGCAGCCATAACATGAAACTTTTCAGCTTCAGGTTCTCTAAACTGGTACGAGGTCCCCGTCTTTGATCAGACATCAATTGCCATGAACGTTGTGCTATCTTCTTTCCTGTGGCTATGTCCCTATAATAGTATACACTTATCCTAGCTTAGGGAATTAGTGAAGATGTCAAACACTCGATCTTAAACTTTGTAAAACATCATGATGACATTGCCTATCCGTCATTGTCTTGATTTCAAGTAAGTTAAGTCATTTGAGCAGCTCACAAATGTACTTTTCTTGACACATGTGGGTACCTTTTGAGGTTCGCTTGATCTACAGCTCCAAGAAGAGATTTAATTCTTCAATTATTCTCATTTCAAAACTCACTATTAATGAGTGCAATAATCTCTTCACACAACATCTCAATGGTTCCCTCAAAGATGACATCGTCAATATGTACCTGAATAATCAGTAATTCCTTTCCTAGTGTATTCAAAAGGAGGGTTTTTGACAATTTACCTCTCTTGAAGCCATTTTTAAGAGTAATTCGGACAACCTATCAGCTTGTTGGGAAACCGACTGTCAGACTTTGATTTTTTTCAAACTGAGCTTGATCATCTTCTTCATTCTCACTTCAGAATTCACATTTTCAGTTTGATCTGCATCATCTTTGTTCAGTACTGTCTAGAGGACCGGGTGCCTTATCATGTTCATCATATGCATTATCTTCCTTGAGATTGCTGGATTCATGAAGAGAATGTTCTACAGCAAGGTCACTATTTAGACCATCTCTCTGATTCTAAAGCAGCCCTTCCATCTCAGAAACTTCTTTCTTTTGCAACTTTTAAACTCTTCAAGACTCATCAACAAACACATGACCATTTTTTATACCCTTGATAAGCCTTGCTAGAGGAAGAGTGTACCACAACCATTCTTTCATCAATATTGAGATCAAACTTCTCAATGTCCTCATTTTGGTCACAGATTATGTAGTATTCACCACTTCAGTCGAAAGTTCTTTGGAAGATTAAGAGTCTGCTTATTACAACTGAAAGATGGTCTGATTTGCTTCTCTTTAACACCAACACCGCAACCTTTGTTATCTGCAAATTTCATTTTGTGCAGACTGGTACCAGGTCCCTTGACACAAGTTTGTGCAGTAGAGAAACGTTCACAAGAGCATGTATCTCTTGTCGTACCTCAGCAATGTCACTTTGAGCACCAAGGCAAGTGAGAGTGTCACAATGAATAGTAATCACATCAGCAATACATCTATTCTTGCATCTCTTTTCCATCAAGTTCATCCGAGAGAGCAAGATTGTGACAACTATTTTTTGACAAGAACTGAACTTTATTTCAATTCACCACAAATCTATGAAACAATTATAAATTTTGCTTCCACCATTGACATAGTACACATCCTCAATAGTGTGTTTAACAGATTTCCCAATCATGCCTTCACAGAAAAAACATATATATTGTTGTCATCGCAATTTAAGACACCTCTACCTTGAAGTGCCTTGAGAGAAAATAAGTTTTCAGTTTTCCAATCACGTGCTTTAAGCATTCGCTATTCATGAACCAACACTGACTACTGGTACTTCTTCTCACAAGAATATCGTATCACTTGTTAGCCTTGGGTACCCATTTTAGTTGGAGTTCCCAGTAAGCAAATAAAGGAGTGATAAGAGAATTCTTTGTACAGTGAGGCAGATTGATATTTTTCAACTTATGAACAGGAGCACGACCATTTCCCTTCTTCTGCTAGTTCTTCTGTGGACCAGGTCCCTTATTCTGCTTGTTGCTCTGTTGACCAGGTCTCTTCCTTTTCTTGTTCCTCTGTTCAGAAGATTTTTTGAGGTTATCTGAGTCCTCTTACAAGCTGGACTGTCCTTCTTCAAATGACCCTCACAACCACAATGAAAGCATAGCAAATTTTCAGACACGGACATGTATTTTCTATGGAGATTGTAAGAAGGACTTTTTCTTGAATTTCCTAACCCCTTTCTATCATTTTTACCATTTTGACCCTGATTGGTAAGATTGGCAAGCAATCTTGAAGAGGTGGTCCATTTGAGAGATTTGTTCAGTTCTTCTTTGACGCGGACCAGTTCCCTCTCTAACTGATTATTTTTCTCTAGAGTCGTAGCAAGTTTTGTTTCAGCAGTATTCAAACTAATTTCTATATCAATTTGCAAGCTTCTGGCCTCTATTTAAATTGTCACTCATCATCTTTAATTTTTCCCTAAGTTCTAGATTTTCAACTTCTAGAACTATCAATTTTTCTTCTGCAAGAGACATTTGGTCAACCAAGGCTACCTTTTCTTCATGAAAAATATCTAGGTTGTTGTTCATCAGCTCCTTTTCAGTTGTTGACTCAATGATAGATTCAATCAAAAGAGCAACTAGACTTCTCAACTTCTTAATACAGTAAACATGCAAGTTTTTTTTAATATTAGAAAGGTTTACCTCTTCTCCATCTTCCTCATCATTAGATTTGCCATTAAGGCTCATCAAAGTGTTCATGGTTATCTGAAACACTCGAGGAGTCTTCCAATGTATTCATCTCCCTCTTTGCCGTTTGGAAAAACGTTTCTCTTCTGCTACTGTTGGCGCAGACCTGGTCCCGATCTTGGTCTTTTACTTCCCTGTGATCAACTTCAAGCACAGGACAACCTCTCATGGTGTGACCTGGTTGATCACGCTTGTAACACATGTCACTAGATCCTGTAGTGCTATCATGAGCTTCTTCCTTCATGGAACCTCCACGTTTACTCACTAGTTTTTGAAATTTTTGAGTGAGATAGTCCATGGTCTCATCTACTTCAAGGTTCGCACATGTAACGCTTGGAATCTAATGATTCATCCCTTTCTGCATATCCATTCTGATCAGCATCCCTAGTCAGATCTGCCTTTGTTTCCTCAGTTCCCTCATAGGTAGTTCTCAGCAGATCCCAAATTTTTTAGTTGATTCGCACAAAGAAATCAGATTATATACATTTGTCCGATTCCACACATTAAGAAATTCTTATCCTTGTGATTCTTATCAACTTTCCATTTGTCAAATACATTTTATTGATGTCGAGTTTTGACAACGATCCTCTTAACATTTCCAGATTTTACTTCTATAGATGGCACGTAGTGACCCTCACAAAAAAAAACATCCACGGTTCACAGTCTTCAGCCATTATGAAGTCAAACATGCAATGTTTCCACCACCGATAATACTGACAATTGAACATGGGTGGCCTTGTTGAAGACCGACCTTCTTGCCATCTCAGTGGAGAAGCCATTCTTTCCTCATGAATCTCTCTTGGTGTTAACCAGCTAGAGAGACCTGATCTGATACCACTTGTTGGAATGCATGCACCCACTAATCAGTCAAGGACCAGGTTCATTGACTCAGCAAGAACAGTAACTAAAAGTTGCATCCACTTGTTTCGATGGGACCAGGTCCTCAGCACAGTAACAAGAACGAACAGTAGAATAAGTGCTGAAAGTAAAGATTGAACAAACAACTTTATATTGAAACCTCCTTGCTCAATGGAGTAAAACCACGACATGTTCTCAACAAGACTTTTCAAACCGCTTTCACTAATCTTCAACAAGCAAAAGTAAAAGACGATTAAGCAATACCACCTATTACTTAGACGAGCCAGAGCAGATATAACACTGTCCACTAAGCTATCACCCTTAGATAACTTAGACTTCAACTAAGCGGATACCACACCGCCCACTATACTAACCCAACTGATTAATATAGACTTTTACAGTAAAACACAAATTACTCCTAACTATGTTCTTACAAGATTCAAACCAGGTTTGAAACGTTTCTAACAAACAATGAAACAAATCCTACAAGTTAAGCTTAATACAAACATTCAAGAACAACAGAAGGTACGTAAAGTACTTCTTCTATTGATCAGGTCCTTGTTGTATGTATTCTTGTGCTTGAATTCTTCCTTGAATATGGCCTTATCTTTTTAAGCTTATGAATTTTTCAGAGAAAATCCAAAGTTAGTTTGCCAAATCTTGAGTTTGTGTTTGTTGGAAAGAGATTATATAAATCACCACAAACTCGTTGAGACCATCCCATTGGATGAAGGCCTGCTATTAGAAAAGTTGTGCACCTAGCGCATCAGAGGTGACAGCTTTTCTGCCAACTGTTTGTCACCTTTTCATTTCGCAGTCTTGCAGGGACCATTTCCCTTGCAAACTTCTTTGTGAGTTCTTGAAAAGGTTTGTTGGCTGAATTCCTTCTTTGGATGAATGAATTTATTTGTTGTTTGTCATGTTGACTAAGCCAACCATAAAGAGTTATTGACCGTTGGACAAACACCCTCCTCCATTCTGATTAGTGTAGTGCGCTGACGCATCACCAACCTATGACATGACAGCTTTACAGCTGTAACCCATTATGAATCTAATGGAGAGAACTCTACCTGGCACCAGGTCCCTGCATTTGTGAGATACTGAAACATACAATCTCGTCCGCTCTTCCTATTGGTGTAGGACACTGCACTTTTCACCTACGACCTGACATGATATCTTTACAGTTGTACTCCATTTGTATCTGGACGAGAGTACTCTGCTAGGGTCCAGGTCCCCGCATTTGTGAGGATCATCAAAACACCTAGAATATAACATTTTTCCCTTTTTTGATGATAACACACAAATATACCTCGCACTGAGTTTATCATTCATTTCATTGTCAGCACTTTCAATAATAAGGATCTGGTCCCTTGTTAGATCCCTAAGTTTGTTAAATCATCAAAACTTAATATCAACTCCAAACTAACATCCCCCCCCCCTTTTTTTTTTTATGATATTAGACTTATTTACCAGTTCCCCCTATTAACAATAAATCTTGGGGTAACTGGAGTTTCATCATCTCCGTAGTTTGTCTAATCATCAAAACACCAAAATAACATCCCCCCCCCCCCATTTTTTTGATAATGACAAACATATTCACCAGTTTCCCCTATCAACAAGAACTCCTCAGGTAGTGGAGTTACATCATCCTCAAAGTTTGTAAAATCATCAAAACATCAAAATAGCAAGTTGAATTTTAGCTTCAACTTTTCCTGCGTTAGGACTTTAAATGTGTTATTTCCAAGAAATTATGCTTATTGTTTCTGTGCAGATATGGAGCATGAAACAGCATGTCTGCTTGCATGATTTCAGAGAACACCGTAAAGTATCTATTTTTGCAAGATTCATTTAATTAAATCAGACATCATCTGATGACTAATATGTTTTTGTTAGGAGATATATACCATCAAATAGAGTCCAACTAGCGCTGGAACAAGCAAACCGAATAAACAATTGTTACTGGCAAGGTATTCTATCTATTGATCCAGGTCATGTTTACAATATTCTTTCACATTAGTGTCGTAGATTATGATTGGATCATTTTTCATAGCTAAGAGATAAAAGGTTCTATATTTTGCCACACACGGTGAGTATTTACTATTTAAAGAAATACTTCCACCATTCCATTTTATATGACACTATTTTTGTTGTCCTTTCAAGCCCCTGCTCTGTTTGCACTTAAGACTTCTAGTTGAATCAATCTTGTCTACCATATAGAAATTTTAGGGGGTAGTGAAGCATGGTGTTTTCTAGTTAGTAGTTACATTATTCTATTAAATTTTGTTCAAAGTTCCACTTCTTTAGGTAGAAGCGTAACATTTATATGTTGAAGTCTCACTTAAGCTTTGAAGCGAGGCTCAAAAGCCCCAACGAACTCTCAAGCCCCAAGAGTTGAGTTTAAAATTTTGAAATGATTGTGATCTGGACTGTAGTGGCTTATCCCCTTACGAGTAAGAATAATCCAGAGAGGTACAGTTTCAATTTAACTGTCGTGTGCACTGATTTAATGTATTGCACCTAACCTTCTATTTCTTTGAGCTTATTGGTTATGTTTTATTGTATGTCTGTGTAGTGCTTCATTTGACTCTACCGTGTAGTCATGGGATGTTGAACTAGGGCGTCTTCTTCACAGCTTGAACGGTCACAAGTAATGGATGTTAACTCATTATGTCTAGTACTTGGAACGGACACCGGAGATGTTAAGGAACTCCTAATAAAATTACACTTTATAATAGTCAAATGATAGGCTTGAGTATTATTGGGTTTGTTCACTCGTACTCAATTGAACTATCGATACCTATATACCTAGTCCTTTCATTTGGGTAGGGATGTGAGGGGAATTAGGGGAGAGAGTGGAGTGAGAATGAGTATCTTCAATTTCTTTTAGATCATCAAATTTATGTATCGTTCTTGTTGAATGTTTTTGTTTTTACTAATTAAGTAGGTTCTCTTCCATTTTAAAACCAGGGAACCTATTTAGAAACTATGCCTTTTAGAAATGCAGAACAATTGAGTTTCAAACTAAGTCACATTGTAGATAAGCGCTTTTTCGGTTTCACCTAGTGTTTGGTTACCCAGATTGAGACCCGATTGAATCATTATGGCATTGATCTAAACTGAAGGTTGCAGTACTGCTAGTATAGTTGTTCCTCTTACTTAAGTTGTGGTATTTCAGGTTGATATTCTAACTAAATGTTTCTCTTAAATACCAGTTGACTTTCAAGTTGCATCTATGTTGGAATTGTGACCCCCAAAATTACTTAAGGTACATGTTTATTCTATATGTTCCTTTGTAGATTACAGCAATTACGTTTTGTGAAGCAAATAAAATAATAACACAATATTTTATCGCGGAAAACCCCAACTCTTAAGGGTAAAAACCACGACCTACACCTCTGTAGGATTTAACTCCACTTTATTAAACTTTGAACATCAACAACAGATTACAAGCATATGTAACCTAAGGAATTATAAACTCTAATTCCAAGAGGAATTATAAACTCTAATTTCTAGCTACCCAAAGACACAAAAAAACCAGGTTTAATATCTTCTAATGTTCTTCAAGTTCTACAACTTGTCGAACAACTCCTACTCACAAAACTCAAATTCTAAACAAGACTCTTGAATAAAATCTTACAATTTTTCCTCACAAATTGTAACACTCCCAATAAATCTCAAACCTCTTGATCGTGTTTTGATCTTCTCTCTGTGTAAGTGCGCAATCTTTTCTGATAAAAATAGCTCCCTATTTATAGATCAGAACTTCAACAACTCCTCGTATAATTCAACTTGTATTTGTCTTCTATAAATCCTTGATGACTTCTACTTGGACTTCGTTTCTCCTCTTTACAGCACGTCAACTTCAACTTGGTTTTAACAAAACCTTGTTAATGTTGAAATCCTTGTTACGTTATAACTTGGATGAACATAATTTTCCTTAAATAAATAAGAAAGCATACTTTCCTTAATAAATAAGAAAACACAATTTCCTTAAATAGGAATTAGTTTTCCTTCTTTCACTTGGCTTTGAACTCCTTTATAAAATGAAACCTTTTTGTACTGGTTGCTTGTCGAAAAAACAATAATTCTACAGCTTTATAACTTCTAATTCACGTGGTTGACGTTCTCCTTATCCAAGTCATATTCGGTCTGTAAGGAACACGTCGAACAACCTGTTTCTTTCATCCGTTCCTGTATTTGTCAATTATCAAAATATTTCTCATTCTAACAAATTCCCCCTTTTTGATGATGACAAACATACATTACGAACTCACCAAATAATACACACATCTTCCCCCTTTTGTCATGTTACTGTTACAACTCCTTAACTTTGCCATACTTCAAAACAACTAGACTTTAACAAATTCCCCCTTTTGATATTAGGCAAAAATAAAACATTGTGAAGGCATACACTATACTATGAGAAGCAAATTTGATACTCATGGCCACTAGCTATCATACACTTAAAAAAATCAAGAACTTAGTTAGCTATAGCAAAGCGTTTGTACAAACATATGATATAGACATGTACCTGAAACTCAAACCCCAACATTAGCATTAATCAAAAAGCATATACACCACAAATGTAATCAAAATTAAATATAGAATCAAGCACTTGTAATGAGGAAAAAAAAAGTTGGAAGTCAAAGGCTAGAGTGGCTAGGTAATATCAAAAGATGAGAGGATAAATAAAATTCATTTTTTAGTAGCAAAGATATCTTTTGAATTAACAAGATTAGCAGTCTTCTCAATTTCAAAGGTAACATTGGTCTATGCATGCTCAATCCTTTTTTTTTATATCACTTTTAAGGAATTTTTTCAATCAATCATGTTCCCTCTGCAGAAACAATAGTTCACTCATCTTTAATTTCAATAGAGTCAGTAAGAGGAACAAATTTTCTTGAACATCATTTGTAGAGGAACACGTTCTCTCAATCTGTTCCCTGGACGTGGTACTATCAGGTGCAGCACCAACTATAATATTTATTTATTTTATATCAATTTGAAACCCAGTTTATATGGTTTCCAATAGAAGAACTAGGTTCGTGAGATGATCTCCCATCGATTCCCCCTCACTAGATGCACCCAAGTTGAGCCTAACAAGTGAACTTTGTTCAAGTGTAGGGTCCCCAAAATATTCCCCCTCACAATGTAAATCCTCCAAGACTTTACTCAGTACAAAAGATTCACCCTAAGAACCAGCACACTCTACTTTCTTAATCTATATTTATAAGGCACCAAAGTAGAGGTGTCCTTCATCAAATTCATCTCAACCATAGACCATCACATTGGGATAAGGTTTTTTAAGAAGATATTTGTTTTGGTAGTATTTAGGGCATGAATATCTTTTGGGACAAGTGGAAGAAATAGGTTCAAGTGCATTGACTTTATATTTAATCATGAATAATTGTAATGCACATACCTTAGATCTCTGGATAATGCTGAATTTTGCTTCAATTTTACTAAGTCACTCTCCTGTGCTAGATGCAAATACAATGTTATAGTGCATGAGTAGCATGACTTTAAAAGTGGTATAGAGATATACAACTTAATGTACAAAACTGAGCATAGAATTCAAGATTAGAGAGCAGTATGCGCAATGTTTATTATCCATTTAGGGATACTCATGTGACTTTAATCATCTCCAAGTTCCAAATTTTTCCTTTTGAAAGTGTTTTCCTTGTCTGATCATATGTTTGATTGATTGATCATCTGAGTACGCATAATTGTTAGATACTGCATAGGTAGGACCTCTTCCTTTTACATGCTTCTTCAGTTTGCCCTTTTTTTTTCAACCTTTTTTTTCCAGTCAATGTTATTCATCCATTTCTTTTCTTTTTTCAAGTGAGAGGAATTTTTTTATTTTTTATTTTTAGTTTCAATCATGCATCTCAAACAACATGTTCAATTGGTGAATGTTGCCTACTTCCTCTCACTTTTCTTGCAAATTCAAAGGTTAGATTTAGGAACTCAAACTAGCTTGGGTCCTTTATATTGATAAAAAGGATGAATAAGATCTCTATAAGCCCACTTGGGCATATTATTTTTCCTTTGAGTATAATTGTTCCTTTGACAAGTTTTATAAGTTCCTCTTGCTTTATTTTCTGCACTAACTCTGTATTTCAAACAATTTTCCTTAGAGTGGCCTGAGTTACCACAAATAATACATAACAAAGAATTCCCAATCATAGGTTGTTCATACCCTATTCCAGTTCTTATGTTTCGAGTATTGTTACCAAGATGGGTTACTATCATGGAAGATTTTATCCATTTATTAGCTCTTTCCAGATTGCTTTTTATCCTAGATAATTCAAGATTTATTCTCCTAGAATTTTCCCTTTTAGAAGATAGTCCACTGTTTAACCTCATTAGATCTTGGTCACATCTGATTTGGTCACCACTAATTTTTTGTTTTTCATTCCCAATAACACTTCATTTCAAAATTTCAGATTTGAGAGCCAAACTGCAGGAATCAAATTGTTGTACCTGTTCCTTTAGGAGTTAATTTTCTTTCTTGAGATCAGAATTAACTTTTTCAAGATCAATATATTCAAATTTCAAACTGGTCAAGGAAGTCAATAACTGATCTCTATTTGCATTCGACTCTTGAAGATTATCCATGAGTGTTAGAATAAATGAAGATAACTTTTTCTTTGAAAAACCCTTTAGTTTATTTTTAAGGTCAAAAAGATTTACCTCCCTTTTCTCATTGTCTAATTCAGATTCTGCTTCAGATTCCTCCATGGCCATTAAAGGAACATCTTCAATATCATCTTCAATTGAGTTGTCTAAACGTGTTCTCCAATCAACATACATACCAATGCCAGATTCTTTTTCTTTGCTCAAGGAAGTTCCTTCATGTGCATTAACCAATGTGTCCCAAATTTATTTCACTGTAGTACACCCAGAGATGCGATTAAACTCGTTTGGTCCAAGTCTACATATAAGAATGTACTTAGCTTTAGTATTCTTTGCGAGCATTCTATAATCAGCTTCTCCATATTGTGCCTTGGACTTAATAATGACTTTCCCTTCATCATCTTCATCATAGGGATAAGGGGACCATTAATAACTGTCATCCATAATTCATAGTCTTGGACTTGTAGAAAATTCTCCATTCTCGCCTTCCACTATGCATAGTAATGTCCATTGAATAGTGGTGGTATGTTGATGTGTTTACCTTCACCGTATCCAAGAGGAGGTGCAAAATTCATAATGATCTTATCTTGAGTTATTAGTCTCTTCAAATATAATTTGCTCTGATACCACTTGCTGGAATTCTGACCCCCAAATTTGCCTAAGGAACAAGTATATTCTATATGTTCCTTTGCAGATTACAGCAGTTACATTTTGTGAAGCAAATAAAATAATGACACAATATTTTATCGTGGAAAGTCCCAACTCATAAGGATAAAAACCACAACCTACACCTCTGTAGGATTTAACTCCACTTCGTTAAACTTTGAACATCAACAACAGATTACAAGACTATGTAACCTAAGGAATTATAAACTCTAATTCCTAGAGGATTTATAAACTCTAATTCCTAGCTAAGAAATTATAAACTCTAATTTCTAGCTACCCAAAGACACAAAACCCCCGATTTTATATCTTCTAACGTCCGTCAAGTTTCTCAAACTTGTTAGACGAATCCTACACACACTCGATTGTAATCAAAACTCTTAATTACAATCGTACAATTTTTTCCTCACAAATTGGCAACACTCCCAAGTAACTCTCAAAACTCTCTCAAACCTCTTGATCGTGTTTTGATCTTCTCTCTATGTAAGTGCGCAATCTTTTCTGATGAAAATAGCTCCCTATTTGTAGATCAGAAAATCAGTAAGTCCTTGTTTGATTCAACTTTGTCTTTGCCGCTACACAAACCTTGTTGAACTCAACTTGGACTTCTTATTTGTTTTTGCCGCAACAATTAACAAATTACGCTACTTCTTTCCTTATCCAACTAGGAAGTAGTTTTCCTACATTAAGTCGGCTTTCTAATAATTATCAAGCTATACGTAAGTTTGGAATCCTCCTTCCAGTAAGTTTGGAATATTCCTTCCAGTAAGTTTGAATCAAGTTTGCTCCATTATGCATCTTTGTCAGTCATCGAAATAAACACGTTCAGCCGCAAACTTGGATTAGGTTTCTACCCTTGCTGCTGCAACACGTAATCCTTAACCAAGTAATATCACAAACCTTTCCTTAATTAGATAAGAAACCTTTCACAAAACTTTCCTTAATTAAATAAGAAAACATTGTTATTTGTTTATTTCTTCTTCAACTTGGATACATAAACTCTTCTAGCAATTTTTCCTTAAACAGATAGCCGCCTTAGAATTCTTGTAGCATTAGGACTTCTCTTTGTACTTTGCATTGAAACGAAACTTCTTACGTGATTTTCCTTATTTAGCTTACAAAAATTATTTTCCTTTCGAACTCAAGTTTCCTTAATTAAGTAGTCGCTGCCTCAGGAAAACTTACATCAGGTTTCCTTAAATAGACAACAAAATAGTCTCCTTTATAATCAGATTGGACAGCAACAAAAACTTGACTTCTTCTACCACTAAAATTAGGCAGCAACACAAACTCGAACCGCACAACAACTTCCAGCAACTTGACTCTGATTTTCTAATTTGCGAGGTTGACGTTCTCCTTATCAAGGTCGGATTCGGTCTGTAAGGAACACGTCGCACAACCTGTTTCTTTCATTTGTTCCTGTATTTGTCAATTATCAAAATCTTTCTCATTCTAACAAATTCCCCCTTTTTATGATGACAAACATACATTACGAACTCAGCAAATACGACACACATCTTCCCCCTTTTGCCATGTTACTGCTACAACTCCTTAACTTTGCCATACTTCAAAACAACGATACTTTAACAAATTCCCCCTTTTTGACTATGGCAAATTTTATCTGCATGCATTGAATAAGTACACATAACTCATATGCAGTTGCTTCCCCCTTTTGACATTAGGCAAAAATAAAACACTGTGAAGGCATACATCATACTAAGAGAAGCAAATTTGATACTCATGGCCACTGACTATCACACACTTAAAAAATCAAGAACTTTAGCAAAGAGTTTGCACAAACATAGGAGATAGACATGAACCTGAAACTCAAACCCAACATTAGCATTAATCAAAAAGCATATACACCACAAATGTAATCAAAATTAAAGATAGAATCAAGCACTTGTGATTAGAAAAATTTGGAAGTCAAAGGCTAGAGTGGCTAGGTAATATCAAAAGTTCAGGCATGAGAGGATAAATAAAAGTCAATTTTCAGCAGCAAAAATATCTTTTGGATTAACAAAATTATCAGCTTTCTCAGTTTCAAAGATAGTCTTGGTCTATGCACGCTCAATCCCTTTTTCTTAATATCATTTTTAAGAAACTTATTCAATCAATAATGTACCCTCTGCAGAAACAATAGTTCACTCATCTTTTATTTCAATAGAGTCAGTAAGAGGAACAAATTTTCTTAAATATCACTTGTAGAGGAACATGTTCTCTCAATCTGTTCCCTGGACATGGTACTATCAGGTGCAGAACCAACTATAATACCTTTTGACATCAATTTGAAATCTCAGTTTATATGGTTCCCAATAGAAGAACTAGGTTCTACAGATGGGTCTCCCATTGATTCCCCCTCACTAGATGCACCTAAGTTGAGCCTAAACAGTGAACTTTGTTCAAGTGTAGGATCCCCAAAATATTCCCCCTCACAATGTAAATACTCCAAAACTTTGCTCAATACAAAAGATTCCCCCTAAGAACCAGCACACTCTACTTTCTTAATCTATATTTATAAGGCGCCAAAGTAGAGGTGTCCTCCATCAAATTCATCTCAACCATAGACCATCACATTGGGATAAGGCTTTTTAAGAAGATATTTTTTTTGGTAGTATTTAGAGCATGAATATCTTTTAGGACAAGTGGAAGAAATAGGTTCAAGTGCATTGACTTTATATTTAATCATGAATAATTGTAGTACACATACCTTAGATCTCTGGATAATGCTGAATTTTGCTTCAATTTTACTAAGTCTCTCTCTTGTGCTAGATGCAAATACAATGTTATAGTGTATGAGTAGCATGACTTTAAAAGTGGTATAGAGACATATAACTTAATGTACAAAACTGAGCATAGAATTCAAGATTAGAGGATAGTATGCGCAATGTTCATTAGCCATTTAGGGATACTTATGTGACCTTAATCATGACCAAGTTCCAAATTTTTATTTTTGAAAGTGTTTTCCTTGGTTGATCATATTTTTGATTGATTGATCATCTGAGTGCGCATAACTGTTAGATACTGCATAGGTTGGACCTGTTCCTTTCACATGCTTTTTCAGTCTTTCCCTTTTCTTTTTCTTTTTTTTTCTTTTTTTTCAACCTTTTTTAGTCAATGTTATTCATCCATTCCTTTTTTTTTCAAGTGAGAGGATTTTTTTTTTTAGTTTCAATCATGCATATGAAATAAAATGTTCAATTGGTGAATGTTGTCTGCTTCCTCTCACTTTTCCTGCAAATTCAAAGGTTAGATTTAGGAACCCAGACTAGCTTGGGTCCTTTGTATTGATAAAAAGGATGAATAAGATCTCTATAAGTCCACTTGGGCAGATTATTTTTCCTTTGAGTATACCTGTTCCTTTGAACAGTTTTATAAGTTTCTCTTGCTTTATTTTCTGCACTAACTCTGTATTTCAAACAATTTTCCTTAGAGTGGTCTGAGTTATCACAAATAATACATAACAAAGAATTTACAATCATAGGTTGTTTATACCCTATTCCAGTTCTTATGTTCCGAGTATTGTTACCTAGATGTGTTACTATCATGGAAGATTTTGTCCATTTATTAGCCCTTTCCGGATCAAATTTTATCCTAGACAATTCAAGATTCATTCTCCTAGAATTTTCCCTTTCAAAAGATAGTTCATTGTTTAACCTCATTAGATCTTGGTCAAGTCTGATATGGTCACCACTATTTTTTTTCTTTTTTATTCCCAGTAACACTTTGTTTCAGAATTTCAGATTTGAGAAACAAAGTGCAGGAAACAAGTTGTTGTACCTATTCCTTTAGCAGTTGATTTTCTTTCTTGAGATCAGAATTAACTTTTTCAAGATCAATATATTCAAACTTTAAACTAGTCATGGAAGTAAGAAATTGATTCTTGGTTTTAACTAGTTCTTGAATTGTATCTATGGAAGTGAGTAATAAGAAGGATAACTTTTTCTTTGAGAACTTTACTAGTTTATCTTTTAAATTAAAAAAATTTACCTTCATTCCTTCAGAGTCTGATTCAGGTTCAGTTTCTGATTCTTCTATGGCCATCAACGCGAGGTCTTCATCATCTTCGTCATACCTCACTGAACCTGTTCCCCATGCAGTATACATCGCTTGCTCCTTCTCTTTATTTTTTCTTTTATTTAAAAGTTCTCTGTTCACCTTTTCAGCTCTTTCTTTTCTCCATTCTACCTCCCAGATAGGACAATTCTTAATTTGATGATCAGCTTTTTCACACTTGAAGCATCCTTCACTTTGTGGTTTCTCTGTATTCTTTTCTTTAGTGTGTGTTATGTTTTATTCCAGAAGTTAATCCCCTTTTTAAGAATTTCTTGAAGTTTCTTCTTATCAGTGTCAAATCATCATCATCTATCTGATTCATCACTTTCAATTGCGTTATATCCAAAACTTTTCTCTTTGTTTCCTTCACCTCGTTTGTCAACATTAATCTCATAAGTTTTGAGATTTCCAACTAATTCATCCAAAGTCATATTGGTTAGATCCTTGGCTTCTGTGATTGCAGTAAATTTTATTTCCCATGATCTAGGCAGAGTCCTTAATACTTTATCTACCTGTTCCTCAGTGGTGTATACTTTGCCCAAGGATATAACTCGTTTACAACAGTGGTAAATCTGGTGATCATATCTTGAAGTGATTCTTCGGATTTCATCTTGAAGGCTTCATATTCAGAACAAAGTTCGGCAATTTTGAATTTACAAACTTGAGGTGTACCTTCGTGAGCGTTTTTTAAAGTGTCTCATATTTGTTTTGCAGAGGTACAAGTAGAGATTCGGTTAAACTCATCAGGTCCTAGTCACCATATGAGAATGCACTTAGCTTTTGCATTCTTCCCTAGCATCTTGTAGTCAGCTTCTCCGTATTTTCTGTAGGTTTAGGTACCTTATTCCCTTCACTATCAGTTAGTAGGAGTTAATGGTCCATTAGTAATTCTAACCCATAGTTCGTAATCTTCAGCTTGAATGAAGTGTTCCATCCTTGTCTTCCACCAAGAGTATTATTCTCCATTAAATAATGGTGATCTGTTGATGTATTTCCCTTTACCGTGCCCAAGCGGAGGTGCAGAATTCATAATGATCTTATCTTGTTAGACTCTTCAAAGATAACCTGCTCTGATACCAATTGTTGGAATTTTGACCCCCAAAATTACTTAAGGAACATGTTTATTCTATATGTTCCTTTGCAGATTACAGCAGTTACGTTTTGTGAAGCAAATAAAATAATAACACAATATTTTATCGCGGAAAACCCCAACTCTTAAGGGTAAAAACCACGACCTACACCTCTGTAGGACTTAACTCCACTTTATTAAACTTTGAACATCAACAACAGATTACAAGCATATGTAACCTAAGGAATTATAAACTCTAATTTCTAGCTAACCAAAGACACAAAAAACCCTGGTTTTATATCTTCTAATGTTCTTCAAATTCTACAACTTGTCGCACAACTCCTACTCACAAAACTCAGATTGTAAACAAGACTCTTGAATAAAATCTTACAATTTTTCCTCACAAATTGCAACACTCCCAATAAATCTCAAAACTCTCTCAAACCTCTTGATCGTGTTTTGATCTTCTCTCTGTGTAAGTGCGCAATCTTTTCTGATAAAAATAGTTCCCTATTTATAAATCAGAACTTCAACAACTCCTTGTATAATTCAACTTGTATTTGTCTTCTACAAATCCTTGATGACTTCTACTTGGACTTCGTTTCTCCTCTTTACAGCTCGTCAACTTCAACTTGGTTTTAACAAAACCTTGTTAATGTTGAAATCCTTGTTACGCTATAACTTGGATGAACACAATTTTCCTTAAATAAATAAGAAAGCACAATTTCCTTAAATAAATAAGAAAACACAATTTCCTTAAATAGGAGTTAGTTTTCCTTCTTTCACTTGACTTTGAACTCCTTTATAAAATTAAAACCTTTTTGTACTGGTTGCTTTCGAAAAAATAATAATTCCACAGCTTTATAACTTCTAATTCACGTGGTTGACGTTCTCCTTATCCAAGTCGGATTCGGTCTGTACGAAACACGTCGAACAACCTGTTTTCTTCATGTGTTCCTGTATTTGTTAGTTATCAAAATTTTTCTCATTCTAACAATCTATTCTTAGACAGCAAAAGTGAAGACAGAACTTTAGAACTGCTCGGGTATAATAGAGAGGTGACGCAATGCTTAACCCGGAAATAGTACAAAAAGGGACTACATGGAAGGCAAGAAATTGGAAATTATTTAGAGGAACAAGGGTCGATACAGAGGATACAACTGCACAGACAAAGAGTGGCTTACTTGAATGACACTACGAATCCATCAAAGCAATTCCTTCTTATCTCTTAATAGAGATCATCAAAGAATATCAACGAGAGAGGTGATTAGACAAGACATTTGACACCTATAGGCTGTAGCTAGAAGTGGTAGAGTCGGCTCAAAAAATCACAATCCACCCAATCTGTTTAGATTTGAGCAGGTTAATAACTAGAGTGATATGCAGCCCAAATGGTAAAGAATGGCTGAAACTTAATGCCCTTCTCCTCCTGTAGTTTCACAGCTATAAGGGGTTCACATGTAAATTCTTCCTTAGCATAAAACTAGAAGAGTCCTCCAAGGATGGAGGGCAGATAAAGTAAAACACATGAAATTCTAGTCAATTAACTTTAGTAACTACAAAAACTTCAGCAGCAGAAGCCTCACAGGCCTAATTAAGTATATGCCACATTCTTGCTTTAGTGTCCACACACTTGGAGCTACAAGTTTTATCAGATCAAATGTATATTCAATCCTGTGAATGTGAATCAAGTCACCAACACTCATAGTTTGCTTTGGATATTGCTAAGAGCTCCTCTATTGTCATTCTCTCGTGTGCCACGGATGTCCATGGATCAGAGCAAACGATAAAGACCTGGTGAATTTGATACCCTAACCATTGGGTGGTCCTGTGAGCACATCCTCTTGTACAACCGCATCGCAGACACTGCATTTTGGTAAGGATCATGGAAACCAACTTGGATATCGTATCTGTTTGGGCCAAAAGTTTCGGTCAGCATAGCACACAAGTGTAATAAACACAGTTGAAGCAAATAACTACTAAGCCAGTCACCAATTCAAGCTAACAAGGAAAACAGTGACTGAACATTTTAAAGTACAACTCACAGTGAGAATATAATTGATAAACTTGACCGACAAAAATACAAGAGAAGATAAAACTAGAAGTAACGAAAACATGAGAGTAAGTAACTTGCCCTAGATAAGGCTTGGTTAGATATTCAGAGAGTGACTGAAAAGGTTGGTCTTCATCAAGGGCTGGTATGTTGCAGTATCTCTGCATAGAACAAAGACAAGACGTGAATAGAGGAATGCATCTCCTGTACAAAAGATCTCCTAGACATCCACACAGATAGCGTCTCCATTTACCCAACTTGACAGACATATACAGAGAAAGTGAACAATTGATTTGATGATTCTTACTTTTATCATCTCTTATATACAAGAGAAGTCAACATAAGCTACAATGGGAACTACTGTACATGCTCGCTGATCAACGAGCTAAAGACCTGCAAATTGTAGTTGCCACAAAGAGTGCTATTTCACACCTTACCTAAATGAGTAAATAAAAAAATGTGGCGAAGGCCTGATTAGGTCCATCCTCAAGAACAAACCTACTTTCACCTTACAACCATAAATGTTCCACCCACAACAATAAGGTACTCTCTTTTTATTTTTAATAGCCTGTGCTGCCAGGCCAAATTGCGTGCACCTTGACCATTCATGTTGATGCATGACAGTGAATGGATACACATAATACATGCCAAGCCCATGATCTGGACATAATACATGATTTAAGGTTCCTAGAAAATGATTTTCATTTATTAGAAAGAAAAAGAAAAATGAAATTACCTCTGAAGATGATCAAAATACGACAACTCCAAGCAACGCAGGTTTGTCGTAAGATTATGGCCTACAAGTACTCTACCAATTGGCTCTCCACTGTAAAGTATCAACCGAATTCTCTCCCGGACTTCTTCCCAAGGCATGGCATTTTGTAGATTTTCTTCTGTTATACCAGTAATTTCATACCTGGCACACAACGATGAGGAAGTATGAAAAGGTGCGATACAAAAAGCGTCAGCTTACACTATAATTAATTAGATATGTTCATTTGCCAGCAGATACCTATAATCAACCACAGGAGTCGGAGGTAGAACATAAGTCTGAAAAATAATCTTCTCATCTTCGTCAACTAGGCATACCCTTGCGCAAAGTTCTTGTGACCAATCACCTCCAACAATTACACAATCTATGGCGACTACTTCCTGACAATTATACATACACATTCCAGCAAGTAAACATACATCTGGTGTATCCTACGTGTAACTGATTCTTGCGAATGCATCGACGAAAGAAAATTCATCAACTCACAATGGATTGAGGAGTGGTAAGACGACATGTTTCTTTATGCTCGTTGAGAGAGTCCACGCTGCTACAGATTTTTAGACACAAAATGCAGCCTCTTTCAGCAAAGACGGTTGAGAAATTCACTTTGGCCAACGGACCTAAATATTAAAGTAAAAAGAAAACTTAGAGATGATTTACACATAAAGAACATTCATTGTCCAAGCAGAACAACTTACCAGCAATGTGCTCCCTTAGTGATTCAAATGATTTGCAATGTTTGTTACACACACCGCATTTAGGGTCATGAACCGAATGATGAGATGTTCGCATATGTTCAATAATATGCTCCTTCTTCTTGCACTACTTGCAACAAGCTGGACATTTGTGCCTGACATTACATAAGCAAATGAAATCAAAATTCTACACCCCCACATGTAGAATACCTTAATTTAGTTGTTGTTTGAAAATGAGATATTTCTAGATGGTTTTTGTTTAATGTTTCTTTTTAAATAATAGTTCTAAGAACGTGCTTGCACGTTTGACCTTTATTATTATATCAAATTTACATAGGTCTAATACAAACATGTGTAGTATCAACCCAATTAACTTAAAAAACATTAAAATATACATGTCATCATATGCATACAAAATGAAAAATATTAAACAAAGCAATATATTAATCTGAATAAGATAGAATAAATAATAAAATTAAAAATTTCATAAGAAGTCTAGTCGACTAACATTTTATGTCCAATTTATAAAGAAAGAAACTATGTATGTCGTGATAGAATTATTAGCACCCAAGAAATATCATAATCAATCATAATAATAAAGAGAAAAGGGTCACAATTATCCCTCAACTTTGTTTTATTGGTTAACTTTACCCCTGCCATTAAAAACAAGTTATTTTTACCTCTGCCGTCAATAAACTTAACAAATATATCCCTCCTTGGATTGAAAGCCCCAAATCAATTAAAATTATCTGATTTTACTTAAATTATCCAATTTTAACCCCGGCCCACTTAATAATATAATCCATTTCTTTTATTCAAATAACTTTATTTTCCCCACCACCACCAAATCACCACCCTCTCCGAGATCTCCTTCACTACCACCTCTAAAAGCACCACCACCACCATCAGTTGAACAACGACTACAATAAGACTATTTGTCAATGACATCAAAGTCGCAGAGAAGAAGAAGAGCATAATGTTATTCGGAAGACGGATTTCCAGTCTCACCATTGAACAATAATAACGACAGATTTATAAATATACCAGATTTGCCTCCACGAATTATGCATTTGGCTATTGAGTCTTTCCATGGGAGTATATCGGTTTACATGGGCTGGAAATACTTGGAGAACTCAGACATCAACGCAAACTTGAGTAGGTTCCTTATTCCAATCGAGTGCTGCTCGAAATTACTCCACTACATGACTCGGTCGTAGAGAGAAAAGATACTAAACAAAGATGATTTGGATAAAAGAAATGGATTATATTATTAAGTGGGTTGGGTCGGGGTTAAAATTGGATAACTTAAGTAAAATCGGATAATTTTAATTGTTTTGGGACTTTTCTTCCAATGAGGGGTATATTTGTTAAGTTTATTGAGGTAGGAGTAAAAATAACTTGTTTTTAACGGCAGGGGTAAAGTCAACCAATAAAACAAAGTTGAGGAGTAATTTTGACCCTTTTCTCTAATAATAATTTAATAGATGGTTAAGAGAGCCGACATATGAGAAATATCAATAGAATGCTTACAAATCACATTGAAGATGTATTTAAAAGAAGAAGGGGAGGGGAAGTTCATCAATGGATAGTCTAACATATTCACTGATCTGACTATTTATAAAATTCTGAAAGCTTACTATTAGAAGTTGAAAAGTACTTTAAAACATTAAATTGGTTTGGGAAAATGATAAGTCATTCTAGAGTATTGAAATAAATGGTAGTACCAAGGAAATTAATTCATTCGTATGTATACTCAAATACATATTATTTATACTATTGTAAAACTTAATATGATATTCTTAATTAATGGTAGGATATTTAATAAACTATATATTTTATACTCCCTCCGTTTCAAAAAGAATGTTCCTATTTCCTTTTTAGTTTGTTTCAAAAAGAATGACCCCTTTTCTTTTTTGGCAACACTTTAACTTTAACTTTTCACGTGACATGTTTTAGACCACAAGATTAAAGGGCATTTTGGTACATTTGACATAACTTTAATTTAGAACCACAAGATTAAAAAGTCTTCTTTCTTTTCTTAAACTCCGTTCCAAGTCAAACTAGGCTATCCTTTTTGAAACGGAGAGAGTAACATTTTAATTTAATATAGGGCAAAAATAACAATTTAACTTTTTCCTAAATTTCTTCACTTTTAATAATAATAATAATAATAATAATATATTATTATTATTATTATTATTATTATTATTATTATTATTATTATTATGTTTTTAATGAAAATCTAACTTTTCAAATACCTTAGGCATTTTACTATTTCATTAAAAAAAAAGTAAATTTCTAGCATCCCATAATATATATATTTAATATATAAACTGGATTTTCAAATTTTTCAAACATTTCACTATTTCATTAAAAAAGAAAGTAGACTAAAAGCATCCTGTAATATTTATATTTAATATATAATAACTAATAATATATGATTTTTAAAAACGTTTTATGTTTTTTTTTAAAAAAAGTTTTTAGTATAGAGGTAAAATGGTATTTCAACTTTACACTTTGGAGCTTCCCATTTATAATTAATAAATTAGATATTTTAAACAATTTAACTTCTTCCTAAATTTCTTATCACTTTTAATATATTATTATTATTATTATTATTATTATTATTATTATTATATTTTTTATTTTTTTTATTTTTTTTTATTTTTTTTTATTATTATTGTTATTATTTTTTAAAATGAAAAACTGACTTCTCAAGCATTTTGCTATTTCATTTTCTTTTTTTAAAAAAAAAACTTTCTAGCATCCCATAATATTTATTTTTAATATATAAACTGATTTTTCAAATTCTTCATACATTTTCTATTTCATTAAAAAAGAAAGTAGACTTTTAGCATCCCATAATATTTATATTTAATATATAATAACTAATAATATATGATTTTAAAAAAATCATACATTATATGATGATTAGGTTTAGTATGCAAAGGAAAGGTAGTCCTTGTTTTATGGATTATGTTTTGTAAGAATGTCAATAGTGGTTGGATATGTATGGTCCTCTATTTACTTTGGAAAAGCTTATGTGGATATATATTTGTATGCCTTTTTGAAACCTGAATATGAATGAAAAGAACTGTTGTTGTACCTTATCCTTTCTTCTTTCTAGTTTCTAGTACTAACAGTGGTATCAGAGCCCTTCTTCTTGAGGGATCTGTGAAGGCAAGAAAGCTAAGATTTTTTCTCCAGTTATTCTAAGGTGAGAGTTGAGCAGCAGTAACATGGCATCCAACAGCTTTTTGATGCAGGATCTCCTATGTTTACGAGATAAATTATCACATATGGGTGATAAAGATGAAGGCTTATCTCGAAGCTCTTAGTTTATGGGAAACAATTGAAAGTGAAGATTATCCTCTTCCACTTGGACCAAATTTAAAAGTTGCACAAATGAAGATCTATGAAGACGCAAAGTCAAGGAAACCAAAGGCTCTCAGATGTCTCCATTCAACACTTTCAGATGTGATTTTCACAAGAATAATGGCTTGTGAAACACCTAAAGAAACATGGGAGAAGCAAAAAAGGAGTTCGGCAGAAGTGACCGAGTGAAGACTGTCAAATTCTTAACTCTCAAAAGAGAATTTTAGATGTTAAGGATGAAAGAAGGAGATAATGTGAAAAAGTATTTTGTCAAACTTGTCGAGATTGTTCACAAAATAAGGTTGTTTGGTGAAACCTTTCCAGATTCAAAGGTGGTGGAGAAGATGATGATAAGCTTACTAGCAAGGTTCGAGTCCAAGATTTTACCAATAGAAGAATCTTGTGATTTGAAGACTTTATCTGTCACGACCCAAACCGTCGTGTTTGGCACCCACACTAACACTCAGGTGGGAGAAACACTACTACCATCTAACTTAAGCAAATAATTTAAAACTAAGGTATTTAAGTTACGAAAGCAAGTTAAATAAACTAAAATAATGCGTGAAATACGCCTAGAATCTGAAAGTCAAAGTACCGAAACTCTAACAACGACAAGTCTAAGATCAAGGGTACAACCCCAAAACTAAACAACAACTTATATAGTAGTTTGAGTCCGAAGAGAGTGGACTTAAACAAGGAGAACTCTAGGCAGACCGGAAGAACTAGCTCACCCTTGAATTCAAAACGATAACCGATCTCCTAAGCGAGCTCTGTCAACAGTAGCGTGAAGATTCCTTATACTAAACATAATAAGAGCAAGTGTAGAATCAGTACACAACCACCATGTACGGGTAGGATCACTTGGCTATCTCACTAGTGTAACATAAAAAAAGTCAAACAACATTATAACGCATGCATAAATATCAACACATTCAATACTATCATAAGAATCAACATCACAGTTTACATGCTTCATCACATAGTTGGTCCTGTCATGGAACCCAAAGTCAAACGGTTAGCATTCCGAACGTGGCAATTCGATCTACTTTTTTATGTCAGAACGTGGAAACCGATCTCAATTAGCATGTCGGAACGTGTCAATCCGATCCAATTTTTATGCCAGAATATGGCAATCAATCCCAGTTAGCATGTTGGAACGTGGAAATCCGATCCCAATCACACATCACAATAACACATCAAGATCACACATTTAAATCATGATTTCATTTTTCAACATCTATGATCAATATTGCAACATGCGTACATATAAAAGTATCACAATGAAGCAAGAACAAGTATATATCACACAATCACAGAATCACAACCATCACCTACCGCAAACCAAGCTTGAATCCCCTAAGGCACACGAATCTTCCCTTTTGAGATTCTTTCCGCTAATTCTAGGTCTACAACAATTGATATACGCAAGGATCAACAATCAAAGGTCTAATTATTCGATTATAACAAATCCTATAACCCTAGACCAAACCCAAGATCATAATATCCAAATTAGGGCGTTTTTCACCATAATTCTTAGATCAAGATCCTTCCTTATCGATAATAACCCAAGTAAATAGGTTCTACGGATCGAAAACAGATACGAGGAGTTAAAACCTTACCTTTAGCCTCAAAATTGGTGAAACATTATTAAGAACTCGTCTGGGGTCGCCTCTTACCTTTAGCCTCAAAATTGGTGAAACATTGTTAAGAACTCGTCTGGGGTCGCCTCCTTAGTCCTAAAAGTCAAAAAATACCAAATAGGGTCATCTTAGGGTTTATAAGCGACTTTAAAATGCATCTGACCAGCTCCAGCGGACCCATGCCGCTACAGCGGCCTCAGCACGGACAAAATGTACCCATTAACAAAAGTATCAATTCTGAGATTTCTACTCGTCCAAATTCGATTCGATAAAGTGCTACGGATTCGTTATCGTCTTAGGTATTCACTTATGTAATAAAATTCACAATTAGATATCTTATTCATTACTATATTTTCCCTACACCTTAATGAATCTGATTTCTTCTAAATCTGGACTAGATCGAATAATTCCAAGTTACTACGAAAGAGTTTTCTGGCCAATTCTTTCTTCATTGAATTCTCTATAATGATGGAATCAAGTTGTTACATTATTTATGACAAAACTGAGAACAAACATCAAGTATAAGAGATGAAGCAGTAGCAAAATTGGCATTTCATGCACAACACAAAGGTAAATAGCCTATGAACGACATAGAAGGATGCAAACAGATAAAGAAGCAAATGGAAAACCATAGAAGAAATCTTCAAAGAAAGGGAAGTTTCCACCGTGCAACCAATACAAAAGAACCAATCATCAAGAAAAATATTGTTGGTTCAAAGGAAAGCCATTGATTCAGTGTAGATTCTATTGAAAGATGGGTCATATTGAGAAAAATTATAGGGTTAGACAGAATAAATCATAACAAAACAATGTTCAGATGGCAAATTTTGTTGAAAAGTCTGAAAATTAAGAAGAAAGATTGTTTATGGCTTCCCATGTAGAAAACACAGCCAACAAATCCTCATAGTTCATAGATAGTGGATCTACGAGTCATATGTCACACAATAAGCTCTTGTTTCATACACTTAACAAGTCTTCATAGCTAACTTAAGGATGTGAAATGGTGAAATGGTCGATGCACATGGAAAAAGGTTTAGTTTCATTTAAGAATACACAAGGTACAAAGTTAATACATGATGTGTTGTATGTTCTTTGTTTAGCATGTAACTTGTTATGTGTGGCTCAAATGATGTCTAAAGGTTATTCCTTATTTTTAAGGGAAAGCATTACATGATCCTTGACTCTGAAGATAGTTTGATTGTTAAAGTAGAAATGGTGGATAAAACTTTTCCTTTAGATGGGAGGTTTAATAGTGAAAATTTTTCATGTAAGGATGAGTCATGGTTGTGGCACAAAAGATATGGTCATTTTAACTATGCTACTTTAAAGTCTATGTATGAAAAGGGCTTGACAAAGGATTTACCTGAGATTTCACTGTCTAAAGAAGTTGTGAGTCATGTCAGATGGATAAGGTACACAGGAAATCATTTCCTTAAAATGCTACCCGAAGGGCAACTCAAAAACTTGAAGTAGTTCAGACTAATGTGCATAAACCTATGCAGAGACATCATTTTTGGGACACAATAAATATTTTGTGCTCTTTATTGATGACTTAACAAGGATGACTTGGGTGTATTTTATGAGTAACAAGTCTTAAGTATTTTAGTTTTCAAGAAATTTAGAATTTTTGTGGAAAGATAGAGTGGATGTAGTCTAAAGGTTTTGAGGTCGGACAATGGTGGTGAATATACTTCAACTGAGTTCAATAAGTATTGTGAAGATATGGGGATTAATTACAAGTTGGCAGTAAGCTATTCTCCCGAACAAAATGGAGTCTCAGAGAGGAAAAACAGAATAGTAGTTGAAATGGCTAGATGTTTGTTGCTGGAAAAGAAACTACCACAAAGCTGCAGAAGCTATTCATACTTCAGTGTATTTGTTAAATAGGCTTCCAACAAAAGTTGTGGATGGAAAGACTCGTTTTGAGGTATGGAGTGGAATACAACCATCTTCCAAGTATCTACAAGTTTTTGGTTCGATATCTTATTCTAGTGTTCCTTCTGTCAAAAGAAGCAAACTTGAACCAAAAAGGTGAATTGAGGATATTTATTGGTTATTCATCACAAGCCAAGGGTTATAGAGTTTTCAACTTGAAAAAAAAAGTATTTCAATCCGAAGATATGTAGTCGTAGATGAGCATGCTTATTGGAACTGGGATAAGGAGAAAATTGACAAACATAATGTAGTTTCTTAGAACTTGAGTCACTTGTCTGAAATCCAATAATTTGGGTCTGAAACTCTGGAAGAAGAGAAAGAGTTAGACGGGGAATCCTCACTTGATTCGCCAATTTTGAAGAGAAAGTCCCTTTCTGAGATATATGAAAGATGTAATGTTGCAATCTCAGAACCAAATAACTATCCGGAAGCATCAAGGCATGAAGTTTGGATTAAAGCTATGAAGGCGGAGATTGGTATGATAGAAAAGAATGATACATGGAAGTTGGTTGATAAACCCAAAAAAAAAATGTAATCGAGGTGAAGTGGGTTTATGGGGTTAAACATAATCTAGATAGCTCGGTTTATAAATACAAAGCAAGGCTTGTTGTGAAAGATTACACGCAAGTTGCAGTTCTGAATTATGGAGACATATTTGCACCTGTTGTACAACATTATACAATAAGGTTTCTATGTTCTTTAGCAGCTCAGTCAAATTGGAAGTTGTATCATTTGGATGGGAAATCGGCATTCTTAAATGGACTGTTCCAGGAGGAGATCTATGTTGATCAACCAGAAGGCTTTCAAATTGCCAAAATGGAGGATAAAGTCTACCAACTTCATAAAGCATTGTATGGATTATAGCAGGCTCCTCAAGCACGGTACATTAAGATTGATGATCATCTCATTGATTGTGACTTCAATAATAGTGAAAATGAAGTCACTTTATATGTGAAGAAGGCTAAAGGAGGAGATGTGTTTGTGGTGTCTTCTGGTAACAGGAAGCAATGAAGCTATGGAGAATCATTTCATGCATGAAATGGATACCAAGTTTGAAATGTCATATTAGGGTGAAATGAGTTACTTTTTGGGAATCGAGATTCATCAAGCTACTAATGGAATATTTATATCTCAGGGAAAATATGCATGGCATATTCTTAAAAAAATCAAGATGGAGAGGTTCAAGCTTGTATCGACCCCACTGGTTCATAATGAAAAGATTCCATAGTTTGAAGAAGGTGACAGGGCTGATCCAACAATTTATAGAAGTCTGATCGTAGTTTGTTGTATTTGACAGCAACAAGACCCGATCTCATGTTCGCGTCAAGTCTACTGTCGAGGTCTATGCAAGCTTTAAGTCAAGTTCATCTTGGTGTTGCTAAACAAATGTTGAGATATATCAAAGGAACTGTTGATTATGGTATTTGGTTTAAAAGGGAAGAACAAGGACAACTCATGGGTTATTCAGATAGTGATTGGGCAGGAAGTATAGATGATATGAAAAGCACTTTTGGATATGCTTTTACACTTGGTTCAGGCATGTTCTCGTGGAATTCAAAGAATCAAGAGGTGGTAGTTCAATCATCTGCAGAAGCAGAATGCATCAGCACTGTTGGTCCAACTAATCAGGATCTATGGTTAAGAAAGATTCTACGTGATCTGGAGCAAAATGACATTGAAGCTAGTTTTATTAAGATTGACAACAAGTCAGCAATATCTATGGTCAAAAATCCAGTGCAACATAGTCGTAGCAATCATATAAATGTGAAGTTTTACGATATCAGGAAAGCAGAGAAGGATGACGAAGTTCAACTTGTTCATTGCAGCTCGATCAACAGATTGCAGACATCATGACCAAGGCTCTTCCTAAGGGGAAATTTGAAGCTCTAATGTCTAAGCTGGGAGTATCCAAGAAAAATCTCAAAGGAGGAGCATTAGAAAATGAGACATTTCTAGATTGTTTTTGCTTAATGGTTCTTTTTAAATATTATGTTTAGTATGTAAAGGAAAGGTAGTCCTTGTTTTATGGAATATGTTTTCTAAGAAAGTCAATAGTGGTTGGATATGTATACTACTCTACTTAATTTGGAAAAGCTTATGTAGATATATGTTTGTATGACTTTTTGAAACTTGAATATGAATGAAAAGAGTTGTTGTTGTACCTTATCCTTTCTTCTTTCTAGTTTATATACTAACAGTTGTAAAATCAAAAATAATACATCAATTTCGGGATATGTTATCTTAGCTCAAATTCTCAATCAAACATGGGACAGACTCATCCTGACATTAATCTCGGGATTAGTTATCCGTGATCGCTCTTACCAAACAATAACATCTAACTTTCAGTGGAAATTGAGTTCTTGATTCCTTTTCTAAAAATATTTTTTTTTTTGAAAAAAAAGGTTCAAAATCTCAACTTTTAAATCCCCAAACAAGAAACTATTTGAAATAAAGTCATATAGGAAAAATAGGATTCATAATTTACCTTGTAGCAGAGAGGGGTTGCAGAGGAATTTCTGAGGGTTCCACTTCCATATTCTGATATCCAATGAATCTGAAGTTCTAGTTAAAACAAGAAAAAATTGGTTTCTTAACCAACACCATATAAACAACAACAACAACGATGTCAATAAAATAAGGCTTGAGAGGACAGAACGTATGCAAATAGGGTTTATAGGATAAAATATACACAAAACTTACCGTATCTAGTTTTGCTCTTGTTAGTAAAACAATCAATATATTTTATCTAGAACAATCAATATTACAGAAATTGATCATTCTATCACATTTATTATATACATGCATCACCATTTATATACAAGGTTGCATCTGTTAATAATAATACATCTGATTTTTAACTAATTAACAAAAGACACATATTTATATGATTTTGTATCTCGAGAAAAAGTTAATAACATTATCGTAATAATGAAAATTTAATTTATAGTCACTCGAAAAATGTAATATTGAAGAGATTCGAAGATCAAATTGAAATTTTAATATTGAAAGTCTAATTTATATTCCCTTGAAAAAATGGAAAAATTAGTTGTTGAAGAATTTTGAAGCTTAAATTGTAAAATTTGACTTGTTACAAACGTGAATCATTTCAAGTGAGTGATCATATCATATCATATATCATATATCATATATTACACTAAAAGTGGGAACATCAAAATGAAAAGTTGAAATACCTGTTTAAAAGTATTCAATGTGCATTAAATTATTTAATGATGGAATTAAGTAAGATATGTGAATGAGAATGACCCGTACTTTACTCAAAATATTTTTACGTTTTTTCCAGAGCATGAAGAATTCTAAGAGATGAAGTTCAATGCACACCATGTAGGACATTTAAAAAAATTAGTCTAACTTTTAGACTTCACCAATTGAACTACGATAAAATTGTAAAAATTACATTTCCCTTCCTCAAATGGATAAAGGAAGTTGAAAAACTAAATTTCATTTGGTAAAGTTAGATTCATCATTTAGACTGAATATGGAGTAATAGTTTGGCTAATTCTCATTCTTTATTTAGTAAAGATATATTTTTTTTTCGTCTTACATATTGTAATAGGACGTTATCTGCTTTGAGTGTTTTGTCGATACAATCATATAGACAACTTTTTTAGATTTGTATAATACAATACTTAAATCTATTTTCTTTTGCTATTTATTGTAATTAACACATTAATTATATTATAATTTCTTTTGGACAACATCTGAAGTTTGATGTACAATGAGGAAAAGGGTGAACTCCATTCAAAATGTTTTATTTACGCTGCAGATTTTAATAGGAGTATGCCAAGAACATATGTTAGTCCATACAACTTCAATGTTTGGATAAATTGGTGTAGACCCTATTACAATCATAATTACATTCATTCCCTTATTTTTGTCCTTATGTTTTGACTCTAAATTCTCATTTTAATAAGATCTAGAGCTTTATAATAAGAATATATAAATCATATTATCGTTGGATTAACATTTTCACACATAAATTTATTAGGATTTTTTCAGGTCAATCGCGATTATTAGGATCTGATAAATATTTGTAAAAAGGATTTATCATTTTGTTTTCTGTAATTGTTATTGTTGGTTATGTGCAATCAAGATTTATTTTTAAATGCATTGTTAACCCTCATGTCATATTGACAAAAATAGTTTTAATCATGATAAAAGTAATTTAAATAGTTGGATACCGTTACACCAACATATGAAGATTTATATACTAAATAAGTCACCTCATTATTATCACTTTGAGCAATTTTCAATATAATTATGTGTTGCACCGTTTAAAATTTTGTAGATATTTCTTAAAATATTCTATACTTAATAAACTAATAAAAAGTTTAAGTTCTTCAAATATTTGTCTTATTAATCCATTTAAACATTTTGAATATGTACCTGATTAAATTTTAGCTATTTACCTTTTTTCAATAACTTAAGTATTTGCACGTGTCAAGAACTATACTAAAAGTGTGGACATCAAAATGAAAAGTTGAAATACCTTTTTACCCTTCAAAACACTTTTTTTTACAAAACCAAATATATATATTCTAATAACTAAATAGATATAGATGGAATCAGTTTTAAAAATATTCAATGTGCATTAAATTCTATAATGATGGAATTAAGTAAGATATGTAAATGAGAATGACTCATACTTTACTCAAAATATTTTTACGTTTTTTTCAAAGCATGAAGAATTCTAAGAGATGAAGTTCAATGCACACCACATTCATTGTAAATACAATGAATATTTACAATGAATGTAGGAATTTTAAAATTAGTCTAACCTTTAGACTTCTTCAATTGCACTACGATAAAATAATAGAAATATCACTCCCTTTCTTCAAATGGATAAAGGAAGTTGAAAAACTAAATTTCATTTGGTAAAGTTAGTTTCATCATTTAGACTGAATATGCAGTAATAGTTTGACTAATTCTCATTCTTTATTTAGGGAAGAGATATTCTTTTTTCGTCTTACATATTGTAAATTGTAATAGCTAGGATGTTATCTGCTTTGAGTGTTTTGTCGATACCATCATATAGACAACTTTTTTAGATTTGTATAATACAATACTTAAATATAGTTTTTTTTTTCTATTTATTGTAAATGACACTTTAATTATATTGTAATTTTCTTTTGGACAACATCTGACGTTTGATGTACAATTAGGAAAAAGGTGAAACTCCATTCGAAAAATTGTATATACACTGTAGATTTTAATAGGATTATGCCAAGAACATATGTTCATCCATACAACTTTACTCTTCGGATAAATTGGTGTACACCCTATTACAATCATGACTACATTCATTCCCTTGGTTTTGTCCTTATGTTTTGATTCTAAATTCTCATTTTAATAAGATTTAGAGCTTTATAATAAGAATATATAAATTATATTGTCTTTGGATTAACAGTTTGACAAATAAATTTAATAGGATCTTTTTAGGTTCAACCGCGATTATTAGGATCTGAAAAATATTTGTAAAAAAGATTTATTATTTTGTTTCTGTAATTGTTATTGTTGGTGTCGTATGCATATATGACGAATTATGTGCAATCAAGATTTATTTTAAAATGCATTGTTAACCCTTTTGTCATATTGGCGACAATAGTTTTAATCATGATAAAAGTAATTTAAATTATAGGATACAGTATACACCAACATATAAAGATTTATACTAAATAAATCACCTCATTATTACCACTTTGAGCAATTTTCAATATAATTATGTGTTACATCGTTTAAAATTTTATAGATATTTCTTAAAATATTTTATTCTTAATAAACTAATAAAAAGTTTAAGTATTTCAAATATTTGTCTTATAAATCCATTTAAACATTTTGAATATATGTACCCAATTAAATTTTAGCAAATTACCTTTTTTTAATAACTTAAGCGTGTAATATAAGACTCCAAACATAAAGAGGAACTCATATCTGAATTTTAGAAATATTTAGAGAAGATTTGAGCTAGCCTGGATTGACAACAATATATATATATATATATATATATATATATATATATATATATATATATATATATATATATATATATATATATATATATATATGTATATAAAGTTAATCATCATATATACGTGGTTATGTACTATTTACACAATATTGATATGTTACATAACTACTTAATTACACAATATAGAGTTACATAATTGTTTACACAATATGGAGTTACATAACTATTTGCACAATATTGATACATTGCATATACATGTGATCATCTTTGTTGAAAATAATTTTTATTACATGTACAACTATGTAAGAAGCCCTAAAATTTTAACTTCATCATTTCTGAAGTTTAGAATTTCTAGTGCTAAAAGAATTTTGAAGTTAATGTGTTAATAACTTTTTTTACACAAATAATTGTTTGAACAAAAATTACACAAAAATGCTAATATAAGAGTATGAGATGTTGCGTGAATATCACATTCCAAAAGCTCCTTTGAAAAAATTCAAAGTGATAATACTATAGCCGTCAAAATGGTTGGGCCCATTGGCGAGTACACTACTTGGGTAGGTTTGGGTAACAATTTTTTAGCCCATTTAAATCTAAATTTTATTTGTCTCTTAATGATATAAAGACATTGTTCAAATGAGCTAAATGATTAAGACATATTTAAATTAAATAAGTGTTAGAATCCTAATGTAAGCAAATTCTCTTAATGGCCAAAAGTATGAATGATTCAGATTCAGGCTATGATTAAATCTAAGCAATACGGTTATATAATAGGTATTTGTGTATGAATAATTTTCACGATCACTCTATCCAAAACTCTTAACCACCTTTGCCATCACAATTACCATCATCGCCACCAACTACCAGGCATCTTGCCATCAAAACCATCGCAGAGAACCATATTATTGTCAATCAATATTATCAGTCGCTACCACACTTATCATCACTATTAGCCACCATCACCAGATCAATCCCTACTACCAGTCACCTCCATTATCATAACTGACACCATCCTCAACTACTAACATCAATTAATTCTACCATCAAAGTCACCATCACTAATACCAATTGTCATAAGTTTATAACTATCACCGCCACAAGTACTAGCCACTCGCACGATTATCACAATTACCACAACTACAAATAATCTACTTCATCTCTAATGAACATGCATACTTTTATAATAATTTATTATGTTATAAATATATATATTTTCAAAAATTTAACTACTATTTATCTACATTGTATATTCAATAGGATTTAAAATAAATAAATAAAGCACATTAGGCTGTTGAAGACAAATTATTTTAGGGAAACTTACACAAACTCCATGCATTTGAGGGTTAATTACATAAAGTTTTCCCAATTACAAAACTCACGAATTTTTCATTCCTCTCGGATTCATTTCTTGGTTGGCTGATACATTGCAAAAGATACACCAATTAATGAGAAAGTTGTATGTGAGAGGGAATATGGAGGGTATCCGAGAAGGGATATGGATGCATTGGATGCATTCGAGAGGAGAGGGATGTGTCCGAGAGGGGAAAGGGATATATCTGAGAATTGTTTTTGTATTATTTTGAAAAGGGAAGAGAATTTCAGAGATTATGATTTCATAAGTTGTGTTTTTATGTAATTTTTCCATAATTTAATCATTTGGTTCAGATCTAAAGACTACATCTAATCATTCAAATGCACAATCAAATTTCCTAATCTTAATGCAAATAAATGGTGCATCAGCCATCCTTTTCAATTTCATCTAGTGAAATGCTCTCTCGGTTATGTTCCTTTTTCAGATCGATTTAATCTCAAACCCTACAAAATATTCTCTGATCTATTTCATCATCTTAATTCAAAAATCACTTTATCATTAATAAAGAAACAAAAAATATAATATGTATAATTGTACCTGAAATTTTTGCTAAAAACCAAACGTTTGACAGTATTGTCTCCTCCCCCCATCTTTTTTTCTTTTTGTAGAATTTCTCAAATAGAGAGCAACACCTTTTCAAACTCTTCAAATATAAAAAATTTCAGCAGCTTTCTATTTCGGCGTGCAATAAACTTAATTTTTAGTCTGATAATATTTGTTTAATGCGGCATCGGACAAATATAAAGGGTATTAGGTGGCACATATAATATAAGTTTATAGTTTATAAAGAAATTTGTAATAAATTTTGTAAATAAATATTTTACTTTTTTATAACTGATAAATAGTAAATGTCAATCAACCTTTAACCAACGTAATACCCAAAACTAGTTTTAAAAAGTTTAAGAAATCATCACAAATATAATTCAATTTCTTAAGTGTGAAATTAATCCCAAAGAAAATTACTTTAGTCACACTTTTGTATTACCAAGAAAATCAATACAAATAACTTTTTTGAGTTAAAATATTTAATTTGTTGGGATAAGGCATAAGTATCCTTTGAACTATATTGTCACAATCCAACCCATACCGGGTTGTGCAGACACCTACTCTAACACCTTGATAGGAGAATCTTTAGTCGTTAAACGATTTCATAATGCGACATTGTTAAGAAGATAAGAGATAAAACAGAATGTTCAAGAAGTTTACAAGATACTGAGTTAAAATAAAACAAGATTGAATATCTAGAATTAATAATTAACACACCCGGTGATCTAGTCCAAATAGGTATAGGAGCTACTAAAGATGTGTCATATAAACAGAATAATATCATAACACAACTCCTACCATAAGGAATGAAGGTAGAAGCTACTGGAGATCGTCTTCGTCTTCTTCTATGAAACATCACTGACTCTGTAACCAGACTATGACAAGTGGCATAACAAAAGTAGTATTAGTACAAGCAACACGTACTAGTAAGCATCATCGATCAACCCGATATCCATCACCTAATATAAAGAAATCAACCAGAAGAAACATGTTATAAGGAAAATAACCTAGCTAACCTTTGCACCCACACTCTGACTACCTTCTTTGTCTTAACCACAACTAGGGAACAACAAAGTGTTGGCCTTCTATTTGCAACGCTACCAACTCTGATTTAGATTAAGGCCTAACCTTTCTATCACAGTTCCGTCAATTTCTCAATTATAGCACATGAAATCATATTCATTCCCAGATAATACTCAACAATGGTCCTCTAATGAAATCCACGCCCAAGTTGTTAGTGTGTCGGAACTTGACACACGATCTAATAATGTGCCGAAACGTGACACCCAATCCATTCAACCACAATCACAAACACGATCCATGCTTGCAGTTCCATAGTCCACTTCGTATGAACTGCTTAGCAGATTTTTGCATCCATTTTTTAATTAACATGGTTGGACGTCCCAGGAAGTTTCTTTTGGATACTTTAGCATTTGGCAGTCATATTTTATTAATTGGTTGATTATAATAATGTTCAATTTTGTTCTTCCTTCCATTGTTCTTCCAATCTGAATGTTAACCCGTAGCTCAATTGGTTGATTATTCTTTGAGCATTTGTTTTATTAATTCCCTTTGTGTCTTTTTACCACATGAACTCCCCCCAACGAGTCCAATCGACTCCATCTTTACTTTGCTTCATCTCATTGGGCCAAAGGCCTAACATTATCGAGCCAACCTCATCTTTTCAATAACAAAAAGCTGATATACGTGAAATGGAAGCTAAAATAGAGGTCTCGGAAGGCCAAAACGTAAGTGTAAAAGAGTTGATATACAATCAGTATACCTATGGTATACAAGGACAAAAATTGGGCCCAACGATTCAACAGCAGCAGTCTGAAAAGGTTAATCTGAATGTTGTATTTATTTGAATATATTTGAATGTGTTTAATTCTAACTTTAACTTTAGTTTAATTAACTTAATTGAATTCTCCAAAAGATGAACTAATTTCTTTTGTGTTGGTTGGTTTATTTGATTTTATCAACTTTTTATCTTTGGTTAATTAAATCCTTAGTCAAATTGTTGTTATTTTAATTGGTTGAATTATTTCAAGATAGTTTTATTTCTAAAACATTTAACTAAATCAATATAAATGCATCTATATCGAATTTGAATATGAAATGACCTTCTTAAAGTGGAAATAAGAACATTTTACCCATTTTTCTCTAAATTTTTAAAGGTTCATTAGTTAAAATCTTTTTAGATTAAATTTTTTAATTTCTTTAAAAAATTTAAGTTGTGACTCTTTTCTAAGTATCCATCCAGTATCCGCTATCTCTATTAGGTCCAACTAAATTCGAATTCGTGCAGGAAAATATCACATTGTTGGTAAAACATTTTCTAACAAAGGCGATTCGAATCGAGACATCTAGTTAAAGATGAAGGAATAGTTACCACTCCACCACAACTCTGGTTAGTAAAATTGAATTGTTATCATTAAGTTGAATGTCAAATACTTTTAACATTAAATCATTTCAACCAGCAATGTTGGAATGTATGCACCCACCAATCAGTCAAGAATCCGGTTTCTTGACTCATCAAGAACAATTTCTGAAAGTTCTGTCCACTTGTTTCGGTGGGACCATGTCCTCAGCTCAGTTAACAGTAAAATAAGTGCTGAAAGTAAAGATTGAACAAACAACTTTACGTGGAAACCTCCTTGCTCAAGGGAGGAAAATCACGACCTGTTCTCAACAGGACTTTTCAAACCGCTTTCACTAATCTTCAACAAGCAAAAGTAAAAAACGATTACAACACGAGATTAGCCAGCTAATCTCCACCTATTACTTAGACGAGCCAGAGCAGATACAACATTGCCCACTAAGCTATCGCCTCTATATAACTTAGACTTCAACTAAGCGGATACCACACCGCCCATTATACTAAACCCAACTTATTTATATAGACTTTTACAATAAGACACAAAGTTACTCCTAACTATGTTCTTACAAGACTCAAACCAGGTATTCAAACCAGGTATGAAATGTTTCTAACAAACAATGAAACGAATCCTACAAGTTAAGCTCAATACAAACATTCAAGAACAAACAGCAGGTACGGAAAGCACTTCTTCTCTTGATCAGGTCCTTGCTGTATGTATTCTTGTGCTTGAATTCTTCCTTGAAGATGACCTTCTCTTTTAAGATTTTTGAGTTTTAGTTTGCCAAATCTTGAGTTTGTGTTTGTTGGAAAGAGATAATATAAATCACCACAAATTCCTTGAGACCATCTCATTGACTGAAGGCCTGCAGTTCAGAAAATTTGTGCACCTACCGCATCAGAGGTGGCAGTTCTGACAGCTGTCTTGTCACCTTTTCATATCGTAGTCTTGCGAGGACCAGGTCCCTTGCAAACTTCTTTGTGAGATGCATGGCCCCACTGATTTGTTTTTGATCGGAGCATCAAGAAGCGCAACCCAACTCTAGTTAAATAAACCCGTGCTCCTCGAAGGAGAGACTTTGTTTTACCCAACTCCCTTTTTGATAACAAGGCAAAAATCCCTGACGCAACTTGAAAAGGCTTGCTAGCTAACTTCCTTCTTTAGATGAATGAATTTATTTGTTGTTTGTCATGTTGACTAATTCAAACATAAAGAGTTATTGACCGTTGGACAAATAACTGTGCCATTCTAATTGTTGTAGTATGCTGACGCATCACCAACCTCTGACATGACAGCTTTACTGTTGTTCCCAATAATGGATCTGGATGAGAGAACTTAACAAGGGACCAGGTCCCTTTCTTTGTGAGACACTGAAACAGAAAAGCTCGTCCGCTCTTTCTATTGGTGTAGGTCACTGCTCTTTTCACCAACCACCTGACATGATAGCTTTACAGATGTACTCCATTGAATCTGGACGAGAACACTCTGCCAGGGACCAGGTCCCTACATTTATGAGGATCATCAAAACACCTAGAATATAACATTTTCCCCCTTTTTTATGATTACACACAAATATTCCTCACACTGATTTTATTCATTCATTTCATTGTCAGCAGTTCCAATAACAAGGATTTGGTTCCTTGTTAGAGCGATAAGTTTTTTAAATCTTCAAAATTGCATATCAAGTTCGAACTAACATCTCATATCAGCTTCAAACTAACATTTTCCTCCTTTTTGATGATAACATACTTATTCACCAGTTCCCCCTATCAGCAAGAACTCTTCGGTAACTGGAGTTCAATCATCCCTAAAGTTTGTCAACTCATCAAAATAACATTTTCCCATTTTTTATGATAACAAACTTATTCACCAATTCCCCCTATCAACAAGAACTCTTGGGATAACCAGAGTTTCATTATTCCCGAAGTTTGTCAAATCATCAAAACATCAAATTATCATTTTCCCCCTTTTTGATCATGACAAACATCTTCTTCCCCCTAACAACAGGACCAGGTCCTCTTCAGGTAGCTAGCATTGATTCCCCCTATCGATATGACTATGTCTTCTTCCAGAAGTTATACCATTGATCTCATACTTCTTCAAGCAGTTATAACACCATTTATCTCATACCTTATCTTAACAACTTCCCCTTTTTGACATCATAAAAAGGGTTAAAGCAGTAAACCAAGGAGATAAAAATGTAGTTCAAGCAAATTCATTGTCACTTGGGCAACAATGAACATGAGTAAAAAAGGCATAAAGTAATGAGACAAGTCATTAGAAACAAGACATTTTTCATCCATAAAGAAATTATCAGACACCAAAGCATTGGAAATATGATTAGGAATGAAAACCAGAACAATGCCCAAAAAAAAAAAGGAATGAGACTGACATAGAGAGTTAGGAAGAGAAGGGATGCCTTAGAGGCAAGGGATAGAGTGAATAGAATTAGTAGAGCATATCTCTTAGCATGGTATTTTCAGAACTCTCTCTGGAAGTTCACATTCTTTGTTGCCCAACCTTCAAGTTGAACCTTTGGGGCTGCCATTTTTTTTGGTACCTAATCCCTCTGATGGTGTTGTTTCAGAAGCAAAGCCTTTAGGAAAACCAGTTCAGTATCCCTGTTAGCAAGAGCAACTATCATAACATGCAATACAAGCCCGAGTTTCTCATAACAGAAAGATTGGTAACACAAACTCACTCAAGGACTCCGAGATGAATAGATCACTAGTTAAGGGACCAAGAAGAAGATTTCATTTCTATTTTTTTCATATATCTTTCTTTTTATATATTTTTTTAGAACATACACCTTCTTTTTCAAATTACTTTGAGTTCGCAGAATATCAACTATCCTTTTTGAACATCATCTTTTCCACTTCTGCATTTATCTTGAAGGACCAGGTCGCTCTTCACACTTAAAACATTTTCATCAGAAAATTATCCTGTAAGAATAAAGGGGTTAACAATTTTAAGTGTGTTTTGAGAGAAGAGAAAAGAGAACTTTGATACACCCTAATATTTGAAAGGTAAATTTATTTTCTAGGGAAATGAAAAGAAATATGGAATATAAATAAAGAGAAACGAAATATCATTTTGGTACTCAAAGATGAGACAACGGTTAGTTTCCTGAATGACAAACATGTGACAATTGCAATGGTTCTGCAATATTAAGAGTGCTAACCTTTGAGAAAGTACCAGGTCCCTCTCTATAGTTTGAATGTGATTGCCTAGATCTGTTCTAACCTTACCTTCCCTTCAGCCCTTATCATGTGTGTATACCTACAAAAGGTATGAAATTGAACTTGCTAAAACATACATAACCGAAAAGCAAGGATACCTGCTCCCTTCGCGTAGTCATGAAAGAGTTGATTGCTTCAGACATGATCTATTTAAGAAGGTTTTAGCATTTTCATCATCAACTTGATTATTTCGGCCAGATTTTTATGAGTTGTAGGCTGCTGCTTGGTCCACAAGAATTGAGTCCATAAAGCTGCACTTGCTACATTTACCGCCTCATTTGATGGAAGAGCAATTGAATTTTGCCTTTTAATTTCCCATGAGTGGAAGATCAGCCTATAGCATAATCCACTCTTGAGGTACTCTTTCAATCAGCTTGATACCCGTCATAATCAGCATCAACATTTGCTACAATTCAAAAGGTCTCATGAAAGACAGAATAGGACCATGTCCCCTGTCTTCTTCAATTGTCTCAGGATTCGACTAGCAGCCTTCAAAAACGATTTCTTTGTACAGGAAAGGAATCTTTGAACCAGGTACATCTGCATCCAGCTTCATGTTATTGCCCATGAGAGTATCAATTATTCTAGGTAGCCAGAACATGAAATTTTTTCGGCAGCTTCAGCTTCTCTGAACTGGTATCAGGTCCGCGTCTTTGATCTGATATCAATTGCCATGAACACTGTGCTATCTTCTTCCTTATAGATAAGTCCTAAAAGAGTATACATAAGTCCTAGCTTAGGACTTTAGGGAAGATCTCAAACACTCGATCTTCCACTTTGCAACACATCATGATGACATTGCCCTTCTATAACATTGTCTTGATTTCAAGTATGTTAAGCTATTTGAGCAGTTCACGAATGTACTTTTCTTGACACCCGAGGGTACCTTTTGAGGTTCGCTTGATCTACAGCTCCAAGAAGAGTTTTAATCTTCCATTATGTTCATTTCAAAACTCAATATTAATGAGTGCAATAATCTCTTCACACACAACCTCAAAAGTCTCATCAAAGATGACATCATCCATATGTACCTGAATAATCAACAATTCCTTTCCTAATGTATTCAAAAGGAGGCTTTTGACAATTTTACCTCTCTTGAAGTCATTGTTGAAGAGGAATTCAGACAACCTATCAACTTGTTGGGGAACCAACTATCATACTTTGATTCTTTCAAACTGAGCTTGATTAGCTTCTTCCTTCTCACCTTCAGAATTCACATTATCAGTTTAAACTGCATCATCTTTGTTCAGCACTGTCTAGAGGATCGGGTCCCTCATCAGGTTCATCATCTACATCAACTTCCTTGAGATTTTTAGATTCAAGAAGAGAATGTTCTTCATCAAACTCACTATTTAGACCATCTCTCTGATTCTGAAGCAGCCCTTCCATCTCAAAAACTTCTTTCTTTTGCAACTTCTAAGCTCTTCCAAACTCATGACATGAACATTTTTTTGTATACCCTGATAAGACTTGGTGGAAGAAGAGGTTACCACAACTATTCTTTCATCAATATTGAGATCAAACTTCTCAATATCATCCTTTTGGTCACAGAACATGTAGTATTCACCATTTCAGTCAAAAGTTCTTTGGAAGATTAAGAGTCTTCTTATTCCACCTTAGGGATGGTTTGATACGATTCTCTTTTAACACCAACGCCACAACCTTTGTCATCTGCAAATTTTATTTTGTGCAGACTGGGGACCAGGTCCGTTGACACTAGTTTGTGCAGTAGAGAAACGTTCACAAGAGCATGTCTTTGTTGTCATACCTCAGCATTCTTACTTTGAGCACCAAGGAAATTAAGAGTGTCACAATGAATATTAATCAGATCAGCAACACACGTGTTTTTGCATCTCTTTTCTATCAAGATCATCCGAGAGAACAAGATTGTGACAATCCATTTTTATTTTTTATTTGACAAGCATTGTACTTTACTTCAGTCATCACAAATCTATGAAACACTTAAAGATTGTACTTCAACCATTGACATGATACACATCCTCAATAGTGTGTTCCATAGATTTCTCAAACATGCCTTTACAAAAAGAACATACCTTTTCTTGCCATCACCAAATACGACACCTCCACTTTGAAGTGCCTTGAGAGAGAGGAAGTTTTTCAGTTTCCCAGTCCATTGCTTTGAGCATCCACCATTCATAAATCAACATTGGTTGCTACCACTTCCTCTCACAAGAAAATGATATCACCTGTTAGCCTTGGGAACCCACTTCAGTTGGAGTTCCCAGTAAGCAGATAAAGGAGTGACAAGAGAGTTCTTTGTCCAGTGAGGCAGATTGATTTTTGTCAGCGAACTAGGTCCCTTTTTCTGCTTGTTCCTCTGTTGACCAGGTCTCTTCCTTTTCTTGTTCCTCTGCTCTAAAGATTTTACGAGGTTATCTTGAGTCCTTTTACAAGCTGGACAGTCCTTCTTCAAATGACCATCACGACCACAATGAAAGCACAACAAATTTTAAGACACAGACACATTTTTGTTATGGAGATTTTAGCAAGGACTTTTGCTGGAACTTCCTCACCCTTTCCTATCATTTTGACCTTGACTGATAAGATTGGCAAGCAATTTTGAAGAGGTGGCCCATTTGAGAGATTTGTTCAGTTCTTCTTTGACGCGGACCAGGTCCCTTTCTAACTGACTATTTCTCTCCACTGCCATAGCAAGTTTTGTTTCAGCAGTGTTCAGACTAGCTTCTAGCTCCATTTCCCATTTGCATACTACTAGCCTCTCCTTTTCCTTTGCCAGATTTCTCACTCAACATCTTCAATTTCTTCTTGAGTTCTAGATTTTCAGCTTCTAGAACTATCAATTTTTCTTCCGCAACAACCATTTGGTCAACCAATGTTACCTTTTCTTCATGAAGAATATCTAGATTGTTGTTCATCAGCTCCTTTTCAATTGTTGACTCAATAGTCAATCAAAAGAGCAGGTAGACTTCTCAACTTATTAACACAGTAAACATGCAAGTTTTGTTTAAGATCGGAAAGGGTTACCTCTTCTTCATTTTCCTCATCATCAGATTTCACCATAAAGGCTTCGTCAGAGTGCTCAGAGTCATCTGAAGCACTCGAGTAGTCTTCCCATGCAGTAATTTTCCTCTTTATCATTTGGAAAAAAATTTCTCTTCATCTGTTGGTGGCCCAGACCTGGTCCCCCTCTTGATCTTTTACTTCCTTGTGATCAACTTCAAGCACTTGACAGTGTCTCATTGTGTGACCTGGTTGATCACACTTGTAACCTATGACACTAGAGCTTGTAGCATTGTCATGAGCTTCTTCCTTCACATAACCTTCATGTTTACTCACAAGTTTTTGAAACTTTTGAGTGAGATAGTCCATGGTCTCATCTACTTCAAGGTTCTCACATTTTGACACCTTGGAAGTTAATGATTCATCCCTTTTTGTGTCTTCATTCTGATCAACATCCCCAGTCAGATCTGCCATTGTTTCCTCTATTTCTTCATACGTAGTTCTCAGCAGATCCCAAATTTCTTTAGCTGATTCACACGAAGAGATCAAATTATATGCAGTTGGTCCGATTCCACACATTTCGAACTTCTTAGCCTTGTGGTTTTTCTCAACTTTCGTTTGTCAAACTCATTGTATTGTTGTCTAGTTTTGACAAAGATCCTTGTGACATCCCCATATTTTACTTCAATAGATGGCACATAGGGACTGTCACAAATAACATCCCACAGCTCACAGTCTTCAGCCATTATGAAGTCCATCATGTAATGTTTCTACCACCGATAGCGCTGACCATCAAACAGGGGTGACCTTGTTGAAGACCGACCTTCTTTCCATCTCAGTGGAGCAATCATTATTTCCACAGGAATCTCTCTTGGTGTTAACTAGCTAGAGAGCACCTGCTCTGATACCACTTGTTGGAATGTAAACACCCACCAATCAGTCAAGAATCAGGTTCCTTCATTCATCAAGAACAGTAACTGAAAGTTGCGTCCACTTGTTTCGATGGGACTAGGTTCTCAGCAAAGTTACAATGACGAACAATAAGTAAAGATTGAACAAATAACTTTACGTGGAAACCTTCTTGCTCAAGGGAGGAAAACCACGACCTGTTCTCAACAGGACTTTTCAAACCTTTTTCACTAATCTTCAACAAGCAAAAGTAAAAGACGATTACAACATGAGATTAGCCTGCTAATCTCCACACTAAGCAATACTACCTATTACTTAGACGAGCCAGAGCATATACAACACTGCCCACTAAGCTATCGCCCCTAGATAACTTAGACTTCAACTAAGCATATACCACACCGCCCACTTTACTAACCCAACTAATTAATATAGACTTTTACAGTTACTACTAACTATGTTCTTACAAGACTCAAGCCAGGTATGAAACATTTCTAACAAACAATGAAACGAATCCTACAAGTTAAGCTCAATACAAACATTCAAGAACAAACAGCAGATACCAAAAACACTTTTTCTCTTGATCAGGTCCTTGTTGTATGTATTCTTGTGCTTGAATTCTTCCTTGAAGATGACCTTCTCTTTTAAGATTTTTGAGTTTTAGTTTGTCAAATCTTGATTTTGTATTTGTTAGAAAGAGATAATATAAATCACCACAAATTCGTTGACACCATCCCATTAGTTGAAGGCCTGCAGTTCAGAAATGTTGTGCACCTACCGCATTAGAGGTGGCAACTTTTCTGACAGTTGTCTTGTCACCTTTTCATATCACAGTCTTGCGGGGACCAGGTCCCTTGCAAATGTCTTTGTGAGATCTTGAAAAGGCTTGCTGGATGACTTTCTTCTTTGGATGAATGAATTTATTTGTTGTTTGTCATGTTGACTAAGTCAACCATAAAGAGTTATTGACCGTTGGATAAATAACTGCGCTCATTCTTATTGGTGTAGTACGCTGACTCCTCACCAACCTCTGACATGACATCTTTACAGTTGTTCCCAATAATGGATCTGGACGAGAGACTTAACTAGGAACCAGGTCCCTTTCTTTGTGAGACAGTGAAACAGACTATCTAGTTCGCTCTTCCTATTGGTGTAGGACACTGCACTTTTCACCTATCACCTGACATGATAGATTTACAGTTGTACTCCATTTGAATCTAGGCGAGAACACTCTACCAGAGACCAGGTCCCTACATTTGTGAGGATCATCAAAACACCTAGAATATAACAAACAAGGTAGTCATCGTGCTATTTATGATTTAGCTTAGCAGATTGCATCATTACAAGTTACAAAGGTATTTTTTTATTAGACCCTGAAGAGGCAAGCGGTAAAAAAGTCCTTATTTTTGGAAACCAAGTAAGAAACCTAAACAAACTTCATATAATTAATTTAGAGTCCAAGGTACCTTATAATACTTTTTTTATTTCTTATTTAAATATTAATAATATTTGAAAATACTTTATAATATTTCTAAGAGAAAAAACATAAACTCATCACTGAAGTTGTCCCGAACTTTTAAAAGACACCTTAACTTTGCAACCGTCGTATTACCCCACTAAACAATTTTGAATAAATATTATTACATCGTTTTTTGTCTATCTGACATAGACAGTGGTGTGCACTCTCTCAAAGAGAGTGAGCAGCCTAAAATAACTAATATAATTTTATTTTTACAAGTATTTTATTATAAAATATATTTTTTATTTTTCTTATTATTTTAACTTTTTTTCCTTTTTATTTTTCTCTTTCTTTCTTCTTTTTTTTTTTCAAAAATTCATTCTCATATCTATTCATTGAAGTTTCTTACTTTCAATGTCACCATTTTTATCACAACTTCACCTTCCTTTTTTATTACTATTAGTTTTACTCTCTTTAATTTTAAAATTTTATCTAACTATTTTCTTATATTTTGAACAATTTGATAAACTCACTAGATTTCAAAATGATTACGAAGTATCATATAGTTTTTTTTATTCGATTTCAATTAAGTTCTTTTAATTTTCGAGAAATTAATTGATTCTTTTAAAATTTTAATTTCTAATTTTGAATTTATATGAAAATGGGTAGTTGATGATACCTTTATAATTTTAAATTTTCTTTAAAAAATAATTAATTTTGTTATCAATAATTCAATATAGTCTAAATAATAGTATGAATTTTATAAAGAATTTGACCAGAGAAGAAGAAGAAAAAGAATGGAAGTGGGTTTCAATTTGACATGGGGGGTGGGAGGTGAAGGAAAAAAAAAGAAAATGGAGGGATGAATCACTTGAAAGTGGGAGGTGGAAGATGAAATGAAATTTAAGATATATCAAAATTAAAATTCTAAAAGAGAGAGAGAGAAAAATAAAGAAAAAAATATAAAGGAAAAATTTTAAATGAAAAAATTTATATTTTTAATTAAATTAACACGTGTCATGTAATGATTGGTGTGTGAACTCACTTACTTCTTAAAAATTGGGGCTAATCGAAAAATGGTATAATAATATCTGATCAAAATTGTTTAGTGGGTTAATAGGACAGTCGAAAAGTTAAGGTGTCTTTATAAAAATTCGAGACAACTTTAATGGTGACTTTATGTCTTTTGTCCTAATAAAAAGAACACATCATTGATTGTAATATTGACTAAAAATGCATAAATGATTGATTCATGTACTGATATGATGATTTACTATTCAATATTTAGTTTATTAAATAATTTATAACATTTAAATTTAATGTAGGGATAGAATTGTAATATTCAACTCCTAAATCTCGTAACTCTTCATTTTTTTCTACTTTGTGGTAATTAAAATCCAAGTTTCACAATGCTCTTTTTTGGCATAGACAAGATAAATATTTAGACTTGACAATTTAAAGATCCAATATGAATGAAACTACAACTGCTACATGAAATTAGATACTTTATAATACTCTTCTCTCGAACTAATTAGAGAGGGTGATATAGTAAATATAACTCATGAGGGTTATTTAAAAAATAATTACACAAATGAACTGAAATCAACATATATATATTCCTACTTCACGCGAGTAATGAAATATTATTATTTGATATATTCAAAGAAATTAGCAAGTCATAACATTCTTGCAATTAACACAACTTCCTCCTCTTCTTTAAATCAGAAACATCAAACATCTTAATGGAGTAATACTCAAACCCAAGTAAATAAAACAATGGAGAAAAAAAGAAGAGCTAGCCGCTTAAATTTTGAACAAAGACGTTCATGATGTGATATATATGTACATTTTTCATTTATTCATCCCAATAACATTTTTAACTGCATCTATTGCCCCTTGTGTCGTGGCAAAATTATTAGCAGCCCAAGAATCCCTCATAATCAGACACAATTAATAACTTAAAACATATGGTTAAGAGAGACGGTATATGAGCAATAGCAATGGAACCCCTTAACTGACACATTGAAGATAAATAATTAAAAACAAGGAAGGAGGAGGACATGTTGTATTGAAACTCCGGAAGAGAACCTCATTGAATTTACCATGATTCACTAATGTGGCTATTTATAAAATTCTAAAGCTATAGTTGGAAGTTGAAAAGAACATCCAAACATTGAATTAGTTTAGCAATATGAAAAGTTATTCTAGAGTATTGAAAGGGCTGAAATAAATGACAATTGTAAGTAAAATATTCCACCTCTTCGTATACTCAAATACTTAATTGATTGTTATGAAACTTTAATTATGCAATGTATGTGTCCATTCTGGAGTAGTATTAAATATGATGGTATATTCAATTAATATTATTTTATATTAATTTAATTTCACTTTGGAGCGCATATATATATATATATATATATATATATATATATATATATATATATATATATATATATATATATATATATATATATATATATATATATATATATATATATATATATATATAAGAGATATATGATGAGTTTTTCAAAAGTTAGTAGAGGACCATGCATATCCGACCACTGTTGACTTTCTTACAAAACATATTGCATAAAACAAGGACTACCTTTTCTTTACATACTTAACATAATATTTTTTTAAAAAAAAGAACAATTAAACAAAAAAAACATTTAGAAATATCTCATTTTTTAACACCTTATATAGTACAATTTTGAGTTCAAAAGTGATCATTAAGTTAAGTATGTTAATGACAAATCAATTCTTTTGCTAAAAAAAGGAAGAGAGAAATAAATTAAAGTAAACAAAATAATTAAATCCCTGAATATCCAACATGAAATGAGGGAAAAAATAATGAGATTATTTTAATTAATACTTATAAAAAGGACGGTGAAATAAGGATATTCAGTAACGAAATAAGGAATTAGTAATATTTAAATTCCTAGTTTAAAGGATAGGACTGAGAAATACTGAAAAAGAAATATATTTTTACTCGTCTTAAATATACATTTAACCATTTATTTAGGGGAGATTAACGTAACTAATCAATACATTTAAATTTAGAGACAACCAGCAAGTATAGATACATATAAAAATAGGATTCCTATAAATTATATTAGGGTTGTGATCCTTCATCATACAATCATGGCGACATATTGCCGGAATGTCTCGTTCAAAAAATACTCTGTTTTCTTCGTAGTTATAATCAAGCATCCAGGATGAGTATTCTCTCCAAAACATGGCTGCAAGCTTGGTCGACTCTTCCCAACTTGAAATTCTTTTTATTTTGTTTGGAAGGCTGGGAAAGCTGTACAAACATAGTGGACACAATCATGGAGAGATATGAAAAGGGGAAAATTCCTATACATAAGTTTGAATTATCAGAGATTTTTGCTACTTCTCCGCAACTTTTCCCTATGGTTGATAAGTGGCTTCTCATTGCACTTGAGAATGGTGTAAAACAACTTGTACTTCACTTCACATCATATCCGGCCCCTATTTTAACAATATTGGCAGCAAAATCATTAAGGGAATTGGTTCTGCACAATTGTACTCTTATGCCTGTGAGTGGGGTTGAGAATTGCAATTCTATGAGAAAGATTTCTCTATCTAATGTAACATTAGACGAAAACATGATTCAGACTCTACTTGATAGTTGTCCCTTGATTGTCTCTTTCATACTTGAGTATTGTTGGGGGATAAAAGTTGTAAAGATCAAGTCGGATTCCCTGAAGGTCTTGAAGATTGATCAATATTTCAAGATATGTGACATTGATGCTCCAAATTTGGTATCCATTGACTATACAGGGTATGCAATTCCTCAACTTAACATTGCAAGAGAGTCAAAAATCTTTCTTCAGTGCGATGAGATCAAGACATGGTTTTGTAAGTTGAGGAAGTTTCTATCATCAAATCCGTCCTCTTGGTCTGAAGTTAGCCTTCATATATTAAAATGCGATGAGATCAATATGACAGATTTGCAAATGGACCACATAGGTTCTACTCGAGGGGTGGACGTTTTAAATCTCAATATGCTAAAGATAGAGTGCCCAACTTTTGTGGATGCGTTGCTATGGAGTTGTCATCCTCGGAGACTCAACTTAATCTCAATTCATGATATTGAAACAGTTACACGTGTAATTGATCATTTAATGTATATGAAGAATTCGAGTCATTCTACTTCTCATGGTTGGAATAATCAATTAAAAGATATAAAAGCTTTTGATGGAAAAAATCAGTCGCTACAACTCGGGAGTGAGAAGCTTGCAAAAAGGATTAGAGAGGGGGAACTACTTGCTGCTGCTGGTTGATACCAAAATGAAATAAGAGTTTCCCTTGAAATAATTCATCGGTAAAGGCTATTCATCTCTCACTTGGTGATACATAATCATAACACCTACGAATTCTGAAAAAAGGTCCAAGTTAGTCGAAGAAGCCATGATGAAAACAATGAACAAAAATGTAACATAATGAATGATAAAGGAAAATCAACATCAAGAGAGGGTAGTATATTACTTTACCTCCTACACATTCATAATTCCCATACTTCCTTTTTTCCATATCATGTTTCACTTTAAGAAGACTCGTAAAAGTAGGCCCTCGATCAAAAAAATAACCCTGCCAATTGTTACAAACATTCCCTTGTCATGATTTTTGTGTCTCTGATGGTCTTTATGCTTACTTTGTCTAGATGCGATTTTTTTTTGTACAAAACTTGTCAAAAAGAGAAAAACAAAGTTCTATATAACTTAGTTAGTGGTAGCGATAAGCTACTAAAAACTATAACCAAATAATTGTTCTTGTGGCAAGTTGTTTCAGGGAACTATGCAAAAAGGAGAAAGAATAAACAATATATCTGAAGACAGCCAAGATGTTCTAAATAGAGAAGATGAACAAGCACAGATAGTTAACTATTTTGAAGTCTAGACTACATGAAGGTGGTGCACGTAGAGCCTTTTTGGTTCGACATTCTTCTAAGAAGTTTTGTATGACATTTACCATCAGTTTTGTAGAAAAGAAGTGATGTTTTATAGTTATTGAGGCAATTGGCAACTAGGTTTTTTTTAATACTGAGATGGTAATAGTTAAGGTAGAAAAATAAAATGTACTTGTCCAAATACATCCCTAAATAGAAGAAATGGTAAATGAATCCAGGGAAACAATAACAAAGAAACATGAGTTATCTGTTGTATTTGGATGAAGCTAGCCTTTGATTGCACTCCTTTTGGATTGGGCGGCTGGTTTGACTTTACATCACTACTGCTCGCTGCTCTCTTATCCTTTCTCTTTGGTCTGTAACTAGACCTATGTTAGAATGTATGCATCCACTTATCAGTCAAGGACCAGGTCCCTTGACTCAGCAAGAACAGTAACTAAATGTTGAACTCACTTGTTCCAATGGGATCAGGTCCTCAGCACAGTCACAATAACGAACAGTAAAATGAGTGCTGAAAGTAAAGATTGACCAAACAACTTTACGTGGAAATCTCCTTTCTCATGGAAGTAATACCACGATCATTTCTCAACAGAACTTTTCAACTGCTTCTACTATTCTTCTCCAAGCAAAAGTAAAAGTCAGTTACAACACCAGATTAGCTTGCTAATCTCCACACTAAGCAATGTCTCATATCACTTAGCTGAGTCAGAGCAGATACAACACTGCCCACTATACTAACCCACACTATTTAATATAGATTTTTCTAAGCGAATAACACACCGCCCACTAAACCACCACCCTATGGACGATTTAAATTTTGACTAAGCAATAACAATGTTGCCCACTAAATCACCTAGCTCTAGATGACTTAGAGTTTTAAAAATCCAAAATAAAATCTGAATCCTTTATAGATTAGGATTAGATTGACAAGTATGCACAAAAGACACAAAGCTCTAAATACAACAATGACTCTTCTTTACTCTATCAGGTCCCTTTGTTGAGTTAAGCAATTTTCTTCCTTGAAGATGACCTTCTTTTCAAGCTTATGAATTTTCAAAGAAAATCCAAGTTTTGTTTGCCAAATCTTAAGTTTGTGTTTGTTGGAAAGAGACAATATAAATCAAAACAAACTCGTTGAGATCTGTTGACACCCAATTTTGGCCTTCCACAATATAAATTAGTCATTGAGCTTCTTAAATTTCAAACGATTTGAAATAATTAACTTTATAAAATTTTAAATATTTTTCGACTTATTTTAAGTAATTCTGTCATTATTATAAATTTTGAAATGTTAAAACATAATTTATATATTCTATATAATTTTGCATATATTTATTATATTAATGTTTGAAAATCATCTCAAAAAAGATTTTAGTTTACTTAAATATTTGGTTAATTAGTTTAGATAATTTATAGTTTATATTTTTGAGTTAATTATCTTATAATAGAATTAATTATTTTATTTCGTTAAAGATTAAGAAACTCCTTAATTAATTTATAATCAATTTTGGGTCACTTCTTAAACCCTTCAAAAGACCAAAGCTTTGGGCCTTTTTCTTCAAAGTCAGCAGCCCAACATAATTTTCTTTCAGCCCACTTTTAAGTCACCAAAAATCTCAGCCCAATTCCCAACAATAATAATCCCCAACCCAATTTAATTTCAGCTGACCCAACAATACATACACAGTAACCACCCGACCCCACTGTCTCATCTTCTTCACCTAACAACAAGAAAAACCAGTGAGAAAAATTCAGCGAAAATCCCGTTAAATCCGGATCTGCAACAGCCGCGTTCCATCCCCCTTTTTGTGAAATTCAACATTTTTCCCATCCTCTTCATCATGTCCTTGAAAAAAAAGGCACATGAGTTTGAATTTCAATTTGAAAAAATCCACCCATTTCCCCCTAAATCGACCCCAAAATCCCTCTATATAAACCTCCATCTTCTTTAGTGTTAGGGGGGCGGAAAAATCGTGGTGAGAAAAATAAAGTTACGGAAATTATTTTGAAAAAAAAGAAAAAAAATTGATAAGAAAAGTTTTAGAGAAGAGCAGGAGGAGAGAAAAAATTGGATTTTGAGGGAGGAGAGAAAAAATTGGATTTTGAGGGAGGAGAGAAAAAATTGGATTTTGAGGGAAGGAGAGAAAAAATTAAATTTTGAGGGAGGAAAGAAAAATTAGATTTTGAGGTCATATACGAAAATATTTCAGATTGGATTTTATAGAATAATAGTATTCTAGAATTTTTGGTTTGTTGTTTTGGAACTTGAATTTTCGTCAAAATTCCTTGTGTGGTGGTGGATAGCTCATCCAAGCTCGTTCGTCCCGGAACGCTGCCCCCTAAAAGGTAATACTAATTTCAATCCGAACACCTTTCTTCTTAATGCTCTATTATTTAATTCCAAACTGTATGAGTTGTTAATATGTTAGTGTTTTTGGGAAATTTTCTTTACCGTTGATCGTGAATTAGTGTGTAGGTGGAATGTATATTCATAATAATTTTATTTTTATTTTTTTTTATAATAAAAATAGAGAAAGAAATAAACAATAAATAATAAAAAATCAAGTTATAGCAGTTGTTTACATTTGTAAACTAGAGTTTGTGTGTAGCCTTCATATGCTTGCATATTTTATTTTATTTTTGTTATTATGTTGAGTTGTTATGATCCATTTCCACGTCCTAATCATTTCATCTTGTTTTTCTTGCATAAATCTCTCGGATCGAGTCCTCCGGGCTCATCTACCTTGCATTTTCCAAGTTGAGCCATAAAGACTCGATCTTTGTCTTCTCCATTCCTCGAGTCAGCCCCCCTATGTTTTGGAAGCTGTTATAGGTCCCAGAGGCCCAACATGCTGCTGGAAATGTTCAAAAGCCCGAGAAATGGATTGTATACATGATGTATACAATATTTATACACTGATATACAGGTTCATGAAAGCAAATATGCAGCCAAAAATGTAAAAATACAAAGATGAAGTAAATTACAGGTGTTCGGAAGCAGGAGATACACGCAAAGGGCTGGAATAAGTGTTGATATACATTGATATACAGCCAATGTATACAAAAACGAAATTGGATTAAAACCCAAAAATCTGCAGCGAAATTGGCCCAAGAAGGAGCCCAATTTCATTATCTCTTTTACTCTCCTAATTGTTTTGATTATGTTGACTAATTGCATTTAACTCTAACTTTAGAATTGATAATTAACTTACTTAAATCCCCAAAAGATAAGTTATTTTCTTTATGTTGGTTTACTATTTAAACATCTTTTGCAATCATTTATTTTTATGTCAAATATTATATTTAGTTAAGTCAAATCTATGTTCTTAAAATTATATTCTTTAATATTTTTCACTTAACCGCATTTTACTATTTAAAAAAAATTGTTTTAAGTTATGCGAAGCTTTATTCTTCCATCAATTTGAAATGGGTTTTCATGCTTAAATTGATCAATTTGGTTTGAGTTATCATCTTTCAAAAAAAATAATTCTACTTTCGTTAAATTCTATTCACTTATAATTTCAAAAATCATAATTAAGGTTCCATTTTTTAAAAATAAAATTAAAAATTAATCTTTGTCTAAATATTTTCTTAAAGTTGATCGAATATTGTTAATTATTATATTATATTAAATCATGTTCCTAAGAATAGTAAAAAATAATAATTAACCTAAGTCATAGGATAACCACATGTTAGCGGGCTTCAAATGCCTTAAAAACCTTCTTGAAGCGTAAATAAGAACCTCTCACCCGTTTCTCTAAATTTATTAAGACTTAATCTGTTAGAGTCTTTTTAAGTTAAGTTTTCTTAATTTCTTTAAAAAAGTAAGTGGCGACTCTTTCTAAGTATTTTTCTAAATTGTTTTATACTTAGAACATTTCAAAAAAGTGATTTTTCTAAAGATAGTAAAATTACGGCATAACAGAAATGGCGACTCTGCTGGGGATTTAATAGGTTCTAACCATAATAGATTTAGGTTAATTATTAATGTTTTTAGCATATGCTTACTTGTTTGCTTATATTGCATGCCTAATTCCTTAATTTTTATACTTATGTGATATAAACTGTTTATTTGTTATTGTTTTCATAAATTGTATATTTGTTACTGCTTTATAAACTGTCATTCCGTTCATATTTCTCCACTTATTGGAAATTCACACTATCACACGTACACGCGAGGTGTGCTTTGTGCACCCGCAAACTTCTTTCAAAATTCTCAAAGTTAGGAGAGTTGGCATATGCGCGGGGTGTCCGAATCTTTTTCCGTGTAACCGCGTAGCCTTCTCACTCGAGTTGTCCACTCGGGAACCTTGTGTTTAGAAAGCCAAATCTTAGAAAACATAAGATAGAGCTAAATCACCCCTCAGTTTAAAGTCATGCATGCATATGCCTTAGGGGGATCGATTTTGGGTATCGATTCCACATTTAAGAAGTCCACCCTTACGTCGACGGATTTCACGATCTAACGACCAAAAGCATGTTTTGTGCAACTTGATAATGATAGACGGACTCAAGCCTAAGTTTGACATAGTGAGTTCGATTTAATAAAAACTCGATTTGTCACAAATTAATGGCTCGGATCAATCTATCATAATCACATTCTTTGATTCGTTAGGCCTACCCTTGGCAAAAATGGGTCACATATCTGTTAAGAACGCACAATAACTGTTTATATATTATAACTGCTTATGTGAAAATGTTGCTTTATTTGAAGATATTGTAGCTCACTCCACTTCTAATAATTTTTAGAACCCCTAAGCATAAATATCAAGTCACTATCAAAAGTGCGTCCAAATATTCTTCGAATCTTTAGTTTCCCCCCAAAAAAATATATATTCAAAACTCTCTTTCAAATCCTAAATCTTACTCTCTCATCTAAAAAAAAAAGGTGTAAATTTTACATCTCAAATCAAAAAGAGATTCAAAATGGTCGAACTACGTAGGACCTGAATTCTCCCCGTGAGATACGTAGGCAGTCTTTCAAGATTCGGTCCATATATTTGGAATTTTCTATTTTTTCCGCTCTCCCAAGCAAACTAGAGTTTCCTCTCAGTCAAAACCAAAAGTATGTAAATTACATTGAATCCACGCAAGTTAACTTTTCCAATTCACTAGTCCCAAAATTAAATAGACAAATTCTTGTCTATTTAGTCACCTTTCTATATCAGTGGGCTCGTTTATCTTCAAATGAAGCAACTCTTATGTGTTTGTGATCATGTGTGTGATATTTTGTATTATTTATCATCTACAAAAACCAACACATTTGTCTTTTGAGTTATTTTTCTTTTCAGGTACATAAAACTGATCTGTGTTGAGAAAATGGCTGAACATCCATACTTCACAAGGTCTAAAGGTCCCAAAGATTCCTTCTTTGACCAAAGTTCATCAAAAGGCAAAAAAAAGGTGGTTGAAAATGTCGAGAACACTGATTTGAGCAAAATCACTGTGAACAACCCTATCATCTGCCTAGCAGTAGGTGTCAGGTGAAGGGGCAGAGACGTCCTCTTTCTACCAGACTTGTCTCATTAATGTAATGTGAAAACTGGCAAGCCCACGGAGCGGTGCCGGTGTGAGAAAACACTGCTCAGTGAGACAATGTAGTCAAGTCAATAGCAGCCAGAGCAAAAGATTGATATATAATGAGAGTTCGCCTTCTTGTGCCAACATCTCCATACTAAATAGATTTGGAAATTCTGCCGCAAGTGGTTGAAGAGCGGTTTGGGTGCTGATTGCACGATTATTCCAACAAATTGCTTAAATAAGGGCTGAAATGGATAAGTCCCGAGATTTGACAAATATGACTATCATTGCCAAAACTTCTAATTCAGAAAATTGAAGACCTCCACTCCATTTTTCTACTTCAGATCCAGCCTCCAAATGTTTTCCAAACAATTCAACCATCGCTACAAATCCAAAACCTCCCATCATCGACTCGATCACCCTTAACTCACATCAAGCTAGCTCCTCACACCAAAAAGTACTTACTCTTCTAAATCCAAACACCAACAATTTCCAGAATTTTCCTCCCAATTATCAAATTCCTACTCCAACGGTCCAAAATTCATCTACAACTCAAGCCATACCTCTAAAAACCGCATCTACTACATACTTCGATGAAATGTTTGGTTACAATGTGGAATTCATTCCTGATCGATACTATTTGGAGAGAATCAAACAGATTTCTTTTGAAAACTATCGAGAATATGCCTACCGTTGAAGAAGAGAGGTTGCAAGGGTTAGGCCTCCCCTGACTGAGAAAGAGAATCTTCGTACGTATTCAAGATTCGGAGTACTACAGCAGGATGTTTCTAATTTTAGGAAGGAAGTTCAGTGAGATAGTCAAAATTGGTGAAGCTATTGAAGACGGTCTCAAGACCCGAAAAATCATACCAATGATTTCCTAAGGTGAATCCTTAAGACCATTGAGGAGGAAGTGGGAAGATGTTTCCTCTATCTCATTTGAATCGAATAAAAAATCAAAGAGGCATGCCGGTCACAATGTTCGAAATCCTTTACCATCCAAAACCTATACCTTAACTCCACAAAATCCTTACCCATCTTTTATGTCCAACCAAATTACCAAGATCCAGTATAAAATTATCCAAATTACCAGGCTCCAGCACAAGATTATCCAAATTACCAAACTCCATTGCCAAATTATCGCCGAATTACCCAAATGCTCCTCAAATCTTCCAAAATCCACAATATTCAAATTTTCGAATGCCGACACCTACTCGCCAAAATCCCTCACTTTATCATAAAGTACCTCCACAAAATAATCACAATCTTTCTCGTCTAAAACTTGAGAGGAAATCACCTCGAGTCTTTACTCCTTTGGTTGAAAGTCGGACTCGACTTTTTGAAAGATTGAAAGTAGCCGGTCTGATACACACAATTGATCCCAAAAATGTCAATGTTAATTTCAGAAATTACAGGGCCGATCTTCATTGTGCTTATCATTCAGGATGTGTCGGGTATACCACTGAAGATTGCATCAACTTGAAACATAAAATTCAGGACTTGATTGACCCAAAGGTTGTAAATCTTCAAACTGTCATACCCAATGCCAATGTTGATTCACTGCCGAATCGTGGAGAGTTTACCATTAACACGGTCGAGGTCAAAAAAAATTGGTGTGAATCCAAACCAACCTTGATAGCCGTGAGAAAGTTGTAGCTTCACTGAGCACAATTGAGAAATCTGGATTTGTGGTCATGGATCCATATCAAGCGTTTGATTTAGTGCCAAAAGATGATAAGAGCAAGAAGTAGGTCAATCATGTTTCGCCAAAGCCTTTGCCGCATTTGTATCCGTCTTTTCTGGTAGAAGAATATGGCAATGATGATAATCTCAGAGAAGGAACTAGGGATCCCTTGAAGAAGGCGATGTCATACTGCAGAAATTGATGGAGACATCAAACGTACGAGATGCTGAACCAATGGAACAAGTTCTTAATTGGACTTCCACGCCGCTCTTGACTACTCATTCATCTTGATAGACAAAGATGAATTTTATGATATTTTTTAATTTCCCTCGTAATATTTTGAAAAGGAAAAATGGCTCATAGTCATGGTCAAAGTTCGTATTTCCTTATTTTCAATGAAAACCTCTTCTATTGCAAAAATTTATTTCACTTGCGTTAATTTTTCTATCTAACAACCTTTGTGTTTGTTTAAGTAAAAATAATTTTAAATCTGTCAATATCATGTCATGTCACAAGCTGAATGAACAAATGAGGTAGATGAGGATGTGTTCTAAGAGTATGATGAGGAGATCATGATATCTGGATACACCTACAAAGAACTGAAACAACTCGAGAATCATGATAAGTCAAATTTGGATGACACATAAAAGGATGACTTTGTCCAAGAGACTAGAATAAGTGTCTATCTAACAGAAGCTCAGAAAAGAGAATTCAACAACCTACTTAGACAATACATCGACACATGTGAGGGTTGAGCATAGACGTTCATCTCAAATGACGAATCTACTCAGATGTTATCAAGAGCTATATAGGTTGAAGATTTAGAGTTTTTGTATTTTCTTTCCTTGTAATTACATCATTTGTCTGTAACCATCTTATGTTTTAAAATTAGGAAATTATCCTTTGTAAACGAACTACGTCTGACCTGAATTCTCTAGAATGAGATACGTAGGCGGCCTATGTCGGCCTCGGTCATTTCCTTTATCAGAATTTTCTAGTTTTATCAATCCTCGAGAGGGGAACTACGTATGATCTGATTTCTGCCTCAACGAGATACGTAGGCGCCACAAGGGTTCGGTCATATCTATCATAAGATTTCTATTTTTCTTTACAATAGAAACTGGGACAGAATTTTTGAGAGGGACTCAAAAATTCTCAAGAAGAGACTTAAAAATTCTCAAGACATAAGATATGTTGTGAGTTGCAACTGGGACAGATTTTTGAGGGGGCCTCAAAAATTCCTACAAGTCATATATCAAAAGTTTGAAATACGTTGAGACGTCTAATCAAGACGAAAATTTTTAGAGGGTCTCTAAAATTCTCAAGAAGATGTCCAACAAGTCAAGATTTAAGATTCATTATGAGTTGCAAGTGGGATATAATTTTTAGAGGATCTAAAAAATTCTACAAGTCATATATCAAAAGTTTAAAATACGTTAAGACGTCTAATCAAGACGAAATTTTTGAGAGGGTCTCAAAAATTCTCAAGAAGATCTCTAACAAGTCAAGATTAAAGTCACATGGTGAATTGCAGAATTTTATTTGAGGGACTCAAAAAATCTACAACTCATATATCAAATATTTGAGATACTCCAAGACATCTAACTGGACAGAAATTTTTGAGAATAGGTTCAAAAATTTCTTCAAGCATCATTAGAAGTATGTAGTTAATTTTGAACATTTCGAGCATGATAAGAAGTTTAAAGCTAACTTCAAATGATCTCTAGCATCGTTAAAGTTCAGAGTCAACTTCAGCAATCTCAAACATTGTTGGATTTTAGAGACAAGTACAAAACTTTCCGACTATGGAGGACTTCGGGAGAGCCAATTCAGAAATTTCTCAAGTTTCAGCGATTTTCTGAATTCTCCAGGACAAGCTATCGGATACTTCTAAAGTTTAAACCATGGACGTTCATTTAAGCTATGCATGACATGACATTTGACAGTGACTTCTTTCAAATTGATTCTCAAAAAATCTCTTTTTCTCAGCTTCAAACTAACATTTTCCCCCTTTTGATGATAACATGCTTATTACCCTATCAACAAGAACTCTTCGGGTAACTGGAGTTAATTTCATCATCCCCAAAGTTTGTCAAGTCATCAAAATATCAAAATAGCATTTTCTTCCTTTTTAATGATGACAAACAACTTTTTCCCTCTATCGGCAGGACCATGTCCTCTTCAAGTATCTAGCCTTGATTCCCCCTATTGGCATGACCATGTCCTCTTTAAATAGCTAGCATTGATTCCCCCCATCAGCATGATCATGTCCTCCTCAAGTAGCTAGCATTTATTCTCCCTATCGGCATGACCATATAAGCAGCTATAACATCATTGATCTCATACCTTAACAACTTTCCCCCTTTTGACATCATAAAAAAAAGGTTAAAGTAGTAAACCAAGTTGACAGAAATGTAGTTCAAGCAAATTCATGGCCACTTGGGCAATACTAAGCATGAATGCATAAAGTTATGAGACAAGTCAGTAGAACAAGACATTTTTCATCCATCAATAAAAGATCATCCATCAAAATTCAAAGCATTGCAAATATGATTATGAATGAAAACCATGATAATGCCACTCAGATTCGATAGAGAAAGAGGAATGAAGATTGACATAGAAATTTAGGAAAATAGGAGATGACTTAGAGGCAAGGGATTGAAAGAATAGACTTAGAAGAGCAAATCTCTTAGCATGGTATTTTCAGAAGCCTCTCTTGAAGTTCACATTCTTTGCTGCCCAACCTTCATGTTGAACCTTTAGGGCTGCCAGTTTCTAGTTTTTTTTTTTCAACCTGGTCCCTCTAATAATGCTGCTTCAGAAGCTGGACTTCTAGACAACTCATTACAGTATCTTATTTAGCAAGAGCAACTTTCAGAGCTTCTCATAACAGAAAGATTGATAAAACAAACTTACTCAAGGCCTCTGAGATGAATAGATCAATATTGAGGAACCAAAAAGAAAATTTCATTTTATTTTTTTTCATTTCAATTTTTTTAAAGCAGATACCTTCCTATTCATAATACTTTGAGTTCTCAGAATATTATCTTCTCCCTTTTTGAACATCATCTTTTCCACTTCTTCATTTTTCTTGGAGGACATAGTCTCTCTTCACACTTAAAAACATCTTCATCAGAAAATTCTCCAGTAAGAATAAAGGGATTAACAGTTTGAAGTGTGTCACAATATCATAGGGTGGTTGTCTTAGAAAAACAATCTCCCTCCCGTTTGATTGCACTACATTCTGAGAGGCTCCTTTTGTATCACTACAGCTCACTGCTCTCTTATCCTTTCTCTTTGGTCTGTAACTAGACCTCTCCCTCTCTGAATCCCAGGTAGAGCGCCAACAACCTAACTTCTCTAGCCTGTAACAATCCAATGACAAAAATAAACATTGGAAAAAGACTCAGGGAATAAACAGTAGCAGTTGGATGTCTATTAATGGGTTTCTAATGCATCAATTGTGTTGGAAAAATAATTCTAGTATCTCAAAAAGAAGTATTTATATTATTGTCTAAGATTCATTCCTTAATCTATTTATTAATGACTCTTTATTGTATGACGATAATATTCAAAATGTAGCATCTCCCTTATTCATTACTCTTATTTAGCGTTTAATGAGTTATTATTCCTTATTATGACAACTTGCACCATTGCAACTTATCAAAGCAAAAGAAGACTAATCATAAGATAATTTACATGTGTTGGTCTTTAGGTGTGAAACTATGGTAAGTGAAGATGTTAAAAAGGGACCAGGTAGACCTAAAATCACATAGAAGAAAGTAATCCTGAAAGACCTAGTATAAATATAGACTTAGCTAAAGATAGGGCACAATCGAAGAAAAGATCTTAAGGTGATAGCCATTAGTTGAGGATATATTTTACACTCGTATGAACCTTATTTGTTGTAATGATGATATGATATGAGCTTAAATGAAGAAATTAGGATTCTCAACTTGTTCGGGACTGAGGTGTAGTTGTTGTTGATTCAAAGTATTTAAACTGTGCGCATCTTTAAAAAATATTCGCGTGAACGAAACACATCCCTAAATAGAAGAAAACGTTAAGCTAGGAATCATAATTCAATCACCAATCTAATATAAAATAAGTTTTCTGCCCATCCGTAATCCTTTTTGCAAGTGCCTCACTTCCGAGTTGCAGCAACTGGTTTTTTCCATCAAAAGCTTTTTCATATACATTAAACGCTCAATGAAACATTCACTTCCGTATATTGTTTTGATTTGAGCTGGTTAATAACAATTTATTAACTAGACTGATATGCAGCCCAAATGATAAAGAAACACATCCAAGATCATCTAAACACATGTAAATTGTAATAACAAAATCAAGCAATTCTCCCTCAGCATCAAACTAGAAGAGTCCACCAAGGATGGAGGGCAGATAAAGTAAAAACATGAAATTCTAGTCAATTAACTTTAGTAACTACAAAAACATCAGCATCAGAAGCCTCACAGGCCTAATTAAGTATATGCCACATTCTTGCTTTAGTGTCCGCGCTCTTGGAGCTAGAAAGATCAAATGTATTTTCAATAATTGGATTCCTGTGAATCAAGACACCAACACTCATAGTTTGCTCTGGATATAGCTAAGAGCTCCTCTATTGTCATTCTCTCATGTGCCACAGATGTCTATGGATCAGAGCAAACGATAAAGCGTTGACCTGGTGAATTTGATACCCTAACCATTGGGTGGTCCTGTGAGCACATCCTCTTGTACAACCGCATCGTAGACACTGCATCTTGGTAAGGATCGTGGAAACCAACTTGGATGTCATATCTGTTTTAGGTCAAAAGTTTCCATCAGCATATATAGCACACGAGTGTAATAAACACAGTTGAAACAAGTAACTACTAAGCCAGACACCAATTCAAGCTCCAAATAATACCAGTGACCAAACATTTTAAAGTACAACGCACAATGAGAATATAATGGATAAACTTGACCGACAAAAATACAAGAGAAGATAAAATTAGAAGTAAAGAAAACATAAGAGTGAGCAAGTAACTTGCCCTAGATAAGTCTTGGTTAGATATTTCAGAGAGTGACTGGAAAAGTTGGTCTTTATCAGGGGCTGGTATGTAGCAGTATCTCTGCATAGAACAAAGGCAAGACGTGAATAGAGGAATACATCTCGTGTGGAAAAGATCTCCAAGGCATACACAAATAGCACCTCCATATACCCAACTTGACAGACAAATACAGAGAATGTGAACTGATATGATAATTCTTATTTTTTATCTTCATCTCTTCTGTACAAGAGAAGTCAACACAAGCTGCAATGGGGGCTATTATACATGCTCGCAGATCAATGAGCTAAAGGAGCGGGAACTGTAGGTGCAACAAAGAGGGTTATTTACGCCTTACCTAAATGAGTAAATAAAAATATGTGGGAAATACCTGACTTCTTGACATTATAAGTACCTGATTAGGTCCATCCTCAAGAACAAGCCTACTTTCACCTAATAAGCATAAATGTTCCACCCACAACAATAGGCAACTATAAGCTACTCCCTTGTTCTTTTTTCTTTTTAATAACCTGTGTTGTCCAGGCCAAATTGCGTGCACTTTGACCATTCCACCGGGTAACTAAGTACTCTTGAAGACACATGTTATGTCAAAATTATGGAAAATTTAACCATTCATGTTAATGCATGGCAGTGAATGGATACACATAATACAGGCCAAGCCCGTGATCTAGACATAATACAGGATTTAAGGTTTCTAGAAAATGATTTTCAACTACTAAGAAAAATAAAATTACCTCAGAAGATGATCATGATAAGACATCTTCAAGCAATGCAGCTGTTTCTCTAGGTTATAGCCCACAAGTACTCTACCAATTGGCTCTCCGTTGTAAAGAATCTGCTGAATTCTCTCTCGGACTTCATTCAAAGGTATGGCATCTTGTAGATTGTTTTCTTTTATACCAGTAATTTCATACCTGGCACACAATGATAAGGAAGTATGAAAAGGTGTGATACCAAAAGCGTCAACTTACACTATAAATAGATACGTTTATTTGCCAGAAGATACCTATACTCAGCCTCAGGAGTCGGAGGTAGAATATAAGTCTGAAAAATAATCTTCTCATCTTCGTCAACTAGGCATACCCTTGCGCAAAGTTCTTGTGACCAATGACCTCCAACCATTACACAATCTATGGCGACTACTTCCTGACCTCTTATATTGATCATTTCGTTAGCTGAACGATACATCTCCAATGTCTCCTGCAACAATTATACATACACATTCCAGCAACTAAACATACATGTGGAGTAACCTAAGTGTAACTGATTCTTGCGAATGCATCGACGAAAGAAAATTCATCAACTTACAATGGATTGAGGAGTGGTAAGACGACATGTTCCCTTATGCTAGCTGAGAGAGTCTACGCTGCTACAGATTTTTAGGCAAAAAATGCAGCCTTGTTCAGCAAAGACGGTTGAGCAATTCACTTTAGCTAATGGACCTAAATATTAAAGTGAAAAGATTACTTAGAGATATTTACACGTAAAGAACATTCATTGTCCAAGCAGAACAACTTACCAGCAATGTGCTCCCTTAGTGATTCAAATGATTTTCAATGTTTGTTACACACACCGCATTTAGGGTCATGAACCGAATGATGAGATGTTCGCATATGTTCAATAATATGCTCTTTCTTCTTGCACTGCTTGTAACAAGCTGGACATTTGTGCCTGACATTACATAATTAAGCAAATGAAATCAAAATTCTACACCCCCACATGTAGAACACCTTAGTTTAGTTGTTGCAAGATTGTGTTTTTACTCCTTCCAGAGTATAAGGGCTCGTTTGGTTAGGAAAAAGTTATCTCATATTAGTTATCCCACTCTCAATGAAAAGTAAAAATAACATTGCAATCAGAGGCGGAGCTAGGTGGAGATTCGTGGCTCCGCCTCTGAAGTGCAATCCTAGGATATGTTATCTTATATCAAATTATCAACCAAACATGGGATAGACTCATCCTAAAATTAACCACGAGATTAGTTATCCCTCTTGCCAAACTAGCAATACATCTAATTTTTCAGTGGGAATCAGGTTCTTGATTCCTTTTCTAAAAATAGAACTTTAAAAAACCTTCAAAAGTTTTAAACATCAAAGTCATTTTATGAGTGTGTGAAAAAAAGCCCCAAACAAGAAATTGATAAGCAAAAACCAAAAACCCTAGAAGGAAAAAGCTCCACAATACCTTGTATTAGAGAGGGTTGCAGAGGAATTTCTGATGGTTCCACTTCCACATACTGATATCCAATGAATCTGATATTTGAAATAAAACAAGAAAAAATGGTTTCTTAGCCAACACCATATATACAACAACTACCAAGCAACTATAACACTATTAATCACACCAATTCACTTTTTTAATATTATAATATTATTTCATTATAAAAAAAATTAATCTCATTAAACATTATATAAATTGTATGTTTTAATAGTATATTTAATTATTTATTATGTAATGTTATAATTTTAGATATAAAATTTAGCTTTTTTATATGTTACTATTTTAAAAATTAAATTTATGTTAATTCTATAAATTATAATTGGATATAAAATACAATTGACCTTCACAAACATTAAAAATGCAAACATATAAATTTTAAACAAGTAATACAATGTACTTAATAATAACCAAAAATAATAAACATTCAACAATGTAGTAATTGACATACATCAAAATTGAAATATAAAATACATAATAATTTTAAAAAGTACAATAAAATATAATAATTTTATATTAAATGATTATAAAAAATGATTATAAAATAAAATAATATGAATTATATATGGTGAATGTTTTAGAAAGAATTTGTTTTATGAAATAACAAAATATAAATGAAATAAAAAATAATAATATATTAATGAAGAGAGAGAAAGACTCTTTTTTATGTAAAAGTTGATGAAAAAAATAGATTATTATTTGTTTTATAATAATATATTAGAGTTAATTACACAAAAAATAGTGCTGACACCAAATTTGATGTAAAATTTGATGTTTGATTTGGAGATGCCCTTAATGATGTTAAGACTTTGTTCAAAATCTAATGATTAAGACATTTAAATTAAATAAGTGTTAAAATCCTAATGTAAGCAAATGCTCTTTAATGGCCTAAAGAATAAACAATTTAGGTTCAGACTTTGATTAAATGTAAGCAATACGATTATTTAATAGGGATATTGTATGAATAATTTTCACAATCAATCTATCTACAACTATTAATCACATTCGCCACCACAATTACTATCATCATCACCAACTACCAGCCATCCTTGCCATAAAAATCACCCTTGACAACCATATTATTGTCAACCAATATTATTAGTCACTAGCACTCTTATCATCATTATTAGCCACTATCACCACTATGGTCAATTCCTATCATCATCTCCATTATTACAGTTAGCACCATCCTCAACTATTAATATCACTCAATTCTACCATAATAGTCACCATCACTTATACCAACCATCATTATCATGTGAGTTACCACATCACCGACTATTCCACCATCATAACTATCATCACCACAAATACTATCCACTAACATCAATCATCACCACCACCACAATTATAAATAATCTACATCATTACTAGCGGACATACATAATGCAAATAAAATAATAATTTTATTATATTATATTTTATATATATACATATTTAAATATTTAATTATTTTTTATTTAAATTGTAAATTTATTATCATTAAAAATAAATAAATAAAGATAGCTTATCAAGGTATTGAAGATAAATAATTTTAGGTACCTTACAAAAATTTCATTCATTTAAGGGCTAAATCCTGTTCCAGAAGCCTCCCCAATTATAAATATCTCGAATATTTCATTGCTCTCGGATACATTCATTGGTTGTCTATATTGCAAAAGATACATTACTTAATGAGAGGTATATATTCGAGAGGAGATAGAAATGTATCCGAGAGGAGATGGGTATTAGTGATATCTCTTGATCTTCCATATCTTAATATCTCACTAGTCACTATTAGACACTATCACCACTATATATGGTCGATTTCTACCATCAGTCAACTCCATTATATTACAATTAGCACCATCATCAACTACTAATATCAATCACAGTCACCATCACTAATGCCAACCATCATATCATGTGAGTCACCACATCACTAACTATTCCACCATCATAACTATCACCACCACAAATACTAGCCATTAAAATCAATCATCACAACCACCACAATTATAAATAATCTACATCATCACTAGCGAACATGCATATTTGTATACAAAATAATGATTTTATTATATTATATTAATATATTTTTTCAAATATTTAACTACTTTTTATCTAAATTGTATATTTATTATCATTCAAAATAAATTAAAATAGATTATTAAGGTGTTCAAGACAAATATTTTAGGGTAATTTACAAAAATTTCATACATTTAAGGGCTACATCCTATCCTGGAAGCTTCCCCAATTATGAAAATCTCAAATTTTTCATTGCTCTCGGATACATTCATTGGATGTCTGATATATTGCAAAAGATACATTACTTAATGGGAGGTATATATCTGAGAGGGGATAGAAATGTATCCGAGAGGGGATAGATATTAGTGATATCTCTTGATTGATCTTTCATATCTTAGTATCTCGTTATTGATTTAGTTTCTATTATGATTAGGTGATGATCACAATCCTTTAGTAGTTGATTTTTTTAATTATTTGTAGCTTTCTCTCTTGTATACATACACATATATTAATAAAATAATACACTTCTCTCCGTCAGTAAAGCTTATATGGTATCAAGAGCCTAAAAGCTCAAAAACATTTTTTCCCCTGGGAATTTGTGTCTTTCTCGTTGTCACTAACAATGGTTTCAACCAATTCCTTCACTGAGAACACCTCAATCACACATTCTCTTGTATATGTACCAAATTTTGCCACAATTCTCACCATAAATAACAATGAGCAATTTATCAATATCAATTTGTTGTTGAGGACCTCTAAATCTCAACAATACAAACTACAAATCATGGAGATATCAGTGGGAAACCATCCCCATTGTATATGATTTTCTCCATTTTATTGAAAAATCACCAAGTTCCACAACCACACATTTTCGTCAACGACAAACCATCTCATTGGCAGTGTCATTAGTGCCTCTTTATCTTCTGATATTGTTCCATTTGTCATTGATGTGAAATCTTCTAATGCTCTTTGGAAAAATTTGACGACAACCTATGTGAATCCATCGCGTGCTCGTATCACGAGTCTTAGAGAGTTTCTAAGCTACTTGAAAAATGGTAACCTCTCTATTACTTCATATATGTTGAAGGTCAAATAAATCCACAACACTTTAATCTTTGCTGGCATTCAAATTTTAATGGATGAGTTCTTCCTTCATGCTCTTCATGGACTTCCAGCACAATATGATAATATCATTGCAGTTTCACGCGCTCTAGAAATTCCAGTGACATTTGAAGAGCTTCTTATTTTGAGAAGAATCTCATTCGCTCATCCTCTTCTACCACATTTCTAATTCCAGCAAATTTAGTTGTTAAACCATCACCTCACAACAACTGCTCTCAACCCAATTATGTTTCACATCCAGGATACAACTTTAATCCTATGAATAAACCTGCTTCTATCAATTTTAGTACTCAACTTGCTGGTCAAAACACCAAAAAGAACCGTCTTCGTGTTACTTGGCAACTTTGTGACAAGTCTAGTCATCACGTGAAGCAGTATAAAAAATTGTTGGTAATTCTCTCTCTAATCAATGGATCTGAATCAGATAAATAGACGATAAATAATGATTCATCTCAAACACAACAGACACGTGCTAACTATGCAACTCACAGCACTAGTAATGATGGAAATTGGCTTATTAATTTTGATGCCTCGCATTACGTCACACAGGATCTCCACAATCTGCCCATTCACTCAGATTATGATGGAACTAAAGATATTATGCTTGGTGATGGTAAACAACGCAAAATCACCCATATAGGATTTGCTTTTTTACCTTCATCTTCTTGACCTTAAACTTTATCTAATGTCTTATGTGTTCCTAAGATGTAAAAGAACTTTATTTCTATTCATCAACTTTGTAATGATTTTGTCTCTGTCACGTTCTCACCTTATTTTTTGTTGTGAAAGACTTTTGCACGGGGGCGCCTCTATTAGCAGGAAACCTAATGTATATCCATGACCTTCATCTCTTCGATCACCAACCTCTTCTCAAGCCCTCACCACAACCATAACCTCAAGTGCTTCCAATTGGCATTGACGTCTCGGTCATCCGTCCTCTCCCACTCTTTGTCAAGTTTTTAAGATTTTAGCTATTTTATCTTTGTTAGAAAAAATTGTTTTTGCAGTTCGTGTAGATGTGGTAAAATGCATAAGTTTTCTATTGACAACTCTAATAAAGAGCAATGATCCTCCGGAATACATTTTTTTAATGTTTGGGGTCCTTCACCAGAAATTTCAATAGATGATTTTATTTAATATTTGTTGATAATTACACGAAATACATCTAGTTTTTTCCCCATAAACGAAAATTTGATGTATCCATTAAAATTCCCAAATTTAAGAAGTTGTAGAAAAGATCTTTCAGAAGCTCAGGTTGTGACAAATTCATCTATCTTCGGTCTTTATTTGAAGAAAATGATATTTCTCACCATCTCACTTCTCCACATACCTTGAACATAATGCAACCACCGAACATCGTCATAACCATATTGTTGAAACATGTATCACCCTATTACACAGTGGGAGTCTCCCTTTAAAATTTTGGTCATATACCTTTACTACCGCAACCCACTTGATTAATTGTTTACCTATCAAAATTTTAGAGAATCAGTCTCCCTATTTTTTACTGTATGGAAAATAATTCCAAGCTTCAGATCTTTGGTGTTTTATGTTACTCATGGTTAAGGTCTTATAACCAAAACAATTGCAGCCTTGTTTCAGCCCTTGTCTTTTTCTTGGATACTCACAAAATCAATGTGTTTACCTTTGTTTTGATCCTATGAAGTATAGGTTATGTGTATCCAGACACGTGGACTTTGTAAAGCATCATTTCCATACTCATCTATGGAAATTAAGGCCAATTGACCTGAGTCTAACACTTTTGATATGTGAGTTCCCTCTCATCACATCATTTCTTTTACATCAAGCTCATCTGGTAACTCCTCTCATGCCATATGTACAACATTAGACTCAGGAAGTACCTCTCATTAGGCCGCCACCAACAATCGTTCTTCATCAGATGAGCGTTAGAACTCCATCACATCTTTCCCAAGTGTGTCTTCTTCCACATCATCTTCTACCTCTTCTTCCCCTTCCTCATTATTAGTATCAACCCATTCCACTTCATTCGTTCCTTCTCTTCTCCTATACCAAATCTTTCCATGGTTATCTGTTCTAAGAACAATATTAGTAAGTCAATTCAAAGATTTTGTCTGAGGGCTACTTTATATCCTAAAGGTGAATCATCCCCTGCTACATAACCGTCTAAATTGCAAGTCACTTCCTCAAATTCCCATAGCAACATCAAGCCTACTAGATCGTTGATTTAATTCAATTCAATACTCAAACACATTGAGCCTAGGAGTGTCAACCAAGCATTAAAAGATTCTAAATGGTGTGTTGCCATGAATGCAGAGTTATCAGCTCTTAAGAGTCAAAGCACATGTATCTTGTACCAGCAAATCATTAAGCTAAACCCGTAGGATCTAAGTGGTTTTTTGGGGTTAAATACAACTCATATGGAAGTATTAGTCGTTATAAAGCTCAACTTGTTGCTAAAGGTTTCTTGTAGCGTGTAGGTGTTGATTATGGTAAAACATATTCTCCAGTAGCAAGGTATACTTTAGTACGTGTTATTCTCTCATTGGTTGCCATTTTTGACTAGTCACTTCGTCAATTACATGTTAACAACACCTTCTTACACAGTACGCCTTCAAATGTGCATTCAAATTTGTGAATCTTAATGCAAATAAATGGTGCATAAGCCATCTTTTTAAATTTCATCTACTGAAATTCTCTTCTTTTTTTTCTTTTTGATATCGATTTTTTCTCAAACCCTACCAAATATTCTCATATCTATTTCATAATTGTCATTCAAAATTCACTTTATGATCAATACACAAAGAAAACAACTTTAAAATATGATGTTTATAGTTGTACCTGAAATCTTGGCTTAAAATCGGACCTTTGACGTAGGTTTCTCCTCCCCCCATCTTTTTTTCTTTCAGTAGAATTGCTCAAATAGAGAGCAACACTTTTCAAACTCTTCAAATATTTAAAAAAAAAAAACAGCAACTTTTGATTTAGGCTTGCAAAATACTCAATTTTCAGTCTATTAAATATTTGCCCAATGCGGCATTGACAAATATAATAAGTATTAGATTGTGTATATAATATAAGTGCAAAGTTTAAATATCAGTAATATATTCAGTAAATAAATTTTGTACTATTTTATTACTGATAAATAGTAAATGCTAGTCGACCCCTTGACCTTTGGTAATACCCAGAATTCATCTTAAAAATATAAGAAATCGTCACAAATACAATTCGATTTTTTAAGTCTGAAATAAATCTCACATAAAATTATTTTAGTCACGCTTCTGTATTACCAAAAAAATCAATACAAATAACTTTTTTGAGTTAAAATATTTAATTTGTTGGGATAAGGCATAAGTAACCCCCCCCCCCCTTAACTTTACAAAAATCTCAGTGACACACCTAAAATTAACTAGGTTTCTATTATCTCCCTTAAACTATTTTAAAATGAAATAAATACACCATACATATTGACGTGTCATAGAGAGTGTGCACAGTCTCTATAAAGGCAAGTGAGAAGCAAAAAAGAAAAAGAAAAAGAAAACTTCCTTTAGTATTGGACACGTGTCCACACATACACACAAACACACACTTAAAAGTGTAAAGCTACAAAGTGCAAATTTGAATACCATTTTGTCCCTACACTGAATTAAAATGTTATAAAGTATTTATATTAATTAATTAGTAACTAGTAGTCCAACTCAAAAAAATTAATTTTTTTTATTCATTAGTTTGAGTTACGCCTCCTTCAATATGACTTTTAATTACATTCTCAGCAATCATCATACAACTTTAACTATTCAAACAATATATCATTTTCAGTTTTCACAGCATTAAAATATTTTCAATTTTCTAAGGCGTATATTTAATTTTATTGAATTGTACAACTAATGCAAGAAATCTCTTTCATTTACGAATATGAATAGCTAACTTCATTAAATTATATATATATATATATATATATATATATATATATATATATATATATATATATATATATATATTGTAATCATTATCATTTCTTTACTTTTTATCATCTCTATGTAGTTTTCGATATTTCTTGTATTTGTTTTGCTTTAATATATATATATATATATTTCTTGATTTGGTTTTGCTAATTACAAATGTTTATTTATTTATCTTCTTTTACATATTTTTACCTTTGTGATTATAATTGGTTAGGGTAAATTCAATTAAGAGTAGAAGACAAAATAAGGTATGCAACTCTTCCAATTCAGTGACTCTAAAATAAAATTTATCTACATGATTTACTGTGCTTCATTAATAATGTTTTTTAGGCGAAAAGATAGTCAAATATCACTATAAATACGAGTAAATTGATCCCTAGTTCATCATATTCTTTTCTTTCATATCGTCTACTATTCTCTTTTCTTCTTCCTAGATAATGATATATAGTTACATGTCGTCAAGAAGCTAACTGAGGAAAAGAACAAATAGTTTCATTCTGAAATTAAAAAGAGAAGATTTCTTACAATATAGTGCAAGTGTTAAGCTTAGAAGTATAAGATCTTACCTACATATTCCTTTAGATCTTTTTTTATGTTAGCTTATGATTTTAAGTTGTTGTTTTTTCATGGTGGAGTTAATGTATGATTGTCCAAAATAAATTGGGTATGCAACTCATATTTTTATGTAAGTCTATATCATTTTGCTTTGTTATGAAATGTTTCTTTGGTACAAGTTTGCTGAAAGATTATTACTTTGTGTGAAAGATTTTGATTGTGTTACTTTATCGTCTATCTAACATAATGTTGTGAACACATACATATTGTTTTATCGAAAATTTTAACCTTTTATAAAGATTTTCGGTTTTTTAGAGTCGCCACTTAATTTTTGAAGAAAAATCAAGAAAACTATTGCTTTTAAATAACTTAACAGAGAAAATTGCTTGAAAACATTTAAAGGGTTCGGGGATTCAAATTAATGTTTTAGGAAGGTGTTAGGCACCTAAAACATCCGTCTAAAACGGTTTTCCAGCAACTAACAAATTTGGCTAAAACTTTGCTTTTAACTTGACTTGAATAAAATATTTAGAAGTAGAGAGTTGAAATACTAATTTATTTTTTAGTCATTTTCATTTTACAAAAATTATTTTAATTTTGAGTCGATAAAAACATTTACGGCATTTGCGGGGAATCGGATTTTCTAACTTTAAAATTAACGACAAGTATGCAAACAAATAAGCGAATAAAGTAAAAGAGAGAAATAGAGAGAGAGGGAAAGAGAATTGGGTCCAAAATCGGGTTCTCTGTCCGCCTTGACCGGTTTTTGGACCCACCTATTTTGGGTTTTTGACCCATTTCCTTTCGTACCTGTCCTAGACTAAGCAAATAATTAATACTAAAGAAATACAGTAAAGTAAAAGACGACAAGGGCTAATGCCTTAAAATAGATACAATACGAAATGCAAAATATAAAACGGGTCTTCTAATTCATCTTTTCTGACTTTCTTCAATTCTTTAAATCTTGGGACCCGTCCATCGGTTTAATAGGTTGACTGGAAAAGAGGAACTTTGAGCCTTTACGGCTCTTCTCATGGAATGCAAAGGAGAGAGTGAGAGTTCACGTTGAAACTCGGACGAATTTTACATGCAATGAAGAGCAAAAATAAAAATTAGCACTTGAAAATAATATCCCTAAATCATATCTTAAAGAAGATTAAACGATTTTAAAATAATGAATGTACCCAAACAGATTACAACTTAACATCTAAAGCCAAAATGAGTAAATAAATAAATAGATTGGATAGGAGAAGCCAATGATGTCATTAATTTTATCTAAAAGCACACATAATAGATAAGCAGTAATATCCAAAATATGTAATAATCTTAGAATTAAATATAACAATAATGCATGAATAACTAAATAAATATATTAGACCATGATGTGAAACGAATCCAATTTGCTATATGTATACATATATGCATATATATAAAAATAAATAAATAAATAAATAAATAAATAAATAAATAATAAATAAATAAATAAATAAAAAATAAATAAATAAATAAATAAATAAATAAATAAATAAATAAATAATAAATAAATAAATAAATAAATAAATAAATAATAAATAAATAATAAATAAATAAATAAATAAATAAATAATAAATAAATAAATAAATAAATAAATATAAAATAAGAAATTACCTGATTCTGGGCAGCGAACCGAGACTACGAGTTTGACGGAGACGATTCCACCACCTCTCCAAACTCAAACAGCCGCAAAAATATTTTATAAATATTAAACTATGGAACCAAGAATTCCCGAAAATTTCTGGGTACTCTTTGGTCTCCTCTCTATATCTTTTCTTTGGTGTAGTGAAGAGAGGCTTATATAGGACCAATTTTTGGTCCAAAAAAGATGTAGGAAGCAATGTGGGACAAATGCAAAAATTTCAAAATTTCTATTTGAATGGTTCAAAGTAATTGATTAATAGGATGAATTTACATAAATTAATTTAGCAAGCTTCATAATCTTAACAAAAAAATAAAATAATTAATTTAATTGTAAACTTAGTGATTCAAAAAAAAAATAATATATATATATATATAGATATAGATATAGATATATATATATAACTATGATTTAAACAAAACTAATTTAAAAGACTACTTACTAAATTTAAAATATTTTGAGATGATTTTTGGATAATCATAAAATATCTAATTATGTAAAATATAGATATTATCTAAAAACTTTAAGAAATGGCAAAAATTATTATTCAAAATAACGCAATCGTTATGTTTTTCCTAAATTCACAAAACTAATTATTTTAAGTTGTTTGAGAATTTAAGAAGCTCATGAATTAATTTCTATTGTGGAAGTTCAAAATTGGGTGTCAACAGCTGTCCCTCGTTTGACTTGGATTGATGAAAGAAATTCGAGGCAAATGAAATTGACGAATCCAATTTTGAACGATCACATCTTCATCTTGGGGAAAAGGAATTTTGGTATGGGCTTTAGGAATTATGGCCGAACCCTGAAAATGTGTTTCCTACATGTCTCAGACTATATGAGAATTCAGGTCACTTGTAGTTCGATACGCTAGATTTAACGCACGATTTTGAAAGAAATCAAAAGTCATCTCGATACCGAGTTATGAGGGAATCGGGATACTTGGAAATAAGATTCGAGTGGAATGTTAGAATACAGCCGAGTTTTCAACATCGAGCCCGCCTACATATCCTTAAACCATAGGAATCAGGCTGTTTGTAGTTCGACTCAATCAGTTGAAAAGGAAATCTATTATGCTAGATAACCTTTGGTTCTGGACAAGTGACAAAATTAAACGAGTATGAAAAGGAGGCTTGTAACCTCTTAGCCATGAATGTGGTGCACTTCACACCCATAATTAAGAACTCACATGGACATAATTTCCAAAGCTCTCGGTGCATTGTCACTCAGATTAGAAACTTGCTTCCGATAGACCAAAATTTCCGAACTGACAAAACCTAAAGAAAAACCCACATGCCTTCTGATAGGGGTGTGGTTTGATTGTGGTGGAAGTCGCTCCTCTGCTCGCGTCCTAAGAGTTTGACACTCCTCTTTGGACCATATCCCAGTTCGCTGCTAAGAAAAAGTTCCATGTTGTGCTGCATCCTTTTGATGTTGTCCGCACCTGTGGTTTGTTTTTGGAGAATTCATCCTTTCGGATGCTCTCGACAAACACTGAGATAAAACTCGTTAGCATAAAAACTCAATTAAAAAGGGAGACAGTGTCTTTTACCATGTCGACACTTAATTGTTCTCCTCGACATTTGACGTCAACTCGATCGGTTTGACGTAAAGCAAATAGAGCTTATGTCTTATGTATGTAATGCAATCTTCAATGTATTCTTCATTTGATGTTGAAATAAATAAAATAGGTGCAGTGTGCTGATATTTATCTTGATGTCCTCTTTGATGTTCTTCTTGATGTTTACTTTGATCAAAAATAAAATGATGCAGTTGATGTAGATGAGTGAATATTTTCTTCAGATGCACGATTCCCTTTCTGGCAGTGCATGATTCCTTACGGGGCATGTGTATCTTCCCTCGATGTATGAATATTAACTCGCGATGCATGATTTTCCGCAATGCATGAATATTGACTCTCGATGCATGATCTTCTACGGGGCATGAATATCTTCCCGCAATGCATAAATTCCGCAAGGTATGAAATCCTCTTGCGATGCATAAATTTCAGCGAGGTATGAAATCTTCTCGCGATGTATAATTTCTGCGAGGCATGAATATCTTCTCGCGATTAACTTGTGATGCATAAATATTAACTCGCGATGCATGATCTTCCGCAATGCATGAATATTGACTCGCGATGCATGATCTTCTACGGGGCATGAATATCTTCCGCAATGCATAAATTCCGCAAGGTATGAAATCCTCTTGCGATGCATAAATTTCAGCGAGGTATGAAATCTTCTCGCGATGTATAATTTCTGCGAGGCATGAATATCTTCTCGCGATTAACTTGTGATGCATAAATATTAACTCTCGATGCATGATCTTCCGCAATGCATGAATTTGACTCTCGGCATGAATATCTTCAGCAATGCATAAATTCCGCAAGGTATGACATTTTCTTGCGATTCATAAATATCAGCGAGGTATGAAATCTTCTCGCGATGTATAATTTTCTGCGAGGCATGAATATCTTCTCGCGATTAATATGTGATGCATAAATATTAACTCGCGATGCATGATCTTCCGCAATGCATGAATTTGACTCTCGATGCATGATCTTCTGCGGGGCATGAATATCTTCAGCAATGCATAAATTCCGCAAGGTATGACATTTTCTTGCGATTCATAAATATCAGCGAGGTATGAAATCTTCTCGCGATGTATAATTTTCTGCGAGGCATGAATATCTTCTCGCGATTAATATGTGATGCATAAATATTAACTCGCGATGCATGATCTTCCGCGATGCATGAATATTGACTCGCGATGCATGATCTTCCGCGATGCATGAATATTGACTCGCGATGCATGATCTTCCGTGGGGCATGAATATCTTCCCGCAATGCATAAATTCTGCAAGGTATGAAATCATCTTGCGATGCATAAATTTCAGCGAGGTATGAAATCTTCTCGCGATGTATAATTTTTGCGAGGCATGAATATCTTCTCGCGATTAACTTGTGATGCATAAATATTAACTCGTGATGCATGATCTTCCGCAATGCATGAATATTGACTCGCGATGCATGATCTTCCGCGATGCATGAATATTGACTCGCGATGCATGATTTTCCGCGATGCATGAATATTGACTCGCGATGCATGATTTTCCGCGATGCATGAATATTTGTTCTTGATGTATGATCTTCTGCGGGGCATGAATATCTTCCCGCAATGCATAGATTCCGCAAGGTCTGAAATCTTCTTGCGATGCATAAATTTCAGTGAGGAATGAAACCTTCTCATGATGTATAATTTTCTGCGAGGCATGAATATCTTCTCGCAATTAACTTGTGATGCATAAATATTAACTCGCGATGCATGAATCTTCCGCGATGCATGAATATTGACTCGCGATGCATGAATTTCCGCTATGCATGAATATTGACTCTCGATGCATGATCTCTTGCGGGGCATGAATTTCTTCTCGCAATGCATAGATTTCGCAAGGTATGAAGTCTTTTTGCGATGCATAAATTTCAGTGAGGAATGAAACCTTCTCACGATGCATAAATTCCGCAAGGTATGAAATCTTCTTGCGATGTATAAACTTTTTGCGAGGGATGAAATTTTCTCGCGATGCATAAATTCCGCAAGGTATGAAATCTTCTTGCGATGTATAAATATCTGCGAGGCATGAAATCTTCTCGCGATGCATAAATTCAGCAAGGTATGAAGTCTTCTTGCGATGTATAAATATTGGCTTTTGATGACATATTTGGTACCAAGTGAAGACAATGCTTCAATCGAGCAACATAGTGATCTTCAGGGTGCCCTCTGAACAATCATATCGTCTAGGTCGACAATACAGTAAAATGACCCTCCAGGTAGTGTATCGTCCCGATCGGCAATAAAATAAAATGACCCCTCCGGGTAGTGTATAATATCATATCTGACATTAGGATGCAGATGACGTCCTTTACGGAAAACGTAAACTCCCTTTCTTTTTTTTTCTTTTTTTTTGAGATTTTGAGATTTTTGCTTGATTCACCTTCGAATCTAGCCGGACGTTCCTTATAGACTTTATGTTGTTGGAAATTGACTGAAATAAACCATTCATATTCCCACGTCTCCGGTATAAGCAATATAAAATAATTCTTGCATCTACAGAAACATCACTAAATTCTGGAGAGCTTTTCTCCTCCCTTGACTTCTCCATATTCACCATCGGAGGAATTTGCTGATTTCAGAGCAAAGCTATAAACCTGCGTCCACAGAAAAATTGTTAGTTTTTAAAACGAACTGATCTGTGTCGATTTGTTCAGTTGTCTGCTTCATGTCCTGCTATCTCTGGTTGATTTCCTGATCTCCCGACTCTCGATAGATAAGACAAAATATTTTATTCCAAAACAAATGAAACACAAAGGGAAAACTTAACAGAAAATAAATTTTGAGAAATAGTATTTTTGAAAAGAAACAGTCGCTGCCAAGTGTCATGTCACGTCAGGCTTAGCGAACTTCTTTAAGTCTAATGCTCGGAAGTATATGTGATTATTCGCTGGGGAGTATTCAAAGTCACTCTGGACTTGTCAATAAATCCATGTTTGAAATTTTGAGGCCATCTTCAAAATTTCTGTCCAGTTAATTGTCTTGGCTTATCTTCGACTATTGCTGAGTAAATTGCAGAATTTTTGAGACCCTCTCAAAAATTCTGTCCCAGTTGCAAGTCTCAAAATATCTTTAGTCTTGACTTGTTGAAGAAACATCTTATTCTCGAGAATTTTTGAGTCCCTCTCAAAAATTCTGTCCCAGTTTCTATTATAAGAGGAATAGAAATCTTTTGGGAGATATGACCGAACCCTTGTGGCGCCTACGTATCCCGTTGAGGCAGGAATCAGGTCAAACGTAGTTCCCCCTCAAAGGTTAATAAAGTTAAGAAAGTTACAAAGAAATCGACCGAGGCCGACATAGGCCGCCTACGTATCTCATTCTTGAGAATTCAGGTCGAACGTAGTTCAACCCATTCTTGAATCTTTTTTTTTTTTTTTTTTTTTTGATATGAGAGAGTACTTTTTGAAAAATAAAGTTCGAATTTATTGGGAGACTAAAGACTCGAGGAGTATTTGGACATACTTTTGATAGTGATTTGGTATTTATGCTTAAGGAGTTCTAGAAAATATTTTTCGAGAATGAGTAGGCTAGAATATCTCCAAATGAAGCAACATAATCATACAAACAATTATAACACATAAACAGTTATTGCGCGTTCTAAACAGATATGTGACCCTTTTATGCCAAGGGTAGGCCTAACGATTTGAAGGATGTATAAGTCATTTGAAATATTCCATTGTCTCAAAACCCAAATTTATACAAATTTATGAATAAAACTTAAATGGGGATACATAATTGGGGAAAACGGGATACAAAATAATCAGTCCCACGCAGGGGTAGAATTCTGAACTATGCTTCCATAGAAGGTCCTTCATTTCTTCTCCTCTCCGGGTTCCCGCGTCTTAGACTAGTAACTTGTGAGCTCTTTCTTTGACTAGAATAAACTACAATGTACTCCCAATCCCGAGGACAATGATTTTTTCAGATGATGTATACATCCTTCAAATTTAAACAAATAATTATGATCGCCCGTTCAGGCCGTAGACCCTTTTGGACTCAAGGTGGTCTATCTAATGAGCCCAACACTCCTTGGGTGTTGGGTCGTCTTAGGCCAATGCGCTATTTTCGGGATTGGGTTTCGCTCTATCTTAGTTTAACTAAGAGTGGGTTGTTTTTAGAGTGGAAAGGGTAACCCAAGCGGACTACTTGAGCTGGGACAGTTAACGATCGTTGACTATCAAGTAGCCAACTACGCTCGTCAAGGTGTCCCGAGAAAATATTTGGTTAACGAACGACTGCGAACCCGCATAATCGTCCTTTAGTGAAAATGAAACAATCGTCGTTTGACGGAATTATGATATGCCATGAATGCAACAGTTCAATAAAGCAATAAATAAACAGATAAACATTTAACTCACATAGCCAAAAATACGTTAGTTTTAAGGTTAGAATCCTCCTAGTCCCCAGCAGAGTCGCCATTTCTGTTTTATCGAAAATTTTAACCTTTTATAAAGATTTTCGGTTTTTTAGAGTCGCCACTTAATTTTTGAAGAAAAATCAAGAAAACTATTGCTTTCAAATAACTTAACAGAGAAAATTGCTTGAAAACATTTAAAGGGTTCGGGGATTCAAATTAATGTTTTAGGAAGGTGTTAGGCACCTAAAACATCCGTCTAAAACGGTTTTCCAGCAACTAACAAATTTGGCTAAAACTTTGCTTTTAACTTGACTTGAATAAAAAATATTTAGAAGTAGAGAGTTGAAATACTAATTTATTTTTTAGTCATTTTCATTTTACAAAAATTATTTTAATTTTGAGTCGATAAAAATATTTACGGCATTTGCGGGGATTCGGATTTTCTAACTTTAAAATTAACGACAAGTATGCAAACAAATAAGCGAATAAAGTAAAAGAGAGAAATAGAGAGAGAGGGAAAGAGAATTGGGTCCAAAATCGGGTTCTCTGTCCGCCTTGACCGGTTTTTGGACCCACCTATTTTGGGTTTTTGACCCATTTCCTTTCGTACCTGTCCTAGACTAAGCAAATAATTAATACTAAAGAAATACAGTAAAGTAAAAGACGACAAGGGCTAATGCCTTAAAATAGATACAATACGAAATGCAAAATATAAAACGGGTCTTCTAATTCATCTTTTCCGACTTTCTTCAATTCTTTAAATCTTGGGACCCGTCCATCGGTTTAATAAGTTGACTGGAAAAGAGGAACTTTGAGCCTTTACGGCTCTTCTCATGGAATGCAAAGGAGAGAGTGAGAGTTCACGTTGAAACTCGGACGAATTTTACATGCAATGAAGAGCAAAAATAAAAATTAGCACTTAAAAATAATATCACTAAATCATATCTTAAAGAAGATTAAACGATTTTAAAATAATGAATGTACCCAAACAGATTACAACTTAACATCTAAAGCCAAAATGAGTAAATAAATAAATAGATTGGATAGGAGAAGCCAATGATGTCGTTAATTTTATCTAAAAGCACACATAGTAGATAAGCAGTAATATCCAAAATATGTAATAATCTTAGAATTAAATATAACAATGATGCATGAATAACTAAATAAATATATTAGACCATGATGTGAAACGAATCCAATTTGCTATATGTATACATATATGCATATATATAAAAATAAATAAATAAATAAATAAATAAATAAATAAATAATAAATAAATAAATAAATAAATAAATAAAAAATAAATAAATAAATAAATAAGTAAATAAATAAATAAATAAATAAAAAATAAATAAATAAATAAATAAATAAATAATAAATAAATAAATAAATAAATAAATAATAAATAAATAAATAATAAATAAATAAATAAATAAATAATAAATAAATAAATAAATAAATAAATAAAAAATAAGAAATTACCTGATTCTGGGCAGCGAACCGAGACTACGAGTTTGACGGAGACGATTCCACCACCTCTCCAAACTCAAACAGCCACAAAAATATTTTATAAATATTAAACTATGGAACCAAGAATTCCCGAAAATTTCTGGGTACTCTTTGGTCTCCTCTCTATATCTTTTCTTTGGTGTAGTGAAGAGAGGCTTATATAGGACCAATTTTTGGTCCAAAAAAGATGTGGGAAGCAATGTGGGACAAATGCAAAAATTTCAAAATTTCTATTTGAATGGTTCAAAGTAATTGATTAATAGGATGAATTTACATAAATTAATTTAGCAAGCTTCTTAATCTTAACAAAAAATAAAATAATTAATTTAATTGTAAACTTAGTGATTCAAAAAAAAAAATATATATATATATATATATATATATATATATATATATATATATATATATATATATATATATATATATATAGATAGATAGATAGATAGATAGATAGATATATAACTATGATTTAAACAAAACTAATTTAAAAGACTACTTACTAAATTTAAAATATTTTGAGATGATTTTTGGATAATCATAAAATATCTAATTATGTAAAATATAGATATTATCTAAAAACTTTAAGAAATGGCAAAAATTATTATTCAAAATAACGCAATCGTTATGTTTTTCCTAAATTCACAAAACTAATTATTTTAAGTTGTTTGAGAATTTAAGAAGCTCATGAATTAATTTCTATTGTGGAAGTTCAAAATTGGGTGTCAACACATATATTGTTCATTTTCATCTTTTTTGTTTCATTTTTATTTTTGTACAATTTATACAATATGATATTTAAAAATTTAATTTTCAAATAAAAATGAGAGTTACATTTACATGTAGGCAACACTAAGCCTAACAGGTTTCTTAAATATAAGCATTCTATGTTAGCATTTTTGTTAATCCTGATATGGTCCGTATTACATGGGTCTATTATCCCACTTCATGGACTCAATATTACACTACTGGGAAGGTAGTTAAGGGCGTGCCATGCCATCATAGCTCTTGAACAGCACACACGGTCGAACGACGTCGGGCGTGGCATGCCATCATCGCCCTTGGGCAGCACACACGGTCAGACGACGTCGGGCGTGGCATGCCATCATCGCCTTTGGACTCGTTGACACGGTCGGACGTTATCAGGCGTGGCATGCCATCATCGCCCTTGGGCAGCACGCACGGTCGAACGACGTCGGGCGTGGCGCTGTTATGCCGTAATTTTACTATCTTTAAAAAAATTACTTTCTTAAAATGTTCTAAGTATAAAACAATTTGAGAAAAATACTTAGAAAAGAGTCGCCACTTAATTTTTTGAAGAAATTAAGAAAAGTTAATTTAAAAAGATTTTAAGAGATTAAATCTTAATAAATTTAGAGAAAATGGGTAAGAGGTTCTTATTTACGCTTCAAGAAGGTTTTTAAGGCATTTGAAGCGCCCGCTAACATGCGGTTATCCTATGACTTAGGTTAATTATTTATTTATTTTTTATTCTTAGAAACATGATTTAATATAGAAATAATATTATTAATTTACAATACTCGATTAACTTGAGAAAATAATTAAAAGAATAATTTTTAATTTTTTAATTTTATTTTAAAAAAATAGAACCTTAATTATGATTTTTTGAAATTTATAAGTGAATAGAATTTAACGAAAGTAGATTATTATTTTTTTTTATCATTTTAATAGATAATAACTCAAACCAAATTAACGAAAGAATAAAATCTTCACCTTACTTAAACAATTTAGTAAAATGGTTAAGTGAAAAGCATTAACGAATATATCTTTTAAAAAACATGGATTTGACTTAACTAATGATATTAATTTACTCATGTACTTGACATAAAAAAAATAATTGCAAAAGATGTTTAAATAGTAAACCAACATGAAGAAAATAACTCATCTTTTGGGGATTTAAGTAAGTTAATTACCAATTCTAAAGTGAGAGTTAGATGAAACTAGTCAACATAATCAAACAATTAGGAGAGTGAAAGAGATAATGAAATTGGGCCCCTTTTTGGGCCAATGTTGCTGCAGATTTTTGGGTTTTAACCCAATCTCGTTTTTGTATACATTGGTTGTATATCAGTGTATATCAACGTGTATACGAGCTCTTTCCATGTATTTATTGCTTCCAAACACCTGTTTCGGCTTCTATTTTTTCGAACAATGATGAAGGTGTTGACACCCAATTTTGGCCCTCCACAATACAAATTAGTCATCGAGCCTCTTAAATTTCAAATGATTTGAAATAATTAACTTTATAAGTTTTAAATATTTTTCGAGTTATATTAAGTAATTTTGTCATTATTATAAATTTTAAAATGTTAAAAAAATAATTTACATATTCTATATGATTTTGTATATATTTATTATATTAATGTTTGAAAATCATCTCAAAATGATTTTAGTTTTACTTAAATATTTTATTAATTAGTTTAGCAAATTTATAGTTTTTTTTTTTAATTAATAGTTTATGATTGAGTTAATTATTTTATTTCTTTAAGATGAAGAAGCTTGATAATTAATTAATATTAATTCATTTTATTAATATTTTAGTCAAATTTATCTAAATTAAACTCAATCTGGCTAAGTTGTTAACTCTAAATGGCTATAATTGATGACAATCCTAGTCATTTCCTCACATTGCCTTTTTGAGTCATTTTAAGACCAAGTCTTGGGCCACTTTTTTCTGAATTGCCAGCAGCCCATTTCCCATTCCAATTTCAGCCTAATATCTCCAACCCTTTACTACATTACTCAACCCTTCAGCCCAATCTTCTACCAAATAACCAAGCCCAACTCCCCCCAATTAAACAAATAATACCAAAGACACCCAATTCAACAAACATACACTGACCAACATGTGACCCCATCTTCTTCTTCTTCATTTTCGTCTCTGTACACCAATATCTCTTCTCCAAAAATCAAGCAGCAAATCACGGCTGACCAAACTCGGAAATTGCGCCAACAGTATTCTCCCATACGCAATAATCAGTCTTTCCCAGATTTTGAGTAAGGATTTGGGGATTTTGGTACAAATTTTGAATTTCAAAATTCATTCAAATCTACCGATCCCCCCACAAATCAACCCCGAAATCCCTCTATATAAACCTCCATCTTCTTTAGTGTTAGGGGGCGGAAAAATCGTGGCGAGAAAAATAAAGTTAGGGGATCGGATTTATTGCTTCCGAACACCTGTTTCGGCTTCTATTTTTTTGAACAATGATGAAGGCTGACTCAGTAAGGATCTCAACTCAACGAAATGCAGGGATGGAGTCCACAATGGACTCGAATTGATCACATGCGAGAAAAGGAGAGGTGAACAATTATTATCGTTTAATTAATCAACTAAAACACAGTTAAACAATTTAAACTCCCAGATCTATTAACACACTTCCGGATAGATTCAAAAAAATCACATTCCTCTATTGGCACTCAAATGAATACACATAACAAACTATTTTTTATGATTTAACATTTATGATCCAACAAGATTAAGAGAAGAGTATAATTGAATTCACTTAAACAATTATTAAGGCTACTGTTAGTCTATAAGGATAAGGCCAAATAATTTCGATAAAATATAAAAAGTGGTTGAATTATATCTCATACAGTAAGGAATTAAATGCACATTGCTAATACTTACCTAAAAAAGTAACCAAAGAATTTTTAGCATTCAAATGATCCTAAAGTTCACAATACAAAAATTTTGCACCAATATAACACATTAAGAGAAGAAGTCAAACCAATTTATTGGCGTTCGGAAGATCAGTAGCAAGATACACCAAATTATGCAAGATTTAAACTAATAAAACTAAAGATGAAGACATTGACCCATCACGAGATAAGACGATACATGAATTTTAAGGCAAGAAGTAAATAGAAAATAGAGACATAATGGTATAGTATTCAAACACTATACATTTAAAAAATGCATCAACCAAACAAACATCGACCGAGCGTAAATCGAGATGACATGAATCAAGGCCAAACTACACACGAATGTATTTAGAAGTTGACACCGGAATGTGTTAAAATCATAACCAAAGATACTCAAGACTACACTAGTGTCTAGACATTATAAGTTAAAGACATGTATGCATATAACATGACTAGAGCAAGAGCTTATGTTTTATTGCTAAATGCAGTAAGTAGCAATACACATTAACTTAGGCCATAGCACGTCCAAATGCAGATTCATGGTAAAAATTATTAAGACAACAACATTTCATCAACATGTGAGTTATACTAGAACTAAGTAGCAATTCTGAGGGGAGGGAGGCACGAAAATTAAACATATCTAAAAATCTCAAATTATAAGTAGAGCAAATCAAAGCATACAAAAGAAATCTAAACGATAACAAACTCAGAATCAAAATCATTAATACGTGAATGAGGGGAGAAGTGTTACCTTTCTTGGAGCAGCGTTCCAGGACGACAAGCTTGACCACAAAGCAACTTTCACCATGAACATTGACTACACAAGATTTCGATGAACTCGAAAAATTGAAAATTATATTATTAATTTTATTTTATATATATATATATATATATATATATATATATATTTATTTTTTTGAACTCTTGACCTTAAACTTTTTAAGACATTTGAGGCATGTATTTTTTAGATGGAAACATCTCCCTATCTATTTCTTCTTTTCTTCTCTAAAAAAAAAAGAAAAAAAAAACTTATGCCATCAATGTTTTCTTTAAAAAAAAAAAAAAAAAAAAAAAAAAAAAAAAAAAAAAAAAAAACTTATGCCATCAATTTTTTCTTCAAAAAAAAAAAAGATCCGATCCCCTAACTTTATTTTTCTCGCCACGATTTTTCCGCCCCCTAACACTAAAGAAGATGGAGGTTTATATAGAGGGATTTCGGGGTCGATTTGTGGGGGGGGGAACGGTAGATTTGAATGAATTTTGAAATTCAAAATTTGTACCAAAATCCTCAAATCCTTGCTCAAAATCAGGGAAAAGACTGATTATTGCGTATGAGAGAGTACTGTTGGCGCAATTTCCGGGTTTGGTCAGCCGTGATTTTCTGCTTGATTTTTGGGGAAGAAGATATTGGTGTACAGAGATGAAGATGAAGAAGAAGAAGATGGGGTCACATGTTGGTCAGTGTATGTTTGTTGAATTGGGTGTCTTTGGTATTATTTGTTTAATTGGGGGGAGTTGGGCTTGGGTTATTTGGTAGAAGATTGGGCTGAAGGGTTGAGTAATGTAGTAAAGGGTTGGAGATATTAGGCTGGAATTGGAATGGAAATGGGCTGCTGGCAATTCAAAAAAAAGTGGCCCAAGACTTGGTCTTAAAATGACTCAAAAAGGCAATGTGAGGAAATGGCTAGGATTGTCATCAATTATAGCCATTTAGAGTTTACAACTTAGCCAGATTGAGTTTAATATAGATAAATTTGACTAGAACATTAATAAGATGAATTAATATTAATTAATTATCGAGCTTCTTCATCTTAAAGAAATAAAATAAATAACTCAATCATAAACTATTAATTCAAAAAAAAAACTATAAATTTGCTAAACTAATTAATAAAATATTTAAGTAAAACTAAAATCTTTTTGAGATGATTTTCAAACATTAATATAATAAATATATACAAAATCATATAGAATATGTAAATTATTTTTTTAACATTTTAAAATTTATAATAATGACAAAATTACTTAAAATAACTCGAAAAATATTTAAAACTTATAAAGTTAATTATTTCAAATCTTTTGAAATTTAAGAGGCTCGATGACTAATTTATATTGTGGAGGGCCAAAATTGGGTGTCAACAGCTGTCCCTCATTTGACTTAGATTGATAAAAGAAATTCAAGGCAAATGAAATTGACGAATTCAATTTTGACCGACAACATCTTCATCTTTGGGAAAAGGAATTTTGGTATGGGCTTTAGGAATTATGGCCGAACCCCGATATTGGGTTTCCTACATATCTCAGATTATATGAGAATTCAGGCCACTTGTAGTTCGATACGCTTGATTTAACGCACGATTATTAAAGAATTCAAAAGTTATTTCGATACCAAATTATGAAGGAACCGAAATGCTCGAGAATAAGACTTGAAAATAAATATTGGAATACAGCCGAGTTTTCAATATTGAGCCCGCCTACATATCCTCAAACCTTGGGAATCAGGCTGTTTGTAGTTCGGCTCGATTGGTTGAAAAGGAAATCTATTATGCAAGATAACCTTTGGTTTTGGAGGAGTGACAAATAAAACGAGTGTGGAAAAGAGGCTTGCAACCTATTAGCCATGAATGTGGAGCTCTTCACATCCATAAGTAAGAACTTACATGGACATAATTTCCAAAGTTCGTGGCGCACTGTCACTCAGATTAGAAAGTTGCCTCTGGTGAGAGTGAGATGTTTCCCAGATGCGAAATTGAAACCGATGAACTAAAAGAAAAACCCACAAGTCTTTTGATAGGGGTGTGGTTTGATTGTAGTGGAAGTTGCTCCTCAGCTCGCGTCCTAAGAGTTTGATACTCCTCTTTGGACTATGTCCCAGTTCGCTGCTAAGAAAAAGTTCCACGTTGTGCTGCATCCCTTTTGATGTCGTCCGCACCTGTGGTTAGATTTGAGAATTCATCCTCTTGGATGCTCTCGGCATATATTGAAACAAATTTGTTAGTAGAAAATGTAATTTACATAGAGAGTTGTTATGTTTTACCCTCTTTGGCACACATTTTTTTTAAAAATATTCTGACGTCAGCTTCCATCAGTTATGACACAGTAGCTGATAAATTGATACGATGCGACATGATGATGACTTTGTCGATAATGTAATATTATTGATGATGATACTTCATTGATAGAATGATGTTGATGCTCGATTGATAAGATGATGATGCTACATTTAAGATCCATTGGTAGAATGACGTTGATTCAATGGTAGGATGATGTTGTCGAAACTTGATTGGTAAGATGATGTTGCTCTCTTGGCATTGGAAGAAGCAATGACTCTCTCGGAGTTTGAAGATGCAATGGCCTTCTTGGCGGTTGAAGATGCAATGGCCCTCTCGAGTTTGAATGAAATAACCCTCTTAGCGGTTTGAATATGTAATAGCCCTTTTGGCAATAGAAGATTATGCCTTCTTGGCAGTTTGATATGAATGGCCTTCTTGGCAATTTGAATATGATAGCCCTCTTGGCAGTTTGATTATGTAATGGCCCTCTCGGCAGTTTGAATATGTAATGGCCCTCTTGGCAATATAAATATGCAATGGCTCTTTCGGCAGTTTGAATATGAATGGCCCTTTCGGCAGTTTGATTATGCAATGGCCCTCTCGGCAGTTTGAATATGTAATGGCCCTCTTGGGAATATAAATATGCAATGGCCTTTTCGGCAGTTTGAATATGAATGGCCTTCTAGGCAATTTGAATATGATGGCCCTCTCGGCAGTTTGAATATGTAATGGCCCTCTTGGAAATTTGAATATGATGGCCCTCTTGGAAGTTTGATTATGCAATGGCCCTCTCAGCAATTTGAATATGATGGCCCTCTTGGCAGTTTGATTATGCAATGGCTCTCTCGGCAGTTTGAATATGTAGTGGCCCTCTTGGCAATTTGAATATGATGGCCCTCTTGGCAGTTTGATTATGCAATGGCCCTCTCGGCAGTTTGAATATGTAATGGCCCTCTTGGCAATATAAATATGCAATGGCCCTTTTGGCGGTTGAAGATGCAACGGCCTTCTCGGGTTTGAATGCAATGGCCCTCTTGGCAATTTGAATATGATGGCTCTCTTGGCAGTTTGATTATGCAATGGCCCTTTCGGCAGTTTGAATATGTAATGGCCCTCTTGGCAATATAAATATGATGTCTCTCTCGGCGTTTGAAGATACAATGGCCCTCTTGGCAATATAAATATGCAATGTTCCTCTCGGCGTTTGAAGATGCAATGGCCCTCTTGGTGTATGAAAATAATGGCCTTCTTAGCGATTTGAATACAATGGCCCTCTCGGCAGTTTGAATATGTAATGGCCCTCTCGATAATGGCATTAACTCTTTTGATAATACGATATGCATGACTTCCTCGTGATAAATACGATGTCCCTCTGGGTGGTTCACATTATCGTGTCTGATATCAACGGGATTTGTGAATATTTTCCAATAGTTCTTGATGCTAAAAAAAATGTAATTTGATATTTTGTAGATGATTGTACATGTTGAGAGTGATTTCTTCACTCATTCCTATTTTGAACATCTTCTGTTTAATTCGACTCTTTCTTTGTTGGAGATTTGAACAAGTGTTGTTGCTCGTATTCTAAACTGTTATTTTTCTTCCAAAGAACTTAAATGACTTTTCTTTCTCTACAGAAGAGTTGTCAATTTCGGGGAGCTACTCGTCCTTTTGAATTCTCCATATTCATTTAATGGAGGAATATGATGATCTTGAGGAAATCTTATATACCTGCATTCACAGAAAAATTGTTGGTTTTTAAAACAAATTGATCTGTGTTGATTTCATCAATGGTTACCCCTTCTCTTGATATCTTCAGTTGATTACCCTGATATCTTACTTCTCGATAGACATAAGATGAATTTATACAAAACATTTGACATATTTAAAAATCCTTAAGAAAAAGGGACTCTTTGAGAATCAATTTGAAAGAAGTCACTGTCAAATGTCATGTCATGCATAGCTTAAATGAACGTCCTTGGTTTAAACTTTAGACGCATCCGATAGCTTGTCCTGGAGAATTCAGAAAATCACTGAAGTTTGAGAAATTGGCTCTCCCGAAGTCCTCCATAGTCGGAAAGTTTTGTACTTGTCTCTGAAATCCAACAATGTTTGAGATTGCTGAAGTTGACTCTGAACTTAAACGATGCTAGAGATCATTTGAAGTTAGCTTTAAACTTATGATCATGCTCGAAATGTTCAAAATTAACTACATACTTCTAGTGATGTTTGAAGAAATTTTTGAACCCATTCTCAAAAATTTCTGTCCCAGTTAGATGTCTTGGGGTATCTCAAACATTTGATATATGAGTTGTAGATTTTTTGAGTCCCTCAAATAAAATTCTGCAATTCACCATGTGACTTTAATCTTGACTTGTTAGAGATCTTCTTGAGAATTTTTTAGACCCTCACAAAAATTTCGTCTTGATTAGACGTCTCAACGTATTTCAAACTTTGATATATCACTTTTAGAATTTTTTAGATCCCCTAAATATTATATCCCACATGCAACTCATAATGAATCTTAAATCTTGACTTGTTGGAGATCTTCTTGAGAATTTTTGAGTCTCTCTCAAAATTTTGTCTCGATCGAACGTCTCAACGTATTTCAAACTTTGATATATGTCTTGTAGGAATTTATTGAGACCCCCTCAAAAATTCTGTCCCAGTTGCAACTCACAATATATCTTATGTCTTGAGAATTTTTAAGTCTCTTCTTGAGAATTTTTGAGTCCCTCTTAAAAATTCTGTTCCAGTTTCTATTGTAAAGAAAAATAGAAATCTTACGGGAGATATGACCGAACCCTTGTGGCGCCTATGTATCCCGTTGAGGCAGGAATCAGGTCATACGTAGTTTCCCTCTCGAGGATTAATAAAACTAGAAAATTCTGATAAATAAAATGACCGAGGCCGATATAGGCCGCCTATGTATCTCATTCTAAAAAATTCAGGTCGGACGTAGTTCGTTTACAAAGGATAATTTCCTAATTTTAAAACATAAGATGGTTAAAGGCAAATGATGTGATTACAAGGAAAGAAAATACAGAAACTCTAAATCTTCAACCTTTATAGCTCTTGATAACATCTGAGTAGATTCGTCATTTGAGATGAATGTCTATGCTCAACCGTGACATGTGTTGATGTATTGTCTAAGTAAGTTGTTGAATTCTCTTTTCCGAGATCTCTTGGACAGAGTCATCCTTTTATGTGTCATCCAAATTTGACTTATCATGATTCTCGAGTTTTTTCAATTCTTTGTAGGTGTATCCAGATATCATGATCTCCTCATCATACTCTTAGAACACATCGTCATCTACCTCATTTGTTCATTCAGCTTGTGACATGACATGATATTGACAGATTTAAAATTATTTTTACTTAAACAAACACAAAGGTTGTTAGATAGAAAAACTAAAGCAAGTGGAATAAATTTTTGCAATAGAAGAGGTTTTCATTGAAAATAAGGAAATACGAACTTTGGCCATAACTATGAGCCATTTTTCCTTTTCAAAATATTACGAGGGAAATTAAAAAATAACATAAAATTCATCTTTGTCTATCAAGATGAACGAGGAGTCAAGAGCGGCGTGGAAGTCCAATTAAGAACTTGTTCCATTGGCTCAGCATCTCGTACGCTTGATGTCTCCATCAATTCCTCCAGTATGACATCGCCTTCTTCAAGATATCCCTATTTCCTTTTCTGAGATTATCATCATTGCCATATTTTTCTACCAGAAAAGACGAATACAAATGCGGCAAAGACTTTGGCGAAACATGATTGACCTCCTTCTTGCTCTTATCATCTTTTGGCACTAAATCAAACGCTTGATATGAATCCATGACCACAAATCCAGATTTCTCAATTATGCTCAGTGAAGCTACAACTTTCTCACGGCTATCAAGGTTGGTTTGGATTCTGATTTTATCCACACACCAATTTTCTTTGACCTCGACCGTGTTAACGGTAAACTCTCCACGATTCGGCAGTGATCAACATTGCATTGGGTATGACAGTTTGAAGAGTTACAACCTTTTGATCAATCAAGTCCTGAATTTTATGTTTCAAGTTGATGCAATCTTCAGTGGTATGCCCGACACATCCTGAATGATAAGCACAATGAAGATCGGCCCTGTAATTTCTGAAATTAACATTGACATTTTTGGGATCAATTGTGTGTATCAGATCGGCTACTTTCAATCTTTCAAAAAGTCGAGTCCGACTTTCAACCAAAGGAGTAAAGACTCGAGGTGGTTTATTCTCAAGTTTTGGACGAGGAAGATTGTGATTATTTCGTGGAGGTACTTGATGATAAAATGAGGGATTTTGGCGAGTAGGTGTCGGCGTTCGAAAATTTGGATATTGTGGATTTTGGAAGATTTGAGGAGCATTTGGGTAATTCGGCGATAATTTGGCAATGGAGTTTGGTAATTTGGATAATTTTGTGCTGGAGCCTGGTAATTTGGATAATTTTGTACTGGAGCTTGGTAATTTGGTTGGACATAAAAGATGGGGTAAGGATTTTGTGGAGTTAAGGGATAGATTTTGGATGGTAAAGGATTTCGAACATTGTGACCGGCATGTCTCTTTGATTTTTTATTCGATTCAAAGGAGATAGAGGAAACATCTTCCCTCTTCCTCCTCAATGGTCTTGATGATTCACCTTGGGAAATCATTGGTATGATTTTTTGGCTCTTGAGACCGTCTTCAATAGCTTCACCAATTTTGACTATCTCACTGAACAAACTTCCTAAAATTAGAAACATCCTGCTGTAGTACTCCGACTCTTGAATACGCACAAAGATTTCAATAATATCTTTCTCAGTCAGGGGAGGCCTAACCCTTGCAACCTCTCTTCTTCAACGGTAGGCATATTCTCGATAGTTTTCACAAGACTTCTGTTTGATTCTCTCCAAATAGTATCGATCAGGATTGAATTCCAAATTGTAACCAAACATTTCATTGAAGTATGTAGTAGATGCGGTTTTTAGAGGTATGGCTTGAGTTGTAGATGAGTTTTGGACCGTTGGAGTAGGAATTTGATAATTGGGAGGAAAATTCTGGAAATTATTGGTGTTTGGGTTTAGAAGAGTAAGTACCTTTTGGCGTGAGGAGCTAGCTTGATGTGAGTTAAGGGTGATCGATTCGATGATGGGAAGTTTTGGATTTGTAGCGATGGTTGAATTGTTTGGAAAACATTTGGAGGCTGGATCTGAAGTAGGAAAATGGAGTGGAGGTCTTCCATTTTCTGAATTAGAAGTGTTGGCAATGATAGTCATATTTGTCAAATCTCGGGACTTATCCATTTCAGCCCTTATTTCAGCAATTTGTTGGAACAATCGTGCAATCAGCTTGTTTTGTTCGGCAATGATAGGATTGTTCACAGTGATTTTGCTCAAATCAGTGTTCTCGATATTTTCAACCACCTTTTATTTGCCTTTTGATGAACTTTGGTCAAAGAAGAAATCTTTAGGACCTTTAGACCTTGTGAAGTATGGATGTTCAGCCATTTTCTCAACACAGATCAATTTTATGTACCTGAAAAGAAAAATAACTCAAAAGACAAATGTATTAATTTGTGTCGATGATAAATAATACAAAATATCACACACATGATCACAAACACATAAGAGTTGCTTCATTTGAAGATAAACGAGCCCACATATATAAAAAGTTGATTAAAGGAATTTGTCTATCAAATTTTGAGAATAGTGAATTGGAAAAGTTAACTTGCGTGGAGCCAATGGACTTCTATATGTGTAATTGACATATTTTGATTTTTGATTGAGAATAAGCTCTAATTTGCTAGGGAGAGTGGAAAAAATAGAATTTTTCCAATATGCGGACCGAGTCTTGAAAGACTGCCTACATATATCACGGAAAGAATTCAAGCCCTACGTAGTTCGACCATTTTGAATCTATTTTTGATTTGAGATGGAAAATTTACACCTTTTTTTTTAGATGAGAGAGTAAGATTTAAGATTTGAAAGAGAGTTTTGAATATATGTTTTTTGGGGGGAAACTAAAGATTCGAAGAATATTTGGACGCACTTTTGATAGTGACTTGATATTTATGCTTAGGGGTTCTAAAATTAGTAGAAGTGGAGTGAGCTACAATATCTTCAAATAAAGCAACATTTTCACATAAGCAGTTATAACACATAAACAGTTATTGTGCGTTCTTAACAGATGTGTGACCCATTTTTGCCAAGGGTAGGCCTAACGAATCAAAGAATGTGATTATGATAGATTGATCCGAGCCATTAATTTATGACAAATTGAGTTTTCATTAAATCGAACTCACTATGTCAAACTTAGGCTTGAGTTCGTCTATCATTATCAAGTTACACAAAACATGCTTTTGGTCGTTGGATCGTGAAATCCGTCGACGTAAGGGTGGACTTCTTAAATGTGGAATCGATACCCAAAATCGATCCCCCTAAGGCATATGCATGCATGACTTAAATTAAGGGGTGATTTAGCTCTATCTTATGTTTTCTAAGATTTGGCTTTCTAAACACAAGATTCCCGAGGGACAACTCGAGTGAGGAGGCTACGCGGTCACACGAAAAAAGATCCGGACACCCCGCGCATATGCCAACTCTCCTAACTTTGGGAATTTTGAAAGAAGTTTGCGGGTGCACAAAGCACACCTCGCGTGTACGTGTGATAGTGTAAATTTCCAAGAAGTGGAGAAATATGAACGGAATGACAGTTTATAAAGCAATATAAATATACAATTGATGAAAATAATAACAGATAAACAGTTTATATTACATAAGCATAAAAAATAAGGCATTATGCACGCAATATAAGCAAACAAGTAATCATATGTTAAAACTACAATAATTTACCTAAGTTTGTTATGGTTAGAACCTATTAAATCCCCAGCAGAGTCGTCATTTCTGTTATGCCGTAATTTTACTATCTTTAAAAAAATTACTTTTTTGAAATGTTCTAAGTATATAAAACAATTTGAGAAAAATACTTAGAAAAGAGTTGCCACTTAATTTTTTAAGGAAATTAAGAAAACTTAATTTAAAAAGATTTAACAGATTAAATCTTAATAAATTTAGAGAAAATGGGTAAGCGGTTCTTATTTACGCTTCAAGAAGGTTTTTAAGGCATTTGAAGCGCCCGCTAACATGCGGTTATCCTATGACTTAGGTTAATTATTTATTTATTTTTTATTCTTAGGAACATGATTTAATATAGAAATAATATTATTAATTTACAATACTCGATTAACTTGAGAAAATAATTAAAAGAATAATTTTTAATTTTTTAATTTTATTTTTAAAAAATAGAACCTTAATTAAGATTTTTTGAAATTTATAAGTGAATAGAATTTAACGAAAGTAGATTATTATTATTTTTCTATCATTTTAATAGATAATAACTCAAACCAAATTAACGAAAGAATAAAATCTTCACCTTACTTAAACAATTTTTTTTAAAAAAAATAGTAAAATGGTTAAGTGAAAAGCATTAAAGAATATATCTTTTAAAAAACATGGATTTGACTTAACTAATGATATTATTTTACTCATGTACTTGACATAAAAAAAAATAATTGCAAAAGATGTTTGAATAGCAAACCAACATAAAGAAAATAACTCATCTTTTGGGGATTTAAGTAAGTTAATTACCAATTCTAAAGTGAGAGTTAGATGAAACTAGTCAACATAATCAAACAATTAGGAGAGTGAAAGAGATAATGAAATTGAGCCCCTTTTTGGGCCAATGTTGCTGCAGATTTTTGGGTTTTAACCCAATCCCGTTTTTGTATACATTGGTTGTATATCAGTGTATATCAACGTGTATACCAGCTCTTTCCATGTATTTATTGCTTCCGAACACCTTTTTCGACTTCTATTTTTTCGAACAATGATGAAGGCTGACTCAGTAAGGATCTCAACTCAACGAAATGCAGGGATGGAGTCCACAATGGACTCGAATTGATCACATGCGAGAAAAGGAGAGGTGAACAATTAGTATCGTTTAATTAATCAACTAAAACACAGTTAAACAATTTAAACTCCCAGATCTATTAACACACTTCCGGATAGATTCAAAATAAATCACATTCCTCTATTGGCACTCAAATGAATACACATAACAAACTATTTTTTTATGATTTAACATTTATGATCCAACAAGATTAAGAGAAGAGTATAATTGAATTCACTTAAACAATTATTAAGGCTACTGTTAGTCTATAAGGATAAGGCCAAATAATTTCGATAAAATATAAAAAGTGATTGAATTATATCTCATACAGTAAGGAATTAAATGCACATTGCTAATACTTACCTAAAAAAGTAACCAAACAATTTTTAGCATTCAAATGATCCTAAAGTTCACAATACAAAAATTTTGCACCAATATAACACATTAAGAGAAGAAGCCAAACCAATTTATTGGCGTTCGGAAGATCAGTAGCAAGATACACCAAATTATGCAAGATTTAAACTAATAAAACTAAAGATGAAGACATTGACCCATCACGAGATAAGACGATACATGAATTTTAAGGCAAGAAGTAAATAGAAAACACAGACATAATGGTATAGTATTCAAACACTATACATTTAAAAAATGCATCAACCAAACAAACATCGACCGAGCCTAAATCGAGATGACATGAATCAAGGCCAAACTACACACGAATGTATTTAGAAGTTGACACCGGAATGTGTTAAAATCATAACCAAAGATACTCAAGACTACACTAGTGTCTAGACATTATAAGTTAAAGACATGTATGCATATAACATGACTAGAGCAAGAGCTTATATTTTATTGCTAAATGCAGTAAGTAGCAATACATATTAACTTAGGCCATAGCACGTCCAAATGCAGATTCATGGTAAAAATTATTAAGACAACAACATTTCATCAACATGTGAGTTATACTAGAACTAAGTAGCAATTCTGAGGGGAGGGAGGCACGAAAATTAAACATATCTAAAAATCTCAAAATTATAAGTAGAGCAAATCAAAGCATACAAAAGAAATTTAAACGATAACAAACTCAGAATCAAAATCATTAATACGTGAATGAGGGGAGAAGTGTTACCTTTCTTGGAGCAGCGTTCCAGGACGACAAGCTTGACCACAAAGCAACTTTCACCATGAACTTCGACTACACAAGATTTCGATGAACTCGAAAAATTGAAAATTATATTATTAATTTTATTTTTTATATATATATATATATATATATATATATATATTTATTTTTTTGAACTCTTGACCTTAAACTTTTTAAGACATTTGAGGCATGTATTTTTTAGATGGAAACATCTCCCTATCTATTTCTTCTTTTCTTCTCTAAAAAAAAAAGAAAAAAAAAACTTATGCCATCAATGTTTTCTTTAAAAAAAAAAAAAGATCCGATCCCCTAACTTTATTTTTCTCGCCACGATTTTTTCGCCCCCTAACACTAAAGAAGATGGAGGTTTATATAGAGGGATTTCGGGGTCGATTTGTGGGGGGAACGGTAGATTTGAATGAATTTTGAAATTCAAAATTTGTACCAAAATCCTCAAATCCTTGCTCAAAATCAGGAAAAAGACTGATTACTGCGTATAAGAGAGTACTGTTGGCGCAATTTCCGGGTTTGGTCAGCCGTGATTTGCTTATTGATTTTTGGGGAAGAAGATATTGGTGTACAGAGATGAAGATGAAGAAGAAGAAGATGGGGTCACATGTTGGTTTGTGTATGTTTGTTGAATTGGGTGTCTTTGGTATTATTTATTTAATTGGGGGGGAGTTGGGCTTGGGTTATTTGGTAGAAGATTGGGCTGAAGGGTTGAGTAATGTAGTAAAGGGTTGTAGATATCAGGCTGGAATTGAAATGGAAAATGGGCTGCTGGCAATTCAGAGAAAAGTGGCCCAAGACTTGGTCTTAAAATGACTCAAAAAGGCAATGTGAGGAAATGGCTAGGATTGTCATTAATTATAGCCATTTAGAGTTAACAACTAATCCAGATTGAGTTTAATTTAGATAAATTTGACTAGTACATTAATAAGATGAATTAATATTAATTAATTATCGAGCTTCTTCATCTTAAAGAAATAAAATAATTAACTCAATCATAAACTATTAATTCAAAAAAAAACTATAAATTAGCTAAACTAATTAATAAAATATTTAAGTAAAACTAAAATCTTTTTGAGATGATTTTCAAACATTAATATAATAAATATATACAAAATCATATAGAATATGTAAATTATTTTTTTAATATTTTAAAATTTATAATAATGACAAAATTACTTAAAATAACTCGAAAAATATTTAAAACTTATAAAGTTAATTATTTCAAATCGTTTGAAATTTAAGAGGCTCGATGACTAATTTATATTGTGGAGTGCCAAAATTGGGTGTCAACAATGAAATTTTTCTTTGATACAAGTTTGCTGAAAGATTATTACTTTGTGTGAAAGATTTTGATTGTGTTACTTTATCGTCTATCTAACATAATGTTGTGAACACATACATATATTGTTCATTTTCATCTTTCTGTTTCATTTTTATTTTTGTACAATTTATACAATATGATATTTAAAAATTTACTTTTCAAATAAAAATGAGAGTTACATTTACATGTAGGCAACACTAAGCCTAACAGGTTTCTTAAATATAAGCATTCTATGTTAGCATTTTTGTTAATCCTGATATGGTCCGTATTACATGGGTCTATTATCCCACTTCATGGACTCAATATTACACTACTGGGAAGGTAGTTAACTACCCATTATCCCATTAATGGGAAAGTAGTTAACTATTCATTATCCCACAAATGGGAAAGTGGTTAATTACCCATTATCCCACTAATGGGATAATGGTTAACTACCCATTATCTCACTACATGGATCCACTATCCTACTACTCTAGTGGTTGGTAACTTCCCATAATCTCTTAACCGTTCTTGATAGAAGCACGATTATAAATATGTCATATGGTTCAAAGGTCCCTAAGCACATTACTTCTAAAAAAATCAATAACATCTAAGAATGTGGTTTGAGTGCTTAGAAGATCTTTGAAGAAAAGAAGAATTGTAGACTCCGACTATATCGCTAGCGATGGCTGGAGATATGTCGATCACACTATATTTTCGCTGCATCACTGCTATGCAATATCTTACATTCTATATTAAAGGTAGCTTTCCATAGTGTTAAAATTTAAACGCTTGGTATGATGACAATTTTGCTTTTGGACATTTTTGTTGTTTCTTTATGTACTTCGAACCTTAATTCTTACTACTGAAAACTATTTCTCAAATTAAAATAATGTTAATTAAAAATATTATGAGAATGTAGTATTTAACCTTCATTTTGTTTAGATAATACTCTCACGTCCACAATTATTTGTCAGGGTAAGGTCATGCACTCCCCTCAAGAAAAATTTAATACAAGGTGTAATTTGACTAATATAACCCTACTATACCAAGAATATCAAAGGTCTACATAATTTTTCAATTGAACAAAATGGAGCAGGAAATGGAATCGCAACAAGAAAGAAGGCTAGGAGAGATAGCATACATTATTTTTTTTAGAATTTCTACCCGCGGATGAGTGGACATCCTTTCCTTTCGAACTGAACTACCACGACTCTCGCTAACTGCATCGGATTCTTTGGACAAAAGAAGACTAGCTTTTAGAGTGGATTCCTTTTCTAAACTAAAGAATTTACTTACCTTCTGCCGGTATCATTTCGCTTGAGCCGGGAACTCATGTTTACCTTACGACAAGTATTCCTTCTTATAGATATCATCGAAAAAGCGGAAGACTAAGAAGACTTTTTTTTGTCTCGTCCACACCCAGAAAAGAAAAGATCATATTAGTAACAGCGGACTTCTAGTTCCTTGTTCTTATGAAAGCATGAGTGAACGGTCAATTATTGTTGAGAGGATTTGAAAGAGACGAGTTTGTAAAAGGCTTATCGATGGGTAAGAAAGACTTTGGTCTATCCAATTCAAGTTCAAGACCGGTTAAGAGAGCTACGTCCAGAAGGGTTGGGCTCATCATCCTGAATCGAAAATGAAAGGAATTGGTTGTGAAAGACCAGATCCCTTTTTTCATCAAATGTAGTATCTATGCGCCAATCCTTTTAGATAATTATTAAGGGCAGAATTGGAAAAAAAAGACTAATTATTTCTTGATTGTTTAAATTCACAATTAATCTTGGATATCTATTTTTAGTATACCTGTCAAACAATTGTGGACGGAGGGAGTATAAATCAACAAGATCATTCTTTTAAAAAGTGGAAAGAGTCTAAGTCAAAAGTTGAATTACTAAAATATCAAGTATATATGTATCATTTTATTTATTTATAAAAATTAATTCAATTGGAAAGACCTTTCATCTACCTTTAGATATGTACAAATTTGATTTGAACTTTTTATTTACAAGATTAATATGTGTCATGCATTTATTTTCATCACATTTAGCTTTCAGCCGTTTAAACATATCATAATATACCTTAGTTAAAGTTACACATGACTCTCCTTTGACCAAACACATATGCACACCTTTAAACTTGTCCTTAAATTTCATTTTGGTACTCCAACTCAACCTTGTTTAATTTTTAAACCTTCAACTCCAATTTTTATGTTCCATTTTGACACTTCTAAGTGATGTGACAGAGTGTGCATCACACTTTCTCTAAGAGAAGTGAAAGACATTAAAAAAATATTTTTTTTAAAAAAATAAAAGATTAACCTTCAACTCTATTTCTTTTATATACCAAACAACACATAATACTAATTTTATAATTTCTTTATTTCTATATATGTTATTCAACTGCAATTTGCATTTTAAATATGGCGTTCATCCGTTAGTTGTTGTAAAAAATTAAAATTGACAGATGATCATTTATTTTTTTAATATATAAAAGTAACAATTTATTTTTAAAAGTTTCCCTACATTTTTGCATGAAAAATAACCGACGAAAGTGCATCGATTTTCTTTCTTAAGAAAATAAATGACAACCCAACGAAGTCTATCGAGTTTCAACATATTTGGTAGTGTTATTAATTAGCAATGAAATGAGTTGTTTTACTCGTATTTTATTGAATGAAAAATTAAAAAGCTGATATTTGAGTTAGTCCAAATAGACTAGATATGAAAAAAATATGTGGTGTCATTTAATTTAATTAATTGTTAAAAAAAATAAACCAACACACTTTCGTCGATTATTTAATCACACAATAATGTACAAAAACTCTAAAAACATATTTTTTTTTAAAACAATCATGTTCATCCATTATTTTTTAACACAATAATAGCATGTGAAGTACACACATCCCACTTTGTTGATTCTTTGGAAAGAAGTGGCAAAATGGAACACGAAGATTGGAGTTGAAGGGTTAAAATGAAATAAGGTTGAGTTAGAGTGCCAAAATAAAATTTAGGGACAAGTTTAAAGGTCTACATAAGTGTTTGGCCTTCTCCTTTTATAGGTCTTAATCAAATTCGCAAAAAAAAAAATTTTTAAAATACAGATGACACTAAAAACATAATTACACAAAAGGTACTTTTAGTTGGTTAGGAGGTAATACAAGCATATGTTTCTATTTCTCTTCTCCTTTGTGCTTGAGTGTTGATATTTTAAAATGTTACTTTTGCCAAATCAATAGGTAAAAAAGAGATTTTACATTATTCTAAAAAAAAAAAACAAGGTCCAATAACTTTGCTAATTAAAGGCGAAATTAGAAATCAAAGTATGAAAACTAATGATTTCTTTTGTGAAGTATTTCTTCCTTTTAGAGAACTCACAAAGTAGGATTAAGATATCACTTTAATAATTTGCATTTCTTCTTTAATATATAATTTATAACTCAAACATGTTTCTTAATACTAATATTTATGTAATTTTTTAAAATTTTGAGGTCAATAAAATTGGATTTCACGCGCTAGGCGCGGACTAGTATGTTTAAATCAAGGAACATGTAGATTGAAAAGTTAAATTACCTAAATATCCCTTTCAAAGTGAGAACTCCAAAGTTAAAATTCAAAAAACCTCACACTTAGAAATATTTCACCTCTGTTTGAATTGTTTGTCCTATTTTTAATTTGTTTTTACAAAAATCTCTTTCCTTTTTTTACAATTATTTAGTTTTAACTTTTCATGTGACATGTTTAAACTATAAAATTAAAAAATATTTGATACATTTGACATATCTTAATTTAAGATCGAAATTACTTATTTACTTTCTTAAATTCTGTGCTAATCATGAGTCTTTGTTTCCATTTGCATTGTTTGCTATATATGTGCAATAAAACTCTCCTTTTCAACGTAACATACAAGGGTGACTAATGTGACAGTAAAGCAGAGGAATCAGCTTTTTATTTTTATTTTTAATAATAAGAAGAAAGATTCTATATTAGCAAGTAGAAATAAAATGTGTAGATAGCCAACTTTTCTTCAGGCAAGAGCATCACCGTCACTCACCTCTGCGCTGCATCCCGCGAATCAAGACACCAACACTTATAGTTGGATCTTGATATCTCTAAGAGCTCATTAGGCGTCATGTTCTCGTGTGCCATGGACTTCCATGGATCACAGCTACTGCTAAAGCTTAGAGCTGGTGAATTTGATACCCTAATAGTCCCTTCCATTGGGTGGTCTTGTGAGCGGATCTTCTTATACAACCGCATGACAGACACTGAATCTTGGTAAGGATCATGGGAACCAACTTGGATATCATATCTGTTTCGGGCCAAAAGTTTCAGTTAGCATAGCACTGAAGAGGGCCTGAATTGCCTCGTTCAAGCTCCATGTAAACAAGAAACCAACAGTGACTGAACATTTTCTTCGTTAGCAGGGGATATCAAAGTTAAACAAACAATGGGAATATAATGGACAAACTTGACCAACAAAAATACGAAAATAAAATAAAACTAAATGAGAAACATGAGAGTGAGCAAGTTACTTGCCCTAGATAAGTCTTGGTTAGATATTTCAGAGAGTGGCTGACGAAATTGGTCTTCATCAGGGGACGATGTGTTGCAGTATCTCTGCATAGAATGAAAACAAGACATGAGTATTTTAGGCCATGGATGGTGGGATGCATCTCGTGCAGAAAATATATCCAAGGTATATGGAAATCACTTTTCCATATACTCAACTTGACAGACAAATACAGAGAACGTGAACAATTGATATGATAATTGTTACTTTTATCTTCATCTCTTCTGTTTGAAACTGTCAAAATGGAGTACAAGAAAAGTCAGCACAAGCTCGCTGATCAAATTTCCGCGATGACCACATATTATCCCATGGATGGAAGGAAATCAAGGCATCATGGGAGGACATAAATGAACAAGTTTATAAAGTTCTAACCTTGACTTTTAAGCTAACACATCTATTAGGTAACGACCTTGAATTTTAGCAAATATACACATATTTTACTAGATCCAAATTTCTTAAATTTGTTTTAACAGGTTTCACCACACATAAAAGTAAAACATAAGCTATCATTGATACTGATACACAACATCCAGAAGATTCTCACAAGTGAGGTGTAGGGAGGGGAGATGTACACAGTCCTTACCCCTATGCTTCTGAGGTAGAGAGATTGTTTCCGATAGAGAGAAAATCATTTTACGAAAAATGGATTAGGCCAGAAGGATTATAATGGATGGTGCTGGACATAATTGTTTATATTGAAATCATGATATAACCAAATTCTGCATAAAAATAGCTAAAGACTCTTAACTTTATTTTTATCTGGATAGAGATTCTAACTTGTTGATGATGTGGGAGTTCAAAACCAGTTCCTGTAGGAGTCAGAAATTTATCTTCTTGGGTGGGGGGTGGGGGTGGGGGGGTGGGGGGGATATAATGGTACTTGGGGTGGAGTAAATATTTGGATGATCCCAGCAAGTAAAAGGATTAACACACCAGCATTTAGAGGAACATCAAGAAAAACCTAAGGGGGTGGAAATTACACAAAGAGGGCCATTTTACGCCTTACCTAAGTGAGCAAATAAAAAACATGCAGCAAGGGCCTTGGAAAAAATATTAGGCTTCTTGACATCAGTACCTGATTAAGCGAGTTAATAGGTCCATATCAAGAACAAATCTACTTTACCTTAAGCATTAATGTTCCACCGACTACAATAGTCAATTATAAGCTACTCCCTTTTTCTTTTTATTTTCTTTTTAAGAACGGTGTTGTCCAGGCCAGATTGCACGCACCTTAACTATTTTGGTGCTCTTAAAGAAGCATGTGATGTCAAATTAAGGATAAACAAACCGTCCAATGTTAATGTATGGCAGTGAATAGTGTAATACACCTAATACAGATCAGGACCATATCTGGACATAATACAGGATTCAAGGTTCCGAGAAAATGACTTTCATTTATTAGAAGGAAAAAACAACATATACTTACCTCCAAAGATGATCAGGATAATTCATTTTCAAGCAATCCAGGTGTTTCTCAAGGTTATGGCCAACAAGTACTTTTGCTCTTCCACCATCCAATCTTACTCTACTAATTGACTCTCCATTGTGAAGAATCTGCAGAATTCTCTCCCGGACTTCATTCAGAGGCATGGCATCTCGTAGATTTACCTCCGTTATACCAGTAATTGCATACCTGGCACACAATGATGAGGAAGTATGAAAAGGTGCAACGCTAAAACTCTCACCTGACACTATAAATAGATATGTTTATTGCCAGCAGATACCTATAATCAGTCACAGGAATCTGAGGTAGAACAAAAGTGTGAAAAATAAGCTTCTCATCTTCGTCAACTAGGCATACCCTTGCACAAAGGTCTAGTGAGCAATCACTTCCCCCTCCAACCATTTCACAATCTATGGCAACTGCTTCCCGACTACTTGTGCTGCTGATTCCGTTACTTATATCCACTTCGTCTTCCAAATAAAGCATATGTACTATGTCCTGCAACAATTATGCATACATGTAACTGATTCTTGTGAATGCATTCATGAGAGAAAACTCATCAACTTACAATGGGTCGAGGAGTGGTTAGATGACATATTTCCTTATGCTCATCGAGAGAGTCCACGCTGCTGCAAATTTTCAGACACAAAATGCAGCCTCTTTCCACAAAGATGCTTGAGCAATTCACTTTGGACAATGGACCTAAATGTTAAATGAAAAGAAACCTTAGAGAGCATTTACACCTAAAGAAATTCATAGTCTAAGCTAACTGACCAGCAACGTGCTCCCTTAGTGATTCAAACGATTTGCAGTGCTTGTTACAAACACCACATTTAGGGTCATGAACCGAATGATAAGAGGTTTTTATATGCTCAATGAGATGTTCCTTCTTCTTATACTGCTTGAAACAAGCAGAACACTTGTGCCTGACATCACATATAGAACATAAGAAAAACACATTCAGGCAAATGAAAATCAAAATCTTATACAAGATTATGTCTTTTACTCCTTTCACCCACAAACAAATACTAACAAATTCAAGAACTCTAGTGATCAATGAAGTAGGTTGAGAACATGACGTCTCGAGTTCAAATCTCAGGCCATACAAAAACACTAGGTAATTCTTTTCACATGTGTATACGGTAAAACTAGTCGAGGCGTGGGAAAGCTGGCCCAGACACCACACTTGTAAAATAAAAAAATAATGACAATTCGAAGTATAATGGTGAAAGCATCTATTGAAAACGACAAAAGAAGAAATTGTTTTTGACTTATTAGTATCGCAATAACAGGGTTTAGACTTTAGGAAATGGATTTTTAACATATATGAACAAATTAATAAGAAAAAAAACAAAAACCCCATTGAAGCAAAAAGTTATAGCATCTCCATTGCAGATGCAATTACCTTGTAGTGGAGAGGGGTTGCATAGGAACTTTTGAGGGTTCGAATTCCATAGAATGAATTCCGCTGAAACTGAAAGTCTAATCAAAGAGAGTAAAAAAAAATGGGCATGAAAAGAGTAATCATGCATACAAATATTCTCTCTGCATTATTTATATATGTTTTTGCGAGGTACTAAATTGAGTATGCAATTGCAATTTGCAGGTCCCTGGATAATGGAAGAAGGTACAATTTTGTCCCAACAATAATAAAAATTATTTATTTTCGATTTTCTTTTAGTTTATTTTATATTTGAGCTTATTTGTTTTTCCTTAATTCTTCATATTGAACTCATTAAGGGCCGTTTGGTTATGCATAAAAATTAAAATATTGTATTAGCTTTATTATATTTGGTAAAAAAATTGTTAGGCTGAAAATTCAATATGAGTACTTATACTATGTTCAGTAGATAAGGTCTAAATATTATATATACGTTATTCATAAAATTACTTATATACACAACTTAAGTTTTCCTATTCTCTATTTTCCCTATCTTTTTTAAATATTTCAAAAATCCTTTATTCTATTTTAATTTTTAAAACTTTCGGATACATAAGAGAAACCACTTTTACCCACCTTCTTTAACTCCTTTATTTTCTTCCTTAATTCTCTCCAAATTGTTAGCAGTTATCAAATTGATTTCAAAACGATTCTCTCTCCAGTCAATCAATATTTAAACATGTGCATAGGTAGGGATTGTCTTCTCCATTGTTGATTTATTCTTTTTGTTCAAAAATTTGTTCCAGATATATACGGATAAGGGTGTTTTGTATAGTATTGGGGTTACTCAATCAATTTCTTCTAATACTAATCGAATATATGATTTTTTTACGATGACATATGAGGTGAAAATAGATTCAATATTTTGCACGACCCACTAGCAGTGAAGAAGAATCAAAGTATTTTCAAGTCGAACAAGAAAGTACCATCATCCTCAAAACCAAGTGTTGTAAAAAACCTCAAAAAAAAAAAAAAACATTGTCAATCTATAGGCCTTCGCTATCCTACATATTTGTTTTCGTATTTGTTTTTAAAAAAGAATTGTGTTTGATATGATATTTGTTATGTTGGATCTGAACAATTTGATACATTAACTTGCATGTTCTGTGGTATATGGGTTATTCGGAGCAAAAATGATACATTGTTTTACATTACAGTGTTCTCATATTCTGTTGGATACTAATCGATTTGTAAATGGTTGATACATCCAGAACCTAATTTCAGCATAGTAGTGAATATATGGTTGGATTGTGCGTATAACGAAGTTTAACTGAACTCTTGCATGCAATGTTCTCATTAATGTATCATATAACTTCTATATATTAACTTTTGAAATCTAGATGAGTATATGATACCATTAATGTTATATCAAACTCTAACTATTGATTTGCAATATAACTCATAGCTATGCAAATCCATTACATGTGAGTCTAATTAGTGTTGTATCAAACTCTAACCACTAATGTATCATGTCTTATATATCAATACACTATACATATAGTTTTAATACGTATATGATACAAACATTTTGTGGCATGTTCAATGAGTATCATAGTAAATGTTGTATCAGTAAAAAATTATCTTATTTAACATATTTCGGATACATTATGTTTAATTTTAATAATTATATGATACAAACATCGTGTGTTATGTTCATTGAGGATCGTTTAATTGTGTATCAGTAAAAAAAATATCTTTTGTCATATGTATCAGATTTGTTATATCTAGTTAAATAAGTATATGATACAAATATCTTGTGTGATGTTTAATATGTATTATGTTCACTCACGAATGTACACAATGTTAAAACTATTAACATGTAAATTTATTATATCAGAAATTCATTATCTAATAATGATTTGCACTGTATATCAATATAACAGTGAAATATTTAAAAATCAAATAAAACTTTCATGTTAACTTAGTGTATCTGAAACATACCAGTAATCCAAAAAATATTATATCAATCGTCTTTCGATAAAAAGTACAAGATCTTCGATTGTGACTTTCTTGTCCACAACGTCCTTCGTTTCCTTGATAGTTCAGGCATCCCTTTGTATACCTAGGTTGTAAAATGATTTCTTCCAAAGAAAATTTTGAAATTGATCAATCGTCCTTATCTGACATTGAAACCATTGGAACTTTATATGTGTTTGCTAATGCACCTAATTTGTAGTAATCAGAACAGTAGGAATGTATATCTGTAACTTTTTTTTTCTAACAAAGCCCTTTAATTTTCACGAACAATCATATGATAAACACACTAATACATAGTTGTAATTCTAATAGATACATTATAAAAGTTATTGTTCCATGTATCATTATACAAAAAATAGAGAAGAAAATTAAATACACATGCTAAATTAAATAGTAGATTCATTGAAGATGTATTCTCTTCATTGTTGATACATTTAAAAAAATAAAGAAATTCACATAATGTATCTGAAATATAACAGTAATCCAAAGAATATTTTATCAATCATCTGTCGAAAAAAGTACAAGATCTTCGATTGTGACCTTCTTATCCACAACGTCCTTTCGTTTCCTTGGTCGTTCAGGTATCCCTTTGTATACCTATGTTGTAAGACAATGTCTTCCAAAGCAAATTTTGAAATTGATCAATCGTCGTTATCTGACATTGAAACCATTGGAGCTTTATATGTGTTTGCTAATACACCTAATTTGTAGTAATCAGAGCAGTAGGAATGTATATCTGTAACTTTCTTTCCTAACAAAGCCCTTCAATTTTCACGAACAATCATATGATAAACACATTAAAACATAGTTGTAGTTCTAATAGATATATTATAAAAGTTATTGTTTCATGTATCATTATAAAAAAAATAGAGAAGAAAAATTAAATACATATGCAAAATTGGATAGTAAGTACACTAAAAATGTGTTCTCTTTATTGTTGATACATTAAAAATAAAGAAATTCACATACTGGTAATTTTAAAAAATGTAAATTCACAACATACTCACTCTAACAGTATGAAGTTGTATTCAGTAATTCACATGTATAAACCTACAATGTATCATTTTTGTTTTCATTAATGTAACATTTTCATATATATCCTTTTACAAATTCAAAAATAAAAAAAAATAGGTTTTTCACATGTATCTGATACGTTATATAAACAACAAAATAACCCACAGATCTGCAAATCAATTACGTGTGAGTCTAATTAGTTATGTATCATTTCTTATAACCGTAATGTATCATTTCTTATATACAATTTTTTTTGAAAATCCAATGATTAAAACGGATAATGGATATATTAAAGATTGAATGTAATTCAATTATGAATACATTTAAAATTGAGAAAATCATATGTACACATGTACATGATATATGAAATTAAATACACACTAACTATAATTGTATCAAGTTTTATTCAATAATTCACATGTATCATGCTAAAATTGTATCCATTTTGTATTCAGTAATGTATCACGGCACAAGGTATTTCGTCTAGTTGAAATTTCACATGTATCAAAGAAGAATTGTGTGTGCACGGGTACTTCGTCTAATTGAAATCTCCCACAACTATATATCGTTCGCTCAAGTCTAACAATGTATCTTCTTTCGTGAATAACAATGTATCACGACTTATGTATCAAAAATTTAAAAAATACTAATTCACAACTTAAAAACAAGATATTGTACTTACTTCAATACCTGAGCATTGAATTATCACTGTTGCAAATTCATTTTCCAAACAATACAAGACAAACACTACAGAAAGATGAATAGCCGCCACAACAACTAGTTCAACTCACTCAACTGTGATAATATATATCAAATAAGTCGCGCGCATCAAATTTCTACTAATTTTATTAAATTGATAAACCTGCAACTTATGGGTAAAGATAATATCAAAGGAAGAGAATAGATTTTTTAATGTATCTATTATCCAATTAAGATATAAAAATATCTTGGGCGTCGTTTTCCCCAACTTCGACACAAACAATTTCACCGGATGTAGCATCAAAGCAAAGCATCTCTCCACTCATCTTGTCTGTTGTATCAATGCCAAAATTGAGATTAAATTCAGTTGTAATAACAAATTTGATATTTGCAAAAGAAATTAATTTGTCCAACAATTATTCCATCACTATTGTATCGTTCATAACTCAGAGCTCACTCAAATTTTTGAATATCACAACAAAATCAATATATTCATCATGTATTAGCAACAGTGGTCGTCTATTTTAGATTTGTTATGATTTGGGATAGATGGAGGAGAAGAAAATTTGAATTTTGAATCATTTGAATTTGTTAGATCTTGAAATAGATTGATATCAATCCATTTTGCGTGATTTGTGGGATCTGTTTTGTGTGATTTGTGGGACTGATAATCAATTTTACGTTTAGACTCCTTTTTAAGCTCAACAACCAAGCTGTTTTTTGTATCAGATGTTATGTATCCGGCTGAATATAATATATCCGAATGCTATAATTTTTAAGGGATTTTTGTAAAATAGAAAAAAAGAGAGATATGATGTAATTTAAATTTTACGCTATGAAATTTATGTAAGTTATATTAAAAATAATAGTATTTGAACGTTTATACGACGAACTAGAGGACATACGTTGGAAAAATTAATAAAGTTGTATAGGCTCGTCAAGATTAGAGAAACGGCGTGATGGTGGTTGGTCAAGATAAGTCCAAGGTGTAACTATTCTTAAAAAATCTGATATCGAGTTCATCAATTCCATAGTTACAAAAGTAATTAAACATAACAGGCAAATATGGATCGTGAATCATACTGTAAAATGTTATTTGGGGTAGGTTATAAAAATATCCTTTGCCCTTAATTAATATTAATCAAACTCTTATTATTACTCTCAAAATATTGTAATTCAAGCTTTTTGGCTCACAAATCTCTGACTAATTAAGTCAAGATTAAAGCATAGTGTTCCATAATCCATTTCAGCATATTCCTCGATAAAATAATCAGTAGTAAAAGGGCCGATACCTGCAAACACAAGCATTTTCAGTCAAAACAAATGTATAATTTGTGTAGACGTTGGTGTTATACCATTCTAGCAAGAGAATAAATTAAAGTTTATAAAATAATTCCCTAAACATACTAAATTTCACAACTACAAAAAAAATGACAATTTCACCCCTCCCCCTACTCACCCCCTGTGCCAAACCCCTATCCCTACTACCCCGTACGTACCACCACACTCAAGGGCAGAGCTAGAAGTTTATATACAGGTTAGACCAAATTTAGTAACTTTAATTCAAGTTTTTTTATTTATATTATGAAATTCATTAAATATGTACAAAAATAAAATTTAGAACCAATTACCAATCACTAATTACATCCTCTAGAATTTACAAACCATAAAATTCAAATCGCGTCTCTAATCATACTCTCATCCCAACAACCACACCTCATATAACATTTTCATAGTATCTGTCTAGATTATACTAGATATGCATAAGATGACATATTACCTAGGATATGAAGAAGCATGATGACCATAGTAGTGAGGTTGCTCCATCGTCATGGATCTTCTCATTGAATAATTGTATGGACTCATTGGCATTGTGTTATAGTAGTCATGGCCACGACTATAACCATAGCCGTGGCCATGTCCGTAACCATAGCCGTAGCCAAGGCCATGGAAACCATGGCCATAACCACTATAAGGACGATAATGTGTTGTGGGAGTAGTAAGAGAAGGATGTTTGAGCTTTACATGTACTATTTCTGCATGTTTTCCTGTTCCTTTTAGTGCCTTCACTAATAAGTTGGGATCCACTTCTCCACATACATTTACTTCTCCTTTTTCTGCATTTATTGTCAATGCATACACTCCTACACACACCAATAAAAAAAAGATATTTTACTAGTTATAAGAAAAGACAATTCAACTCTCACTATTAAATGCTAATAACAAAATATCAAATTTCATTTTTTTTAAATAATTATTTTGTTCGAGTTAACTTGACACTTATTATTTTATTTTGATTGAGTGTAGTGTTACCGCATACGGAGCTTAACACCTCCACCATCTTCATCTTGCACGCATCGCAATGAACATCCACTTTCAATATGCAACTCTACAAAAATAAATAAATAAATTAAATTACACTAAAATTAATTTTACAAAAATCTATAATACGAAACGAATCCTAGGGTTAATGGAAATGTTCAAGAAAACAAAGATCGTGGTGAATAGATGATTACTCCTTCATTTTTAATTAGATATCTCAAATTTAAACTCTGAATATGAAGTCATTTTATAGGAAACATGTTACTCTTTGAATTAGTCAGATCCCAAAACAAGTATCGAACATAAGGTTTTCGTTTTTTATTGCTTACCACGTCTGCGAAGGGCTCCATGACAATCACTCGAACGTGGAAACAACTGACAAATATAAAAGAAGATTAAATTATTAAGACCAAAGTTATAACCAAAAATTTTGTAACAAACCAAAAAACAGAGAAAAAATCATCGTAATTAATTATTTTGTCCACGGTTAACATTATTTTCTGCAAACTAAATACCAATTGATAATGATTTACATATTGCAAGATAGATTAGAGTAAATGGAGACCAAACTTGTACAGAAAATTAGAGAAACTAACCTTGCAATGAACAGTCAATTATGAGGAAAAAGGGTAATTAGAGAATAAAACATTTGGTGAAGATTAGTGCTAATTAAGGTATTAATTACGAAGTAATATTTAGGAGTGATTTTCTAAGATGTCCATATTTATTTAGTTAAATCAAGCAAAGATTTAGTCCTATATAATATATGGAATTTTTTGATATGATAGATCTCATCTTCTAAATATTAATAAGTAGTTAAGTATTATTTGCATTTTCTTTCTGAGAAAGGGGATTTTTTAATATCCTTACCAAAATTATCTTTTAAAAAAAGAAGTTTTAGCTTGTATGTGAAAAAAAAAAAGATTTTTTAATACCTTACCAAAAGCATCACGGAATAGAGAATATTAACTTGTTCGCTAACAAAATATTTTTGAACATCAATATTTATTTATCATAATGAATTAAAGAAATAGTAGCCTAGTAGGTGATGTAATTAACATATATTAATGCCTTAAAATTACGCATTAATTCATTAATTATTAGTTGTAAGTTGAATTTGTGTCTTTTCCTTTTGTGGTACTATAAGATTGTATTTTGATGCGAGGAAAATTTAATACAAAAGAGACTGTGTTCTTTAACTTAACTTATATTTTACTGTTCGATAAGTAAGTAAGAAAATGTTATACTAAGAGCATTTGCAAGTTATATAGTAAAATCAAGTGGAGCCCGTGGAGGTTTGGGGATGGCGGGAGGTAAGATGGTCAAGGGGTGAAGATTGAATGAGCTGGAGATAATAAACTTAGGGGTCGTTTGGTAGGCTGCATTAGAAGAAACAATCCATATATTATGTAAGATATTATTTAGTACTATGTTTGATAGGAATTTGAGTATATGTTTAACTAATCTATGGATTATTTATACCTTCTAAATGGTATTATAGGATGTATTACTTATACATTCCATTTGGAGGTACTAGTAATACATAGGATATAATATCATGGGATAAGTCTATGTAAAAGCAAAATATCCCTCAAATCATTTTAATTATTTTGTTTATTTTCTTGATTTGTGATTAATATTGTACTATTAAATTTAGGCAGAAGTCATCGGTGGCCCCCTAAACTTGGCACAATCTTTCACTTAGACACCTCAACTGAAGGATTTTCATTTTAAACACCTAACGTAGGGTCCCAATGTGTAAATTTAATACTTTTTGCACAAACATCTGTAGACCATAGGCGCGTGCAACACAACCCGTTCTACGTGGATTAACTTACCAATTATATGCTGCCAACTTTTAAACCTATTTATACGTAATTTTTATTCAAACTATTAGACAAATTAAATCGAATAAAAGATAAATTAAAAATCGATTTATCTTTCCACTTCCTTCTTTCAACTTCCTTCATACGTTTCTCTTTCTTCTCCGATGAAAACCCTAGGTAAATGTCTCTTCCTTCACATGTATTGCTTTGTTTTTCCTTGAATTCGTTGTTAGTAACAACTATTGTTATATTTTGTGTCACCATTTGCAGGTTTAAGGTTGTATTAACGAGATATCGGGTTGTGCGACGTGAAGTTGACGAAGTATTGGGTTGTCACCATTTTGTTTTCTCCCTCTGTTTTTTGCCTTTGTTTTCTTGAAGAAGGTGTTTTTTGTTATTGATTATGCTTTATTTTCATTTTTAATCTAGGTTTTGGTCTAACTAGTGCTGATAAAGTAAGGGGCTTTTTCGATATTTCCTTTTGTTGGGGGTCGATCTCCTTGTCGGGATATGGACAACTATATTTTAACATGTTTTCATCATGGAGGGGGGGTGGGGTGTTGTTTCAAACCCTAAACCTACTTACCAACGAGAAGTACATGTATATGGTGTCGCCATACATAAAGATCATTTTAGTCTTATCGAGTTTCTTTCCTACACTAAAGACCTTGGGTACACAAATATTAAGGCATTTTACTGTGAAGATGGTGATGAATTAGTTCAAGTTACTTTTGATACTCAACTGTTAGAATTTTTGAAAGACTTGGTAGATGGTGATGAGTTTCATGTGTATGTGGTCCATGAAGTTGATGAATTATAAGAAGAATTACCTTCTCCATCTTCTCTTCTTTTACCATGGTCTACCCTGTTGATGATTCTGTGGGTATAAATGCTGAGGGAATTGTGGATAATGATTCAAATTTGAATGGAGGTGATACAAATCACAATGAAGCTGAATCAGATCTGCTTAGTAGTGACTCAGATATAGATGATATTCCAGATGAAGATGATTCAGATGTTGATGAAGAACTGAGATCTTTAGGGCTGAAAGAAGAAATAAAAGAAATCCTAATCTTAGGAAGAAAAAAGATAGGAAGAAGAAAACAATAACTGAAGAAGTACCAATAGGTGAGGCAAATGTGGATAGAGGCTTTGAAGATATGGAGTAAATAAGAAGGATATATATGTTGGCAGATTGGGAAAAGATGAGAAGTACATTGATAGCGCAGAATGTGATAGTGATGATAGCACTGATATCCTAGATGCAGAAGTTGTTGGAGGTGTTGATCTACTAGGCAGAAGAAAAAGCAAAAAGGTCAGATATGATGATGAATGTAGCATTGCCATTTTTGAACTTGGAATGATTTTTGAGATGCTAAGGAATTTAGAAATGCTCTAGCTAAATATGTTGTTGAAAAAAATTATCAGATTAAGTTAAGGCCTAATGAAGCTCATAGAGTGATTGCTAAATGTAAATTCCAAGAAAAATGCAAATGGTTGTGCTATGGTGCTATTGATAGGGATTCTGGTAACTTTATGATTAAGAATTACCATCCTATACACAAATGTTTACCATCTAATAAGAACAAAATGTGTACAACTAAGTTCCTAGCAAGTAGATTCAAGGATGAAATAGCTAAACAACCATCTTTGAGGATTTGGGAAATACAAGAATTGTACAGGGAGGAGTTAGGACTACATGTGGGTAGACCAATTTGTTACAAGGTAAAGATGATGATTCTTAGAGAAAACATGGGTGACTGGAATATGGAATTTGCAAGGTTATGTGATAATGTTGAAGTTATAAAACAAACAAATCCTGATAATTCTGTTTCGGTAAAAATGGATAGAGAAACTGTACCAGAAAATAATTTACTTGTGTACTTCTATGAATGCTTGGATGAATTGAAGAAGGGGTAGAAGGAAGGATGTAGAAGAATAATAGGATTTGATGGATGTTTCTTAAAGGGTGCTTGTAAGGTTGAACTTTTTGTAGCAGTTGGAAGGAATGGAAACAATCAGATGTTTTCTATAGCTTGGACAGTTGTGGACAAGGAGACTAAACTTAACTGGAGCTTCTTTATCAACTACTTGAAAGATGACCTGCAGTTGGGTACTGGACAGGGTCTTACTATAATGTCAGATATGCAGTATGCAGAAGGTAAGTAATTGTCTATTACTTTGATAATTGTAGATATGTATAATGTACTTTTCTTTCTTGAATTGTGTTGAATTGTATTTTATTGTAGGGTCTTCAAGGAGCTGTTGCTGAACTGCTACCAAATGCTGAAGTTAGAATATTTGCTAGATACATCTGGTCTAACTAGAGTAAAATATGAAAGGGAGAGGAAAGGCGAAAACTATTTTGGAGGTGTTCCAAGGCAACTTTTGAAGTGAAGTACAATGAGGAGCTTTACAAAATGAGCAAACTTGGTAATGAAAACATTAATGAAGATTAATTACATTATCCAAGAGTGTCATGAGTTACAACATTCTTTCAAGAGCACTCCAAATGTGGTGTAGTTGAAAATAACATGTCTGAAACCTTTAACTCATGGATATTATCTTGTAGACACAAATCTATAATAATCATGTTAGAGGAAATTAGGAGAAAATTAATGACTAGAACTGTGGATATCGTTAAGTTTGTTGACACCTGGATATGTGATATTGTACCTTTGGCTAGACTTATGTTGGAGGAGAATAACGGAAAGTCTAGGGCATTCAAGGTGCTTTGGAATGCTGATGTTGGGTTTGAGATTGGAGAAGGGCAGTATAGGCATACAATCAACTTAACTAATAGAGTTTGTAGCTGTAAAACTTGGCAGTTGACTATTTCTGCTTTGTACCACATAGAACAGGAACATGAACCACTTGTGGAACTTTGGTATAGAATTATACCTTCTTAAAGACTTATAATCATGTCATTCAACTAATTCCAAATATGAAGATGTGACCTGAAACTAACAATCCAAGGATTGACCCTCCTGAGCCTAAACAAATGTCTGGTATACCTCCATGAAATATAAGAAGAGTAAAGAGGAACCAACAAAGAAGTATGTAAAGATGTCCAAACAAGGGGTGAGAATTACTTGTTCCCAGTGTAAACAACCAGGCCATCACAAGAAATATTGCAAGGTAAAATAATTTATTATTTGTTTGTTCCTTTTTTTAAAGTCTTGTTAAATATTATGAACAAACTTTATGTTTTATATTTAGGTTGGTGTCCATACTTCACAACCAGCTAGCCATAATTCACAATTTGCTGCTGGTCAAAGTTCACAAGAAAGTAGCCACCCTGAACAAAGAAGCTCCTACCAACCTGAACCAACAACATCAAACAATCGTGCTTCTTCAACAACAGTTTATGGTGATACCAGTAGAGTTAAAAGGGCAAGGAAAACTACAAAAACAAGCCAATCACCACCAGTTGGGGATACAAGTATTCCTGTTACAAGAGGAATAACCAGTCAACTATCTCCAAGGACAAGACAAACTGCTAGACTAAAATGAGGAAATGTTGGAACTGAAGAAGATTATGCAAGAGGGAGACCAAAGAGGCAAACTAAAGACGGAGCAAGTAATGTTGGATTTGGCATCTACACAAGTACAAGTGAAACCTAAATACTAAACGTAAGTTTGTCATTAACTGTCTTAAATGAATGAAAATTTATATATTAATTTTGATTTATTCTTCAAAAAACAGCCTACGACTTCAAGTCAAAGGATTCTACCAATGGGTTCAAGTTACAATGATGCAAGTTTAACGGGTATAGACAGTGGCTTTAAGCCTAGAGGCTTGAGATGGAAAAACAAGAATGTTGTTACCAATTCCCAATTGCAGCAAATGGCAAACAAAATGAAGAAGTAACACCAACTTAGAATAGGTTGATTTTGGGCCCTTATTATATTGTCGTATGTTTTTGGAGTATGTTAGCTTTATTTTGGTACTAGTAAACACTTTTGTGAAGGTTGTATGTAACTTCTGTTTATGCTATCTTTATTTTGGGACCTTATTTTGGTACATTTTTTTTGAAGGTACAACCTTGAATATTATGTAGCATAATATTAACTTTGAGCTCATTACGGAACATTCAATATAACTGCCTACGTATTGTGTAATTTGGGTAATACATTGTGACGAATATGATCAATTGTATATGGCCTGGGCATTTGCTTTTGATACTACTTTTTATGAAGCCAAAAATAAATTTTACAGTAACAACACCAAGATACTACTAGAACTTAGAATTTCATTGAATTCAAAATGCAAAATTACATTAAAAATTTACAGCAACAATATCAAAATACTAGTACATCAAACACCGTTTGGCTCATCAAAATAGTACTAGACCAAACACCTCAAGAACACTAACTATTAGGCTTCAATTTCCATATTCCAAACATAAGCAACCAGTAGCAATGACACCAAAAATAAATATATTTCTTGCTCACTTTAACTTTTCAGCAAAAGCATTGACTTTTTTTCAACAATCCCCACATTACCTTGTTTGCTTGTGGAGGGTGTCGATCTTCATACCATAGAAAATATTCAGAACCACCCATTTTCTATAAAATCAATCAAAATGAATTAGACGCAAACAATTAATCATTTAATTGACTTAAAAAAGTAAGGGAAACAAGAATTTTACCTTGAAATTCTACAAGTAAAAATCTACGCCCTAAATTTAATTGGGTCCATGAAGTATTTAATAATACTTCATTACCACACCTATAATATCGACCTTCATCCACAGATGCCATGGAAGAATTAGAGAAGCTTGACATGAAAGGCTGAAGAAGAGAGAAATTGAAAAAGAAGGAAGAAATTAAAAAAAGAAGAGAGAAATTGGGGTTTATATTAGAGTATAATTGGAGTAAAATTAATTTAAATAGATGATGTACAGTAATATTACCGTTGGATTAATTTAAATAGATGATGTACAGTAATATTACCGTTGGGGACTACACATCAGACAAAATTTTCATGTTTACGCGCCTTGCATCAGTGAAAATCACGCGTCACTCCAGTTGTGCAAAAAGTGTTAAAGTGACACATAGGTACCCTACGTTAGGTGTTTAAAATGAAAATCCTCCAGTTAAGATGTCTAAGTGAAAGATTGTGCCAAGTTTAGGGGGCCATCGATGGGTTAGCCCTTAAATTTATTTAAATAAATTAGCTTATAAATTATTTAGAGATATTTATTTGTTACTAAATAAATCCATTACGAATCAATACAAATTTGAAATGTGAGTTGTTTGTTTATTTGTATGTGACGTTTATATATATATATATATATATATATATATATATATATATATATATATATATATATATATATATATATTGTGTTGTTTCTAATTATATTTATTTTGAACAATTTAAAAAATTACATATACATTAATATACAACTTGTAATTTTTATGTGTAAATGTAGTTGGTTTATTCAATTTACCATTGTTGACCGTCTTTTGATTTTAAAAGTAGATGGTTTATCTTTTTCAAAATTGAAAAGTGATATTTTGTGAATGATCAATTTATTAAGATGACAATTATTTATCCTAAATAATTTAATTCAAAAAGTAGCAATCATGACAACAAAATTCTTCTTCCCATAGCTAGTTAGAAGAACATAAAAAATAATATTGTCCCGCAATTATATCTACCTATTACATAATAAGTCAAGGCTATAATAGAAAAGAATTCTTTTTATAGAGTTTTAATCCAAAAACAAGATGAGGTGGGAAACACTGAACCAAACATTTGATAAAAATAAATCTTGCATTACTAATCTCTGCACTACTAATCTCTGCAATACTAATCCATGCACTATTAATTCTTACGTTATTAATCTTAGTACCAAACAACCCCTTAAAACGGCATATGCAACTTGTTTTCCCAACTTTCATTAGGAAAGTCATATAAATAGCATTCTTTTAACAACAAAAAAGACTTTGGGTTCTGTTCCATACAAATAAATGGGAAAATTATGCAACAAAACAAACTTATGCTATTTAATTACTCATCATAGCAATAGTTTGCTATAATTATCACTCGCGACTAATATTATACATTAATTACGTGGGCTGACTTCGAGTTTGTATAATTAGTCGCGTTTGTATATATATAATTCGCCGAAATATACAAATACATATGTATAATATACAATTTTTTAACCTATATACATATACAATTCACCTCTCTCCCACTCTCTGCCCTCTCCCGCTCGCCTCTCTCCTTCCTCTCTCAATCTCGCTCGCCTCTCTCCTCCCCCTCCCATTCTCTCTTGCCATTTATACAAATGCATATGTATAATATACAATTATATACATATAAAATTCACCTCTCTCCCACTCTCTGCCCTCTCTCGCTCGCCTCTCCTCCCTCTCTTCTCCCTCTCCAGTCTCGCTCGCCTCTCTGCTTCCTCTCCCAATCTCTCTTTCCATATATACAAATACATATGTATAATATACAATTATCTACCAATATACATATACAATTTATTTTTCTCCCACTCTTTCCCCTCTCTCTCGCCTCTTTCCTCTCTCCCAGTATCGCACGCCTCTCTCCCCCATATAACATGTAGCTACAAATTGTAATTATCAAAATATATTTATGGAGAATAACTAATTATTTTTAAGTGGATATATGCGAAAGTTTCCCTAAATAAATTAACTCACAAATAAAAATTGTTCAAGCCCATAAAAGCATATAAATCATCATTCTAAAAGAGAAGAAAAAACAAATATAATCTTAATCTATCGTAAATGATATACAAATATCAAGGACGGACCCACATGGAATCTGTCGGGTGCTCGAGCATCCATTAATCTAGTTACGGAATACATATATCTATGTAGAAATTAAGAGGTATTTGTATAAAGTTAACATAGAACACCTAATGAATAAATGATCTAATTGGTCTATTGGCTCTTGGGAGAGAGCCTAAAATTTTCTTAGTGTTGTTAAACTAGGGTTCAAATCTCATTGTTATCACATATTTTTTTCGCCACTCACAAATACTCTTCGTCATATTTACAATAATTTAAAAATATATTTATCCTTTTGTTTTTTAAAAATTAGCTCAAAAATAAAAATTACCCGACCATAAAATGGGACAAATCACTATCCAATAGACCAATGCTAAAAGTTTTTGTTCCACTTTTTACTACGACAACACAATTGTCAATGTAAACTAAAAATGGAAAAAAAACATTTTAAAAATATCTCACTAGTTAAAAAAAAGATAAACTCCTCTCAAAGATCACTTATGTATAAATTATAACTAAATGATATCAATTTCAATTCTAATTTTTAACTTGTAATAATAATCCTTCTTATTTAGAAGTGGGAGTTTAAGAGGACAAACATAACATTCATTAATTGTAAAAAATGTAATAGGAGTTGTACTTTTTGTTGAATTGTTCTAGACCTATGTTGAACCAAGAGGCAAGTTGATGTAACCATAGATGGGTTAGTTATAACTCAAGTTGTTAAGAAGTGGTTAGAAGTTAGTTAATGAGTTAGAGTGACAGCTAAGAGGCTCACAAAGTGCAACACATTTCAGATTGTATAAATACTACTCATCTGTAACTAATTCATTAAGTTGTTGAAATGTATGTGGATTGAGATTTTCTTTCAGCTTCTTCCTCTGTTTACATTCTAGAAGATTCACAGCCATGAATGCTAACATGGTATCAGAGCTTTGATCAGCAAGAAGAATTGTCTAAAGCTCAGTTCATTGTAGCAGGAAGATCTAGATCGTGGTGAAGAATGATGTAACCTCTAATCCTATGTCTTCTTCTGTTCTAGGCACAAATCGAACTGTGATGATCACAATCACCCTCTGTTTCTGCATCCAAATGATACTCCAGGTATCTCTCTTGTTTCTCTTCAGCTTACTGGATCTGCAAATTATGCTCTGTGGAGCAAATCTATGAAATTAAGTCTGCTAGGAAAGAGTAAAGTAGGATTCGTCGATGATAAGTTTGATGCATCATTGCATGATCAATGGGAGAAAGTAAATGTTGTTGTATTGTCATGGATCATGAATGCTGTGAAATATGACCTTCTGAGTAGCATCATCTATGCTTGTAATGCTCACAAGGTATGGCTCGATTTACAGGAGAGATTTGATACTATTAATGGATCTAGAATATTCTATCTCCATAAGGAGATTGTTATTATGCAAGGAACTCAGTCTGTATCTGATTATTTTTCTAAAATGAGAACTCTATGGGATGAGTTTGATGCACTCATGCCTTGTCCAGGATGCAATTGTCCTGAATCTCAGAATTACTCTCAACACTGTGGTTATTAAAGACTTCTGTAGTTTCTCATGGGCCTTAACGTATGCTCAATGTAGAAGTAAAATTCTAAAGATGTCTCCACTACCTAATCTAAATAAGGCCTATTCGCTGGTAATTAGTCACGAAAGTCAGAGATCCATAGCTAGTTTGTCACCAGTAAGTCAAGTAGCTGAATCTATTGAAGGAACAAGTTTCTTTAGTTTTAAAGAAGGAACTAGAGTGAATACTGGCAGAAATAGTTACAATGGAGGTAACATGAATTCAGGGAGAAATTTTGCAGATGGAGGTTCTAGTTCTGGAGGGAACTACTCAGGCAAAAAAAGAATTCGATAATCTGTGAATACTGCAACTACAATGGTCATACGAAAGACCAATGCTACAAACTGATTGGATATCCACCTGAGTGGTCATCATCTAGGAAGAAAGGAGTGTTTGCTAATCAAGTAGGAAGCTATGGAAATTCTAAGGCTGGAGTGAACTGTTCTAATGAGGCTGAGACATTAGCTCAATGCAATCTAGGAACAACTCAGTCCAATGTAGTGTCACATGATTCACTTCCTCCATATTTCACTCAAGAGCAATTCACTCAGATCATTCAATTGCTTAGCAAAGGTAATGAGAAGAAAGCTTCATGCAGGTACATAGACTGCCTCCTTTCCTAATAATGTAGATACTAGCTGGATAGTAGATACTGGGGCATCAAATCATATGACATCAAATTATCATATGCTGGCTAATTATACTGAGGTTTCAAATCTTGAGAATAGCAAGGTTTATCTACCTACAGGTGGAACAATACAAGTGTCTCATACAGGAAGCTCTCATGTGTTAAATAACATGGTTTCTAATGTTTTATTCCTACCATATTTCCAGTTTAATTTGCTATCAGTTTCCAAGTTGACAAAGGAATTACAATGCTCTGTAGTATTCTTTCCTAACTTCTGCTTGTTTCAGGATCTCCACACTGGCATGGTGAAGGGAAATGGTAGGTGTTAGCGGAAACGTGAAACTAAAGAACAAGGAAGAACAACAATATTTAACGTGGTTCGGATCAAAATGATCCTACGTCCACCAAAGAACAACTGCACCAATATTTATTTCACTCTACAAAGAATACAAGTGAAATACTACAAGAGAGAGAACACAAATGCCTTAGAATATGAGAAGGCAAGTGAGAGGATGATTTGAAAATGAATTAAGAGCTACCTATTTATAGGAATAAATTCATCCTATTGATGTCATCCATGACATCACTATGTGTCAAAATTGTCAAGGTTAAGATAGCAAACCATTTTATGGTTTGCCTAACTTTCACCGACCAAGATACAATCTTTGACTTATATTTTGTACTAATTATCTTCCTACCAAATATTCATATTAATTCATCTTCCATTTAGTTTGATTCCACAAGAACCAAAACCAACTCTTTCAATCTCCACCTTGGTTTGTGTTCCAAGCATGCGTATAAACAACTCCGGCCAAAACTTCTAAGCTTACTGGGCAATCCCATTGTAAGAAACAAGAAGAATCAAACCTTTGTTGAATATACCAGCTCCACATAGCAGTTGTTCTCTTAGAGTTGCATCAATTGATGGATACTCCCGCCAAGTCCTTGCAGTGTGCAAACTTGGCAAGCGGGACTATTTTGGTCAACATGTCTGCAGCGTTATCGTCTGTGATAACCTTCTCAACCTTGATAGCTCCCTTTTCTACGACATCTCGAATAAAATGAAATCTGACATCAATGTGTTTGGTGCGCTCATAAAATCTTTGATTTTTAATCAAATGAATAGCACTTTGAATATCACATTTTAGAATTGATTCTAGCTGAACCGAACTCAATTCTGCCACCAAACCTTTCAACCAGATAGCTTCTTTCACTGCCTCCGTTGCTGCCATATATTCTGCCTCTGTTGTAGACAAAGTGACAATCGACTGTAAAGTCGATTTCCAACTAACGGCACTGCCAACGAGAGTAAAGATGTATCTAGTTGTGGACCTCCTTCGATCAAGATCCCCTGCATAGTCAGAATCAACATAACCGAGAATTGAAATACCTTCACTTTTCCGAAAGGTTAGGCCAACATCAGGAGATCCTTTGAGATATCTCAATATCCATTTGACAGCTTCCCAGTGCCTTTTTTCCTGGATTTGCCATATACTTTCTTACCACACTTATAGATTGGGCAATATCTGGACGTGTGCATACCATAGCATACATAATGCTACCAACTGCACTCGCATAAGGAACCTTTGACATATGCTCCACCTCATCCATAGATTGAGGCATTTGTAACTCTGAAAGCTTGAAATGAGAAGCTAAAGGTATACTTACAGGCTTGCTCATATGCATATTGAATCTTTCAAGAACTTTTCAGATGTACCTCTTCTGAGAAAGATGTACAACACCATTTTCTCTTGAAATTTCCATTCCAAGGATTTTCTTTGCAACTCCAAGATCCTTCATGTCAAATTCCTTGCTCAACAGTTTCTTCAAAATATTTATCTCTGTGATGTTGTTAGCCGCAATAAGCATATCATCAACATACAACAATAGATAAATCATAGAGTTACCAGACATCTTCTTGTGATACACACAACTATCAAATGCACTCCTCGAAAATCCATGTGTAGTCATGAATGCATCAAACCTCTTGTACCACTGTCTAGGGGATTGCTTCAAACCATACAAAGACTTCTTCAGTTGACATACATGGTCTTCTTTTCCTTCAGCTAGAAAACCTTCAGGCTGATCCATATAGATTGTTTCTTCTAGATCACCATGTAAGAAAGTTGTTTTGACATCAAGCTGTTGAAGCTCTAAATCAAATTGTGCAACCAATGCTAGTAGCACGCGAATTGAGCTATGTTTCACGACTGGAGAAAAGATCTCATTGTAGTCAATTCCCTCCTTCTGACTGAAACCCTTTGCAACCAATCTCGCCTTGAACCTAGCATCTTCCACTTCTGGAATACCTTCTTTCTTTTTGTAGACCCATTTGCATCCAACTGTCCTCATCCCCTTTGGCCTTTTAACTAAGACCCATGTCTCATTTTTGTGAAGAGACTCCATCTCTTCCATCATGGCTAACTGCCATTGTGCAGCATCTTTGCAAGAAGTTGCTTCAACATACGAAGAGGGCTCGTGATCCTTAATCTCTTCTTCTGCAGCTACGAACGCATGTGCAATCAGATTTTCTTGCTCTATAAGACGTTCCGGTTTCCGTATCTGCCTTTTGTCCCTTCCCTTTGCAATTGTGTATGGTTCATTGGAAGCAAGTTCTTTAAGATCTGCATCTTTTGACTCATCAATTTGAGTCTCTTGATCCCGTTCCTTGGTAAGCTCCACCGGTAGCTCCACCTGCTCGTTATTCTCATTTCTAGATAACTCCACAGAAACTTTATGAGGATCAAGTATAGAGGATTCATCAAAGGTAACATCTCTACTAACTACAAATTTGAGTAAAGACAAACACCATAGTTTGTACCCTTTTACTCCATCTACATACCCTACGAATATGGCCTTTTTAGCCCTTGGTTCAAGCTTACCTTCATTAACATGATAATAAGCTGGACACCTAAATATTCGCAAGTATGAATAGTTAGAGGGTTCACCTGACCAGACCTCATTCGGAGTCTTAAAGTCAATCGCTGATGCTGGAGACCGATTGACAATATGGGAAGCAGTATGAACTGCTTCAGCCCAAAATACTTTGGACATCTTAGCTTGTAAGAGCATACAACGAGCCTTCTCAAGAAGAGTTCTGTTCATTCTCTCGGCAACTCCATTCTGCTGTGGTGTGTGCCTGACCGTCTTATGTCTTGCGATCCCATGAACCTTGCAGAAATCATTGAACTCTTTACTGCAAAACTCCAAGCCATTGTCCGTGCGAAGATACTTGATTTTCCTCTCCATTTGATTTTCAACCAAAATCTTCCACTCTTTAAATGCTTTAAAAGCATCACCTTTTGTCTTCAGGAAACGCACCCAAACCTTAAATCATCAATGAATGTGAGAAGATACCTCTTTCCTCCCTTCGATGGAAGCTTAGAGGGACCCCATAAATCTGAATGGATGTAGTCTAGTACCCCTCCCGTCTTGTGCTTGCCAGTGCTGAAGCTGACCTTTTTCTGCTTCCCTAAGACGCAGTGCTGACAAAATTCAAGTGTGCTGATCTTCTCACCATTTAAAAGGTTGCGGTTGCTCAACATCTCCAATCCTCGTGCGCTCATATGGCCTAGTCTCATGTGCCATAATTTTGCCTTGTCATCATTAGATAACTGCACTGTAGATGCATTTACAGAGCCAATAATGGTGCTTCCCGCAAGTGTGTAGAGGCCATCCTCCAGCTTGGCCTTCAACATGACTAAAGACCCTTTAGTCACTTTCATAGTTCCTCCTTCACTCATGTACTTATAGCCTTGTTTATCTAAAGTACCCAGGGAGATAAAATTCTTCTTTAGATCAGGAACATGACGGACTTCTGTAATAGTCCTCACGATTCCATCATGGCAGCGAACATGAACTGAACCAATGCCAACTATTTTACAAGTTGCATTATTGCCCATTAATACAGTTCCTCTGCTTGTTTCATAGCTGCTGAACCAATCTTTTCGGAATGTCATATGCAGAGTACAACCAGAGTCTAAGACCCATTTGTTGTCATAGACTCCACTATTTCATGATGTTGTTAGTACATAATCATCATCATTATCATGTACTTGCTCAACAATGGATGCGCTCGCCTTTTTTTTGGACTTCGACATAGGGCAATCTCGTTCAAAGTGCCCCTTCTTGTGATAGCCCCAACATTCTGCATTCTTTTTGTTCACACGAGACTTTGATCTGTACTTCGATTTGCTACTTCCCTGTTGGCTAGTACGACCTCTTACAAAGAGTCCACTAGCTTCATCACTTTTGTCTCCTTCAAAATGCATCCGCACATCACAAGAGTTAAGTGCTTGTCGCACTTGCTCAAGTTTAATAGGTTGTTTGCTATACATCATTGAATTCTCAATATCACGATATTTTGAAGTCAATGAAAATAGCAAAGAACATGCAAGCGTCTCCTCATTCTTTTTAATTCCAGCAGTTTGTAAGTCCATCATAAGTTTATTGAACGCATCTAGATGGTCTTGCAACAAAGTACCTGAATCCATCTTAAATGTATGAAGACGCCGTTGTAACAACATCCTTGTTGTCACTGACTGGTCCTGGTAAAGCCCTTCCAGCTTTTCCCATAACTCTTTGGCCGTCTCTTCGGTACTTGTACTCACTTCACAAAGTACGTTAGGTGCAAGGGACAGTTGGATTGCACTCAATGCATCTCCTTCAATCTTTTCCTTGTCGGAATCCGATATCTTATCGGGGTACTTTCCGTCAATAGCATGGATTGAACCTTCCCTCCGCAGTAACGCTATCATCTGGATTTTCCAGATATTGAAGTTGTTGCGCCCACTAAATCTATCAATTTCAAACTTCATGGAACTCATTCTTTTAATTGTTCTTCCTTTTCTACTATAATGTATTTGGAACTACAGAAAACCAAAGTAATCCTTTTCTGATGTGGAAGTTCAGACTGTGCTGCAACCACAGAGCATACTCAGACAGAACCTTGGCTCTGATACCAATTGTTAGCGGAAACGTGAAACTAAAGAACAAGGAAGAACAATAATATTTAACGTGGTTCGGATCAAAATGATCCTACGTCCACCAAAGAACAACTGCACCAATATTTATTTCACTCTACAAAGAATACAAGTGAAATACTACAAGAGAGAGAACACAAATGCCTTAGAAGATGAGAAGGCAAGTGAGAGGATGATTTGAAAATGAATTAAGAGCTACCTATTTATAGGAATAAATTCATCCTATTGATGTCATCCATGACATCACTATGTGTCAAAATTGTCAAGGTTAAGATAGCAAACCATTTTATGGTTTGCCTAACTTTCACCTACCAAGATACAATCTTTGACTTATATTTTGTACTAATTATCTTCCTACCAAATATTCATATTAATTCATCTTCCATTTAGTTTGATTCCACAAGAACCAAAACCAACTCTTTCAGTAGAGAAAGTCAAGGGTTGTATATGTTGAAGGATAAGATTGTTTCTTCATCTCCACAATGGTCTTCTTATAGTTGTGCCAACTCTGTCACTCAAGGATCTGATTGTAGTAGTCTCTGGCATAAAAGACTAGGACATGCTCCACTGGAGGTGATCAAGAAGCATGAGAGTCTTAAACATTTAGTTCCTGCAGATCATGTATGCACTGTTTGTCCCTTAACTAAACACACAAAATTACTTTTTCAGCTTAGTAGGTCTAGCTCTAAGTGTTCATTTGATTTGTTGCATTGTGATATATGGGGTCCTTATAAAGTTTCCTCTCATAATAAAAAGAGATATTTTCTCACTATAGTTGATGATCACACTAGATACACATGGTTGTTTCTGATGCAATTCAAGTTTGATGTTATTTTTGTTCTAAGAGACTTTCTTACAAGAATAAAAAATTTGTTTTCTACTACTGTTGAGGTTATAAGAACTGATAATGGTTGTGAATTTTTTAGCATTGAATTTCAACTTCTTATGTCTACCCTTGGCACTGTGTATCAGAGTTCATGTGTCTACACCCCACAACAAAATGGGGTGGTAGAAAGAAAACACAGAACAATCCTCAATGTGGCCAGGTATCTTAGGTTTCAGGTTAGGGTACCTTTGAAATTCTGGGGGGAGTGTGTCAGTACAGCTGTATACATCATCAATAGAACACCCTCTAAGTTATTACTATTCAAGTCTACTTTTGAACTTCTCTACAAATATCCTCCTTCTCTATCTCATTTAAGAGTGTTTGGTTGTTTAAGCTATGCCTCTACTACACATTCTTCAGATAAATTTGCTGCAAGAACTACTCCTGGTGTTTTCATGGGATATTCCTCAACACAAAAATGCTACAACATATATGATCTTCATTCCCAAACATTCTTTGTCAGTAGGAATGTCGTGTTTCATGAGTCCATTTTTTCTTTCCTTCACACTCAGTCTTTTGGTTATCAAGTGTTACCAGTCATCCAATTGCCTCATATAGAAGTTCAATCTAGTTATCCATCTCCTAGTCCAATTTCTAGTTCATCCCCTGAGTTTATTCTCAGCCTCCACCACCACTCCCATCATCATTTGAACCAAGAAAATCTACCAGAATAAGACATCCTCCTAGTTGGATGAATGACTTTGTCACTTCCTCTTCTCACACTTGTTCCTATACTATGTCCTCTTATGTCTCTTATTCTCATTTTTCACAAACCTATAAACATGCTCTCCATGCCTTTTCTTCTATTTTTGAACCTTCCTCTTTCCAGCAAGCTTCTTTAGATCCCTCTTGGGTACAAGTCATGCAGCTTGAAATAGCTGCTTTGGAATCCAATCACACCTGGTCTGTTGTAGAACTTTCTCCTGGTAAGACTCCTATTGGATGTAAGTGGGTGTATAAGGTGAAATATAAATATTCTGGTGAGGTGGAAAGGTACAAGGCTCAGTTGGTAGCTAAAGGGTATATCTAGCAGGCTGGTATAGATTATTTTGAGACTTTCTCTCCTGTTGCAAAGATGATGACAGTAAGGTCCTTAATAGCTCTTCCAACTTCCAAACGGTAATGCATTTTCCAGATGGATGTTCATAATTCTTTCTTGAATGGTGAGCTGGTTGAAGAGGTGTATATGTATATTCCTGAAGGGTTTGCCAGACAGGGGGAGTCTAAGATGGTCTACAAACTTCATAAGTCTTTGTATGGATTTAAAGAAGCTCCAAGACAGTGGAACAAGAAGCTAACTGATGTACTTGTTCAGATGGGGTTCACTCAAAGTCATTATGACTATTCTTTGTTTACAAAGAAGTCTGGAGAAGAGTTGGTGATAATTCTAGTGTATGTAGATGACTTACTAGTGACTGAAAATAGTGTGATCTTGATCAATAAAGCAAGGGAAGATTTAAAGTACAAATTCAAGATGAAAGATCTTGGGAGCTGAAGTTTTTCTTGGGGATTGAAGTAGCCAGATCACAAGAAGGAATCATGATGTGTCAAAGAAAGTATGCATTAGAGTTAGTCTCTGAAACTGGTTTGAGTGGATAAAAACCAGTTAATGCACCACTTGAAGTTAATCAGAAATTAACGTCTGTGGAATATGACAGAAATATACTTTCCAATACAAAACACAATGATGAAACCTTGAAAGATCCTACAACATATCAAAGATTAGTGGGGAAGTTATTGTACCTAACAATGACAAGGCTAGACATAGCTTTTGCAGTTCAAGCTCTTAGCCAATAGATGCATTGTCCAAAAAGGTCTCATATAGAAGTTGCACTGAGGGTTGTAAGATATATCAAAGGCTCACCAGGAATGGGTTTGCTGATGCCATCTAAAGATAATAATGAACTATTTGCCTATTGTGATTCATACTAGGGTGCTTGTATTGAAACAATAAAATCTGTTACCGGGTACTTGGTGAAGTTTGGTGAAGCTATAATATCCTGGAAGTCCAAGAAACAGGAAAATGTATCAAGAAGCTCAGTTGAGGCTGAGTTTAGAAGCATGGCTGCATATATTGCAGAACCTACTTGGTTGATAGGGATGTTCAGAGAATTGGGAGTGGAGATTAAACAACCTATAGACCTAATGTGTGATAGGAAGGCTGCAATTCAAATAGCAGTGAATCCTATATTCTACGAAAGGAATAAACACATTGACATAGATTATCACTTTGTAAGAGAAAGAATCACTAAGGCATGGTTAAAACTGGTCATGTATCAACAGAAGAGCAACTGACAGACATACTTACAAAAGGTTTGGGAAGATCTCAACATGAATACTTAGTGAGTAAAGTTGAACTTAAGAACCTGTTTCAATCATCAACTCGAGAGGGGGTGTTGAACCAAGAGGCAAGTTGATGTAACTATAGATGGGTTAACTATAACTCAAGATGTTAAGAAGTGGTTAGAAGTCAGTTAATGAGTTAGAGTGACAGCTAAGAGGTTCACAAAGTGCAGCACATTTCAGATTGTATAAATACTACTTATCTGTAAATAATTCATTAAGCTGTTGAAATGTATGTGAATTGAGATTCTCTTTCAGCTTCTTCCTCTGTTTACATTCTAGAAGATTCACAGCCATGAATGTTAACAACCTATTTGGTTGGCAATTGAATTATTGTGTTTTATCCCATTGACATGTGTATTCCATTTAGTTTTTACTAAATATTGATGAATAGTTTGATATATCACGTTCTTCTTATCAGGTTAGTGTGTTAATTAAGACACTTTTTTTTTCGTATAAAAAATTGGATTGTATTTCTTTTTCACTTAACAGGACATATATTATTTTTTTCTTTTCATTCTCTAGAGGTGTGTTTCAATTGTACTTTATTTTTCTCCAATTATTTGTGCTACTTTTTACATATTCGTAGATCTTTTCTAATTTGTAACAACATCACATTATCCTAGATGCTTCATAGCTTAATTTACATAATTTTAACTATTTTAAGTTGACAATTATTGCGACTTGAAATACTTTTAATGTAATTTTTAAATAATATATGTTACTCACTTTGATCCAATTTATACGAGACATGTTAAACGTTTTGAGAGTCAATCAAATTTTTAATATGCTTTTTAAATATTTTAACTTGTTAATTATTTTGATTTTTAATATTCTTAATTAATGTAATTGTCAAATAACATATGTTAATCTCTTTGTCCCAGTTTATGTGGCATATGTGAAATTTCGAGAGTTAACCAATTATTAATATGTTTTTTTATATAGAATTTTATGTTATTAATTAATGTGATTTATAGTTCTCTTAATGTAATTTTCAAATAATATATGTTACTCCATTTGTTCCAATTTATGTAGCCCAAGTGAAATTTCAAGAGTCGAACAAATTTTTTATATGTTTTTAAATATGTTATTTTGTTAATTATTGTTATTTATAGTAGTATTATTTTAGCAATTTATAAAATAATAATTTAAAATTTAAACGTTTTAATTATTATTTTAGCAATATAATAAATTTTTATTATTTTCTTTACTTCAACACTAAGAGGCTCTATTTCACCCATAGTACTTTGTTTTGTCTTTTCATGGCCATTGACTAACTCGTCATCAGATAAATCAGGCTCCAAATTACAAAAAATCATCACCAGATGAATTTTCATGTGTAAGTTGTTCCTTGTCAATTGTCATTATCTTCATTAGTTTCTTGATATGGTATATTCCCATTGTCCATTTTAAAATAAGAGTTCAAGTGTTCGAAGTAAATCTCATTCACATTCTCTTTTCGAAGACTTTTGGTAACTGCATAGGCTTCAAAATCGATAAAAATGATCAGTCTCCATCTTCTACCATACTTTCCACACTTGTACCAAAAGGTTATTGAATCATATGCATATCCACATATCTCCGCCATCATTTTAAACTCCTGAAGATTCAACATGTTCACATTAATGTAATCAATATAGTTTATGCTGCCATTTATGTAATGCTTGTCTGGGATACGTCTCATGACACCCCCATGATATATATTTATACTAACAAATGAATCTTCGAGTACTCGATCTGAAATAAAAAAAACAAGCATATATTACATAAGGTGTTGTAGTTTACAAAAGTATAAAACAAACTAACGAACTGGAAAATGCTTCAACTTAATAATCAAATATTATATTGTTGCAACCAAAATAATGAAATTTAATGCTCGTAATTATATAAACAAAAAATAGTACATCAAATAAGAATTTTGGGAATTTGATTTTTACTTTTTAAAAAATTATAATCAATAAATTTGTTCAAGTAAAGTCATTCTCTTAAACTTGAAGTTTCTCCAATAGATATATAATGATTAATTTTTGGGTCGTCTTAATAATTGACGAAGCTAGAGCTACTGAAGAATGCATATGTGAAATTAGGTCTTAGGCCTAACTCAAACGCCATAAGTTAGCTCAAAGGGAGGAGGATTGCCCAAGCCTTATAAGGAGTCTACCCATCTCATTAACCACCGATGTGGGACTTTTGTCATTCTTTAACAACATCACTGATCATTGCGCTAGCTTTGTGAACTATGTCGCTCTGAGTGATTTCTGTAGTGTTCTTATTTCTGTAGTGTTCTTTTTTCCACCATTGATCCTAATACTATTTGCGAATAGTAAGACTATCATGAGTTTATACTTTGTAGTTTCTTTTTTGAATCTAACCATTCAATATCAATAAGAGAGTTAAAGTGTAATCTACAAAAAGAGGCATTTGGTTAAAGATCGAATGAATTTAACGATTCACTATATTTTAATGCTGTATAGTTTCAGTTGAACTCTAATCAAGTTTTTTTTTTATACAATATCTCATGAAAATTTTTGACTAAAAGGTGATGCACAAGAGCAAACACTTACTTTAACTCCAATCATGAAGAGCAACCATACTAGAGCAATGATATAATAATCAACCTACCACGTTTTTGTTTCAAATGTAGAATAGATAATTCTCAAAATCAATAATAATGATCTGAAAAAAATTCTCACCATAAATAGGTGTTGATTCTCTATCATTGTTGTGCCTCAACAACATAGTTGCCTCAAAAAATGGATCAACTTGAAATTGAGACTAAAATTGAGATTACAGGGTTTGATTTGAAGAAAAAAGGGAAGAGAAGTCAGGTTTAACAAGGAACACGAAGACACAAGGAAAAGTGAGTTTTATCGGGAAACCTTTCTCACGTGTAAAGAGAAACACCGTTAGATTTTTTATGACCATTTGCAAGAGTATCAAAAGTGTACCAATTTTTGAAACATGAAGGATTATATTAGTGCTCCATGTTAAAACGCAAGGATTACATACTTCTTAATTCAAACCTGAAGGATAATTCTGATCCTTTACTCTAAATTCGTCTATTCGCTTTTATATAATAGAAAACGCAATATTATAGTTTTAGTAATTTATAAATACATAATGTACTAAAATGAAAAATAAGATAAATAAATTAAACGAAAAAGTTATTAAATATAAGTAGAGAAAAAGGACAAATCAATCATTTGACTGACTGATCCTAAGCTCCTATGTCCGCTTCTATATAACATTGAAAACTATTATTATTATTATTATTATTATAGTAATTTATAAATACATGACGTACTTAAAAATAGACAAAGAAGTTACTAATCATAAATAGAGGAGAAGGGCAAATCAGTCAATTGATCGACATATCCTAAGCTCCTCTATTCGTTTTTATATAGTAGAGCAAAAAAATATTAATTAAAAAAAAATTATTAAATATAAATAAATAAAAGGTAAACAATTAATTGACTAACTGATTCTAAGCTTCTAGATTTTCTCTTCTATATAATAGAGTAAAAATAGAAGATAAACTAAATGATATCAATTTTAATTTTAAATTCTGAGTTGTAATAATTGAGAATACGTACTGAAAAGGATACTTTTCTACCACTCTTAACAGAGGTACAATTACTACATCATTATCGCCTAACCTTTCATTCAAAACCACACCAGAATTAAATTTTTGATTGCAACATCTGATCAGAGGTTTTAGAGTCTGTTTGAATTGACTTAAAAAAATAGTTTTAAGTTAAAAATAAAAAAATTTAAATTTAAATTATTCTTATGTTAAAAAATAAAAAGTTGGGGAGATCTTCTTTTGATTTTTTAACTCATTTTAAATTATTCTGTCTTGCCAAACACTTTCTAACTTATTTTAAGTCATTTTGACTTATTTAAAATTATTTTTATATTTGTCAGATACTTCCAGAAATCAAAATATGTTTGACTAGCTTTTAAGCCAATTCAAACACCCTTCTAGTTCACCCATCATAAATTTTGGATTCAAGTTCTCTTGGATACGTTATTGTAGGTTTTGGGTTTATCTATCGGAGGTCTTGAGTTCGAGTTCTTTTGAATATATGGAATATTGTCTTTATTAGGTATTCTCTTCGTTCAAAAAAAGTGAATTGTTAAGGCAATGCATAGTCATTAAAAATAACAATACAGGACATAAAATAAACACCATTTTCAACTTTTGTTCTTCAACACATTCTCAACCTATATAGGCGTCAAAAACACACTTGATTTTTTTTTTTAGTTTTATATTTAAACTATTGAAAGTGTGAGTTTCACACCTAAACTATCAGTTTGCATCTATGACTGACTACTTGATTGTTATTGAAATGTTGTTTTTGTAAAATTATTTAACAAAAATAGTTGATCTATATGATTGAGACTTGTGCTTTTGAATTCTCATATTTATTTTGATCATCGTATTAGTCTTACAAAAATATTTGCTAAAGGACAAAGAGAATGGTTCTAACTTATTTTCTATGAATTGTATGTAGACGTATAAATATATGCAAGTCAAGGTTAAACAAATTATGATATTCGAATATCATATCGCAGAATTATCAAAAATAAATTAAAATTAAAATTAAATATACCAAACTAATTTGATATGGTAATAATATAATACCTAAGATATCGCATACCAAAAATTACTATATTAAAATTTTTATATACCATACCAAGCTCACCCCTAGATACCGGCCGGACACATTAGAGGGAAGAGGGGGCAGTTGGTGTTGAATCCATCCCATTTTTTGGTCAACTTTAGCTATTCAATTGGTACAAGTAATTGTTAAAAAGGATAGTGATAAGAGTTGAAAATTTAGACTTGGTAGTTGGCAAATTGGTAAGATTTGCAACCCATTTTTGACTTTGCTATATTTACCTATGTCATTAGTGACATAGGCATGGTTTTATCCTTCTATAAATAGAGCATTCTTGCTCATTTGTAGAACACACCAAGTTAGAGAGAAAAACCATTTTGAGAGCAAAGTGAGGTATTCCATAGACTATACAAGAGTATAGTCTGTGAAGAAAAATAGAGTGTGAGCGATATTTTAGTAAGACGGAAACCAAAAGAGTGTTGTTCCTTTTGAGTGTGTAGTAGTCACTTTGAGTATTGTATTCGTGACTACATAGTGTAAAATTCCTTACTGTAGTAATATCAGTTGCTCCTCTTGGCCCGTGGTTTTTTCCCTTATTCAGAAGGGTTTCCACGTAAAACTTTTGGTGTCGTTATTTTCCCATTTTATTTCCATTACTTTTACAATATATATTGTTGTGCTTGTCCGCGTTTTCCCAATAAACTGGTATCAGAGCCAAGGTTTTATCTGAGTATGCTCTGTGGTTGCAGCACAGTCTGAACTTCCATATCAGAAAAGATTTACTTTGATTTGCGATAACTATATTTTTTGGGGAAAACAATGGAAGCCAACACAAGTAGAATGGTTACCTTGAATGGTGTTAATTATGCCATTTGGAAGGGGAAAATGGAAGATCTGCTTTATGTTAAGAATTTTTACAAACCAGTATTTACCACTGTAAAGCTTGATAATAAAACAGATGAAGAGTGGAAATTGTTGCATAGACAGGTTTGTGGATTCATTAGGCAATGGGTCGACAATAATGTGTTGAACCATATTTCTGGGGAAACACATGCTCGAACCCTATGGGAGCATCTTGAAAGTTTGTATGCTCGGAAGACTGGCAACAATAAAATGTTCTTAATAAAGCAGATGTTGAGTTTGAAGTATCATGATGGTTCTCCGATGACAGACCATCTGAATAATTTTCAGGGGATCATGAACCAATTATCTGCTATGGGCATCAAATTTGATGAAGAAATTCAAGGCTTGCTTCTACTTGGTTCCCTACCAGACTCTTGGGAAACATTTAGAACGTCATCGTCAAATTCTGCTCCGGATGGTGTGATCTCTATGGATTCCGCCAAGAGTAGTGTCTTGAACGAAGAGATGAGAAGAAAAACTCAAGTTTCCTCTTCGTCGGATGTCCTGATAACTGGCCCCAGGGGGAGAAACAAAACTCGTGGTTCTCAGAATAGAGAACAAAATAAGAGCAAATCCAGAGGCAGACTTAAGGATATTGGGTGCTATCATTGTGGTATGAAAGGGCACACGAAGAAGTTCTGCAGGAAGTTGAAGAGGGAGAACAAAAACAAAGAGAAAACTAAAGAAGATGGCAATGAAAATTGCCTAGCCACCGTTACCACCGAAGATCTTGTTATTGTCCTTGATGCGGATATGATAAATATTGCTTGTGATGAGTCAAGCTGGGTTGTGGATACTGGTGCCGCATCTCATGTGACATCAAGGAAGGATTTTTTCTCTTCCTATACTCCTGGTGATTTTGGAACTTTGAGTATGGGTAATGAGACTGTTTCCAGGGTGGTTGGTATTGGTACAATTTGTTTGAAAACTAGTGTTGGAACTAAACTAGTTTTGAACAATGTGAAACATGCTCCTGATGTTTGTCTGCACCTAATTTCTGTTGGTGTTTTAGATGATGAAGGATATGTTAGTACCAACGGTGATGGAAAATGGAAGCTCATTAAGGGTTCCTTGGTTGTGGCTCGTGGTAACAAACATCGTGGTCTATATTGGACTACGGCCTCTGCTTGTGTTGATATGGTGAATGCAGTTGAGAGCGATAGCTCTTCAACATTATTGCACAATAGGCTTAGCCACATCAGCGAGAAAGGACTTAATGTTCTAGCCAAAAATAATTTTTTGTCAAATTTCAAAAGTGCTAAATTAGAAAACTGTGAGCACTGTTTGGCTGGTAAACAAAATAGTGTTTCCTTTAAGTCCTACCCTCCTTCCAGAAAGACAGAGTTGCTTGAGTTGGTGCACTCTGATTTATGTGGTCCAATGAAGACAAAGACATTAGGTGGTGCACTCTACTTTGTCACTTTCATTGATGATTGCTCGAGAAAACTTTGGGTCTATGTCTTGAAGAATAAAGACCAAGTGTTAGGTGTCTTCAAGCAGTTTCAGGCTTCAGTTGAAAGAGAAACTGGAAAGAAATTGAAATGCATTCGTACTGATAATGGTGGTGAATATTGTGGACAATTTGACGAATACTGCAAGCAACAAGGTATTAGACACCAGAAGACTCCTCCCAAGACTCCTCAGCTTAATGGTTTGGCTGAGAGGATGAACAGGACCTTGATGGAAAGAGTTAGATGTTTGCTTTCTGAAGCAAAGTTGCCGAACTCATTTTGGGGTGAGACTTTATTGACCGCTGCACATGTTATTAATTTATCTCCTGTTGTTGCTTTGCAAAGTGATGTACCAAATAGTGTTTGGTTTGGAAAGGATGTTTCCTATGACCATTTGAGAGTATTTGGTTGCAAAGCTTTTGTACATGTGCCAAAAGATGAGAGGTCAAAGTTAGATGCCAAGACAAGGCAATGCATCTTCATTGGATATGGCCTAGATGAATTTGGTTACAGGCTATATGATCTAATTGAAAAGAAACTTGTGAGAAGCCGTGATATTATTTTCATGGAGAATCAAACAATTGAAGATATTGACAAAGCGGAGAAGGTAGAATCTTCAAGTTTTGATGGTATAATTCATCATGATGACGTTCCTCACACAAGTGTGCATGATGTTGTTGGGCTTGATAATCATAGTGACGCCCAGAATCATGTATCAAATCAACAGTTGATGTTGATAATAACAATGATATTGTTATTGATGATCCTGTTGCTCATGAAGTTGTGGACGAATCAAATATTCCGCTTCGGAGGTCCACAAGACAGCGGTTTTCTTCCTCCCGTTATTCATCCAATGAGTATGTGTTACTCACTGACGGGGGAGAACCTGAATGTTATGAGGAGGCCATGGAAGATGAGCACAAGGATCAATGGATTGAAGCCATGCAAGACGAGATGAAGTCTTTGCATGAGAACCACACTTATAAGTTGGTAAAATTGACCAAGGGCATGAGAGCTTTGAAGAACAAGTGGGTGTTCAAAGTTAAAGTTGAAGAACACAACTTGAAGCCCAGGTACAATGCTAGATTGGTTGTTAAGGGATTCGGTCAAAGGAAAGGTATTGACTTTGACGAAATATTTTCTCCTGTTGTGAAAATGTCCTCGATTCGCACAGTTCTAGGTTTGGCTGCTAGTCTTAATTTAGAGATTGAGCAGATGGATGTGAAGACGGCTTTCCTTCACGGTGACCTAGAAGAAGAGATTTATATGGAACAACCTGAGGGCTTCAAAGTAGATGGTAAAGAAAATTTTGTATGCAAACTCAAAAAGAGTCTCTATGGCCTAAAACAAGCTCCTAGACAGTGGTACAAGAAGTTTGAATCTGTTATGGGGGAGCAAGGCTATAAGAAGACTTCTTCAGATCATTGCGTATTTGTACAAAAATTTTCCGACAATGATTTTATCATCCTCCTATTGTATGTGGATGATATGTTGATTGTGGGCAAGAATACTTCCAAGATTGACGAGCTGAAGAAAGAGTTGTGTAAGTTTTTTTCTATGAAAGACTTGGGTCATGCCAAGCAAATTTTGGGCATGAGAATTACTCGTCTTAGAGATAAAAGGAAGATTTATTTGTCCCAGCAGAAGTACATTGAACGTGTACTGGAGCGCTTCAATATGAAGAATGCTAAGCCTGTTAGTATACCTCTTGCTGGTCATATGAAGTTGAGCAAGAAGATGTGTCCTACAGCTAGGGAGGAAAAAGAGAACATGGCCAAAGTTCCATATTCCTCCGTCGTCGGAAGTCTAATGTATGCAATGGTGTGCACTAGACCTGATATTGCTCACGCAGTTGGTGTTGTGAGCAGATTTCTTGAAAATCCGGGAAAAGAGCATTGGGAAGCTGTGAAGTGGATACTCAGGTATCTTAGAGAAAGCTCAGATGAATGTTTGTGTTTTGGAGCATCAAATCCAATCTTGAAAGGCTATACAGATTCTGATATGGCAGGTGACCTTGATAACAGAAAATCCACTACTGGATATTTGTTTACTTTTTCAGGGGGAGCTATATCATGGCAGTCAAAGTTGCAGAAGTGTGTTGCACTATTTACAACTGAAGCTGAGTATATTGCGGCTACTGAAGCCAGCAAGGAGAAGATATGGCTAAAGCGATTTCTTCAAGAGCTTGGTTTGAATCAGATGGAGTATATTGTCTATTGTGACAGCCAAAGTGCAATAGACTTGAGCAAGAACTCCATGTACCATGCAAGAACAAAACATATCGACGTCAGATATCATTGGATTCGTGAGGAAGTGGAGAGTGAATCATTTCACGTCAAAAAGATCCACACAAGTAAAAATCCTGCAGATATGCTGACCAAGACGATATCGAAAGACAAGTTCGATTTATGCAAAGAACTTGTGGGTATGAGCTCTCTAAAGAAGATGAAGATACCTTCTTCCAGTAAATGGGACTGGAGGGGGAGATTTGTTGAATCCATCCCATTTTTTGGTCAATTTTAGCTATTCAATTGGTACAAGTAATTGTTAAAAAGGAATAGTGATAAGAGTTGAAAATTAAGACTTGGTAGTTGGCAAATTGGTAAGATTTGCAACCCATTTTTGACTTTGCTATATTTACCTATGTCATTAGTGACATAGGCATGGTTTTATCCTTCTATAAATAGAGCATTCTTGCTCATTTGTAGAACACACCAAGTTAGAGAGAAAAACCATTTTGAGAGCAAAGTGAGGTATTCCATAGACTATACAAGAGAATAGTCTGTGAAGAAAAATAGAGTGTGAGCGATATTTTAGTAAGACGGAAACCAAAAGAGTGTTGTTCCTTTTGAGTGTGTAGTAGTCGCTTTGAGTATTGTATTCGTGACTACACAGTGTAAAATTCCTTACTGTAGTAATATCAGTTGCTCCTCTTGGCCCGTGGTTTTTTCCCTTATTCAGAAGGGTTTCCACGTAAAACTTTTGGTGTCGTTATTTTCCCATTTTATTTCCATTACTTTTACCATATATATTGTTGTGCTTGTCCGCGTTTTCCCAACAGTTGGTACATAATTTATTGCTCAACCGCTTATTGAAAATTCAAAAACCCCACCACAACTACATAAAATTCAATTTTTGATTGTGACTTTGTAAAAGTCTTCTATGAATATATTCATCAGTGATTGTGAAGGGAAGGCACTTTCTTACTGTATAGCAAAACATGGCAGGGATTCAGTGCTGTGAGAATCCACCAGCTTTGAGCTCAAGCAGTGGCCATGGATCTGTTTTTGAACTTGGAGGACTCAAAACCTACGTCTCTGGTTCTTCCGATTCCAAAAAAGCCATCCTCCTCATCTCCGACATTTTTGGTACTTACCCTTTTCTCTTCTATGAATTTGGGTATCTGGGTTCTGCTCAATTTGCTCTCTTTATTCATCAATTTGGTACCCGGAAGACAAACTTTTGAAAAAACAGTTTTTTTTTTTTTTGGAAAATATTTGGTTGGATTGTGGTAAAAGCAAATTGGGTTTCAATGGAATAGTGGTATATTGTTGTTTTGTAGGAAAATGATCTTTTGGGTGGAAGTTAGTAAAGCAACCTTTGGCATTAGGAGCTCACCTTTGTCAAAAATGTCGGGGTATGGTGTATCGGGAAATAGCCTCTCTACCTCCCAGGAGGTAGGGGTAAGGTTGGTATACGTATTCTTCCAATACCCACTTGTTGGATTACATTTAAGATGTGTATTTTGCTAAATGTATTTCAAATCAATTCATTTTCTCAAATCTAAAAATGACTTATCTTCAAAACTTAAGAATTTTTTTTCCCAAAACTCGCTTCCAACTTCAGATTACAATTTATTTTGGTTAAAAAAAATTAATTTATTTTGTCTCTATCCTCAAAGCAACCACCCCCATAAAAAAAAAGAGGAAACTTAAATAAATATACTATAATAAAGAAATATTTACCATTTATAGTAATAATATTTTTTTTCCATTTGATCACTTTAATTCATTTATAATACAAGTTTAATACATATTACAAAGAACAATTTATTATTCACGCATAATATAAGTTTTGTTGATGGTTAATACATTTATCACACATTTTAATACACTTATAATACAGTGTGTCAAATTCTTACCAAACAAACATAATATATTTCAAAAAGCAATTATAATTCATATAAATTGCATACATAATTCACTTTTAATACATATTGCAGATTTAAGATAGTGTTGCTATAAATGGTAATAAATAAAAAGTATCGCTAAAATCAGTAATTATTTATTAAAATGTACCAATTTATGTAATTTTTCCTAAAAGGAAAGAATTAATTAAAGCCTGTTATTAGAAAACCCTCCAAAAAATTTTTAAGTATATTCTTAAAAATATTTTCAACTTCAAATTTTTATTTTTTCACTCGCTACCCTCGATCCCCGGCAGCCCCCCTCCCCCCTCTCCCCTCCCGAAAAAAAAATTAAGTTTGTTTTAAAAATATATTTTCAATTTCAAAAATTATTTTCTACTCTAGTAAAAATAAAAGATATTTCTCAAAAACATTTTTCATTTATAAACCAAACACTAAAAGTATTTTCTACTCACCAAACAAACATGAGAAAATAAGTCAAAAACATTTTCCTTCATACCAAACACACCCTTACCGCGGGGTATGTTATTGTTGTTATAATCAGACACCAGAAAGCAGGGGCGGATCTATGTATCAAGGTGGGGGTGCTACAGCACCCAGTGGTCTCGGTTGAATTTTTTTTATATACATGTATATATATGTATTTCTGCACAAAAAGCACATGAATAATAAATTTGCCACCCCCAAACACAATTAGGGGTGTGGTGCCCTTGGTTAAGGATCTATTTTTTGGCTTTTTGTACATGGACAACATTTGACTTTAATAGACATTATTATAATATGGTATATGTAACGAAAAATTACAAACAATTGAGACTTAACGAGTAATAATTTGATTATTCAATTAACCTAACGATATGACATCACTACCTTCAAATCCTAGATCCGCCTCTGTCAGAAAGTGACTTATTTTTTAAAATAACATTGCTGTAGTTTGGTTTGAGAATCTCAAAGTTGAAGCAAATTGTACGTACAATAAATAGTTGTTTTGGATTAGCAAGGACAAATTGATGTGTATGGGAGATGGAAAAGAACTCTCCATGTCCTTTGTCAGTACTATTTCTTTCGTCCCATTATATGAGGCAGTTGCTATTTTGGAAGTTAAGTGGATCTAATTTCTATAGCTACAAATGTTTCAATTCTAAATGTTAAGAACTAGTGTTATTCTATGTGTAGTATCTAAACATGTCTATTTCGTTCAAACGTAGTATTTTAGAGTGGAAATTAGATGTTTTGACCCTTGGTAATGTTAAACATCTTTCTTTTGAGCTGAAAGAAGCATATTATGGTATAAGGACTACTGTTATTATTTATGTCCAAGACAATCTCTTAATGTTATGAATGCTTTACAGGTTATGAAGCGCCAAATCTGAGGTATGCACTGCTTCTCAAGTTCAGCTTGGAGTTGTCTAAAATTACTTTTCTTTTCCACTTCACTATTGTTATTTTTTCATATATTTCTGTACTAATGTTTGCACATATGTATGCTCTTGGATGCTTCTCTGATGTCAACAACTTCATATCTTGCTTTCTTAGATAAAATAGTATCATATACAACTACAACAATAAACAACATACCTAGTCTAGTCACACAAAGTGGGGTCTGGGAGCGTAGAGTGTACGTAGACCTTACTCCTACCTTAGAGGTAGAGAGACTGTTTCTGAAAGACCTTGGCTTGAGGAAAAAACCCAGAAAAAGAAGTAACGGAAGTATAAGAAGTATCAACAATAACAAAAAACAACAGATAGGAACTACAATACGATATTCAAGGTACAAGGAACAAGAGAGAGAAGTTTGAAGTACAGGTTTTATGTTTATAGAAGGAAGTCTGAATTACAGATTTCAGGCGATATCTTTCTTTGTATCTTTTTCCGTACATTTCAATGAAAGAAGTTGAGATGGTTGTTCTTTGCATTTTTTTTCCCAGTAATTAAGCTGCAAGAAGTTTCTCTTTGTAGGAAGCTTGCTGACAAAGTTGCATCTGAGGGTTACTATGTGGTGGTTCCTGATTTTTTTTATGGGGATCCTTACAATTCTGAAAATAAGGAGCGGACTTTACAAGTCTGGTTAGAATCACATGGAACAGTATGCCTTCTGCTTTATTTCTTCTTTTGAAATATGTCCATAGATATGCATCACGAATAAAAGGAGGCAACTTCATCATTATAAGAGTTTTCCATCCATTAACTTGATCAGACTTGGGAATGTCATTGTGCAGCATTAATATTATCAAGCTCACCGCCATGACATCCATTTTTTTTCCCTTTGTTCTGTTAGGATAAAGGATTTGAAGATGCAAAGCAGATTATTGCAGCTTTAAAAGATAAAGGCATATCTGCAATTGGAGAAGCAGGTTTTTGCTGGGGTGGTAACTTGTTCAACTTTCTCTTTAAGGATTATTCATCCCTTGCCCGCCTACGATGTATCGAGTTATTGTTGTTGTCTGAGATTCCGACCTTCTGTTTTCTTAACAGGAAAGGTGGTTGTACAACTAGCTACGTCTGAGAACATTCAAGCCGCAGTGCTATTGCACCCATCATTTGTCTCTGTGGATGATTTTACGGGTACAGTTTTTTTTACCAGAACCATTTGTGATTGGATTGAACTGCATCATTTTCTTTTAGATTCTTCCTGTTTCCTTTTTTATCTCAACTTTTTCCCTCTCGCTAACGGAGCTGATAATGTATCTATTCGCAGAGGTGAAGGCACCAATAGCTATTTTAGGAGCTGAGTTAGATCATCTAACTCCTCCTGAGCTTATTATGCAGTTTAAGGAGATTTTATCATCAAAACCTGAGGTACGCGATCATCCCTATGTTTGATAATGTCTTAATTTTAGAAAGACGACTATCTGTGAAATAGTACACTCCTGTTTATCAGGTGGATGTATTGAGATAAGTGGATACCTGCTTCAGTGAATTTCTTAGAGCGCGTTACAAATTTCTTGATTTATCCTTTCCTTTTCTTTTGTTGCCGTCTGTAAAAAAAAGGTGGACAGCTTTGTGAAAATATATCCTGGTGTTGCCCATGGGTGGACTGTGCGATACAACGTGGAGGACGAGAAGGCTGTGCAGAGTGCCGAAGAATCTCATCAGGATATGCTGAACTGGTTTGCCAAGCATGTCAAGTGAGTGGAAAGAACAGTAGCAGTTGGAAAGTTCCAGTTAAAAAGGTATAAAAGTTAGTCATGATTAAAGTTATGGAGCTAATTATGGATAAACCCTATATTGTATTGTATCTGTTATTTAAAAAGAAGATTTATCTTGCTATTGTTGTGTTAAATGTAATGTATGTTTAAAGATTGCTATTGTATGAACTCTAATATTGGACTTCCTCTTGTATGCTTTTAAATAAAATGTATTTTAATTTAGTATAAACTTGTATCTGTAAATCCTGTTTTGTCAATGCCAACATTACAATGGAGTTTCGACATTCTTTAAGTTAATCAATAAATAAGTGTTTACACTAAAGATTTAAGCATAAATAATCAAGACTATTAATGAACTTTATAAATGAATAAGTGCATTTGATTTGCAATAGAGTAAATAGCATCACCAATCTAATAAAAAATCCAGCTCTCATTCTCCCTATCAAATTTGTTTGTAGGCTTTTACTTCTTTTAATTGACTAAGCCGAAGGCTTGCTTCCATGAGAAGTAAAATGACTCGAATTCTTCAATATTTGTGGATGCTTTGTTATGGAGTTGTCATCCTAAAACCCTTAAGGATTTACTCCTGCAAATGGTAACTAATATCATACTCTCAAGCAAGTGAGATCCAAAGATGAGACGCTCAATAAATCCACCAGATATCTTATTATTTGATAACTCTAAAGATTTCAGATTTTGATATTCAACCATATCCAATTTTTCCAAAGAATAACTAGAACACGATAAGTGTTCAAGAGTTGGTGCTTGGATATTAACAAGTTGCAGTTCACTATCTTAAAGCCAAGTGACCTAATCTTTTGATGATTCCGCACCTCAAACTTTTTCTACCCAAGACAGTGGTGAATGATTAAATTGAGAATCAAGGGACAACTAGTGAGTAGAGTTTGTAGCATGTTATCGTCTAAAGTTACATAAGATAGAGAAAGTTTTCTCAAAGAATGACAATTTGCCACATGACTAGCAGATAATGAAATATGCATCAGACCACGATCACTCATTGGTCATCAGGACCAGTTCTCTTATAGAGTTTGCAGCCAGGAATTCAAAAATAGGTGTAAAATACAAAGAGATTGGAGCAATCTTCAATGTTATATTAATCCAAAAAGGAGAGCTATTTGTAGGTGTACAAATAATTTAAGGAAAACAAAATAAGAAAATCCCTAAATATCTCTATCTACGATTGTGTTGTGATTGTACTATGTAATCTATAGGAAAATGTGTCTACGTACATTCTATAACACCCCCCCCCCTCAAGTTGGAGCATAGATATTAATGATCATGCCAAACTTGTTACAAAGATATCCACCCGAGTTTCATTAAAAGCCTTCGTAAATATATCACCCAATTGCTCTCCTGTCTTCACATATCCAGTAGAAATCATGCTCTCTTGAATCTTGTCATGAACAAAATGAAAGTCAACCTCAATCGTCCGTTCATGGTACAGTGGATTTGAAGCAATGTGTAGAGCAGTCTGATTATCACACACAGTTTTGCTGGACACAAAGAGTTCAAACCGATCTCAACTAAAAGATGATGAATCCATAGTATTTCACATGCGGATTGAGCCATAGCTGAATACTCAGATTCAACACTAGATTGAGATACAACAATTTGTTTCTTACATAATTCAAGAATTGCCTAATTGGACAAACTCTAATACTTTTGTAGAAACAAGATGCAGAGCTGATTAGCCAGTATCATATAGAGATACAGGGATGGAAAAATCCCTATAGAAAAGTTTGAATTATCAGACCTAGTAATTCCTATGAGGTTTTCCCTTTGTTTGATAAGTGGCTTCATATTGCACTAAGCATATGAGAATGGTGTAAAAGATATCGTCTTTGGAGCAGGGGCGGATCTACATGAATCCAAGGGGTCCATCCGAACCTCCATCGTTGAAAAAATTACACGATATATATAGGATCAATTTTTCGATTTATATGTATATACTAAGTGATGAACCCCCTGAAAATAAGCCAAGGGCTTGGCTCAGCGGTAAATTGGGTTCAACAATTCACTACCTAAGTGCTAGGTTGCGGGTTCAATTCCAAATAACAACGTTTTCCACCCTATTTTCAAGTGATTTTCATTTTTATTCTAAATAAATGAAAACAATGTTCTGTTTGAAAATCTATTGGGATTTATAATCTTTTGTTAGATATTTATCAAAAATAAATTTCTTTTCTATTTTTATAAAATTAAGTAAAATTTACAATGTTTTATAAGTTTTCATAATTAAAATTAAAAAAATACATTTTCTCATACCCATATTAAGTCAAACGTTTAATTTATATTTGATTAATAAATAACATAGTTATAAGTAAGATTAAATAAATAAGAGTAATTATTTAAAATTTATAAATAAATAGGATTGTCGCGATATTTTCCAATCTTGATGATTATTTTCTCGACATAAATATTGCTACAATATGATCGGATTCAAAATTATTCCTTTGTTAGTTTCAAAAATTGAATAATGTTTATATACATCAACGACACCAATAAAACCCATAATTATAGGTTTAAAAAATATATTCTCTCGTACTTATATTTTAATGTTATGTCAAACATATACTTACTCGATTTTATTGTTTGGGTTGAGATGGTGTTGAATTTTTTTAGTTGCTTATATCTGATTCAATCCATTTATATTTGACCCACTCTGCTTTTATGGATATTATTATCGTGCTTACTTATCTTTTGAACCCCCTCGATAAAAATCCTGCCTCCGCCACTGCTTTGGAGTTCCTTGCTATACATCATACACCTTACCTATTTTCACAATCTTAGCAGCAAAATCTTAAAAGAATTGGTTCTGAGGTGCTTATACTGTACTTTTTTGAAGTGTCCGAGCAATATAGGGTGAAGCTACAAACGAGAGTAGCTGCATAATTCCTGAACCTAGTCGAATAACTTTGAACTTTACCTTGCATATAGCATTTTGAGAATTACTAATATTTAATACAAAATGAAGTTGTTTGAGTAGATCCAATCTAAAGTAACTCAACATTCAATTTGAGTGAATTAATATCAATAACTATGTTATTGTTGTTTATCATGTATTCCTAAGATACTTAGAACTAAAATTTGAAGAATTTGGTAAGAAACAACAAAGTTTAAAGAGTATTTTTAAAAGTACAAAATTAAAGCTAGTAGAGAAAATAAAATCAGAAACAGATCAGAAACAATATACAAAATATCTTTCTCAAAGAAGAAAATCGAACACACTGAATGCGCAGTGTCCCCTTAAGGAAATTATTCCCCTCAAATATCCGAGGTTAATGAAATATATCCTCCCAGGATAGAAAAATCACGGGTGTATCGGTACCTAAAACCACGATGTTAACGAACCACTCAACGATATTTAAGTACACTTAAAATACTATATTTAGTAGTAGTAGAAGAAGAAGTCCAGAAAATTCATTCACTTAAAATGAGAAGAAATCCCTCAATTTATAGAAAACAAAGGGTAGAGTGAGAAAATTCTTATTGTGCATTACTGGAAAGGTCACAACCCTTTGAAAAAGTCACAATCTTTCGAAAAGGTCACAACTTTTAATAAAAGTCACAACAATACTATTAGGACATCACTCAGTAGCTTAGTCGTATTAGGATCAATTGTTTAGTCGTATTAGGATTGCATTACTAATTCAACAATTATTTTTTATTTAGTTTACTTTAGTTCTATTCGTTTAGGAGTCTTATTAGTTTTCATGTAACTCTATATAATACCTTGCTGCCTTCATTAATAAACAAGACTCTTTTCAGCACACATTCAGTCTTTATATGGTATCAGGGGTCTTCACACTCTAACGAGTACGATAATAATAATAAAAAAAATTCCTCCTCACGCAGGTCAGCAATACCAGTAACAATGACCAATCACAATGGTAACAACAATGGCAACAATCCAGAGTTGTCAATGCTGGTAACACGACGGGTACCAATACTATCATTCAATTCAATCCTGCATCCCAATTACCCATCAAACTAAGCGGTGGTCACAACTTCGCAACCTGAAAAGCCCAATTTTCCTTGCTTATGTATGGCTACAACCTCTTTGGCCATCTCGATGGAACCACTCCATCCCCCAGTCACACGATTACTCTCGGCACAAATATATCTCCTAATCCTGCCTTCTTAACTTGGTTCCGTCATAACCAACTCATCCAGAATGCCCTCATGGCTTCTGTCAAACCCACGATTGCCTCTACTGTTACTGCCGCTGACTCGTCTAAATCAGCTTGGGATGCTTTGCATACCACTTATGCGAACAAATCTCAAACTCGAGTCTTCAATTTGTGTGATCAGCTTGCCCGTGTCACTAAGGACTCTCGCTCCATTACCGAATATCTTCATACTATTCGGTCCTTTTCAGATGAGTTATCCACTATTGGTGATCCTGTTTCCAATCCTGAACTCATTGTTAAAATACTCCTGTTTCCAATCCTGAACTCATTGTTTAAATACTCACTGGTTTAGGTCTTGAATTTCGTGAGATCTCTGTTGCCATTCGTGCACGCGATACGACTTTCTTTTATGAGGAACTGTTTGAAAAGCTACTGGACTTTGAACTCTTCCTTCGCCACGAGGATGCTAAGAAACTACCTAGTAACATCACTGCTGCAGTTGCTACTCCCACCAAATTCAACTCCAATAATCGCAACAATCGTAGACAAACCAACAACTCTCAACAATGACGCCCAAATTCGTGTCCAAGCACAACACCACAATGGCAGTCTAATTCCAATCTGAATGGTGTTACTCGATGTCAACTATGTAATAGAATTGGCCACACTGCCAATGTATGCCCTCGAAGTCCCATAATCACTTTGAAGCGAAATCCAACTATGCCGCTGGGTTAACGACGGACATCGACCCCTGGATAGTTAACTCAGGAGCCACCCATCACATCACAACATAGCCGCACAACCTACAACCATACCACGGTAATGAGGATGTCTCCATGGGTGATGGTAACAAAATTCCTATCTCTCATACTGGTCCTACTAAATGCATCAAATAATGTTTTTAAGCTAACCCACACTCTGTGTGCACCTTCCATTAAACGCAAGCTTCTTTTAGTTTCTAAATTCTGTCAAGACAATCTTAAGTTTATTGAATTTTTTTCCTTTTAACTTTGTTGTGAAGGATCTGCAAACGCGGAAGCCACTGGTGCACGGTTGGACCAACAATGGGCTGTATGAGTGGCCTGTCTCACATCCCCAAGCTCACATTATCTCTAGATACAATCCTCTCACTACTTGGCACTAACGTCTTGGACATCATCACTCTAGAGTTCTTAGGTTTATTTTATACGAATTCTCGCTACTGTTTCATGAGCGAGACAAAAACTTTCATTGTAATTCTTGTTTATCTAATAAATCTCATTGACATACTTTTACCCAATTATCACTGTCTAGCTCTAAACCACTTCAAATTATTTTTAGTGATTTATGGGGGCCATCGCCAATCTTATCTCTTGACAAAAAGATGTATTATTGTTTTTTTGTTGATCAATATATGAAGTACACTTGGATCTACACACTAACAAAGAAGAGTGAAGTTAAAGAGATCTTTCAAAAATTTCATCCAATGATGGAAAAACATTTTGACACCAAAATTTTATCATTGTATACTGATGTCGGAGGTTAGTATAAAAGTCTTGACTCCTATCTTTCACTTCACGGCATTCAACACCTCTCCAACCCACCCTATACACCCCAACAAGTTGCACTTGCATAACAACGACATCGTCATATTGTCAAAACTGCAAGAACACTCTTACATGAGGCGTCCCTCCCACCCCAATTCTAGTCTTTTGCATGTCATCACACTGTGTACCTCATCAATCGTCTTCCAACCTCTCAACTAGATAATCAATCCCCATTCCAACGATTACTTTGAAAATTACCTGATTATAACTCCCTACAAATTTTGGTTGTTTATGCTATCCATGGCTTAAATCATACTCCAAGAATAAACTTGAATCAAAATCTACCCCATGTGTCTATCTTGGTTTCTCATTATCCCATCACTGTCACTAGTGTTTTGACCCTATTTCTGCAAAAGGTGTACTTATCCCGAGATGTGCGATTTGTTGAGGATGTATTTCCATTTAAGACATTGTTCGCCAATACTACTATTAAATCAGCTCACCGAGAATGGGCAACAACAACAATGCCAAGTTCGTCGAACCCCACAGCCCAGCTTCCCATAGTTACTGATATGCCAACTACACTAGAAATAGCAGCAAGCACAATTCCAGATTTACCATCACCGTCTGCTTTATCTCCAGCCCAGTCCGGAGACAACTCAACCTTACAGTCCTTACCCGACAGTGCATCAGCAGCAGACGCAATAGATCCACCTCTTGCAACTCCTCCCTCTCCAGGTAAATTTTTATCTTCCTCATCTTCAATAATTCCCACTTCCCAGAACCCCTTCTCTATATCTACTGCCCAGCGTTTAGCACTACGGCACCTCCTTACAAACTCACAAAAGCCGATCCCAACCAACACAAAAAGCAACTTGTCTCCTCTCCGTGTCTATCAACCTAGAAACACCAACCCACCAACACCCATGGCTCCTCAAACCGCCTGTCCTATCGTCGAGTTAGAACTCGCTCCTTCACCGCCTCAATGTCAGTCTCCTCCTACTGGTGATGTCACTCGATCCCAAAACAATATCACCAACCCAAATAGATTTTTGATTACCTAGCTAAATTGAACCCCACTGTCACACCCACTACTGTCAAACAAGCACAAAAATATCCCGAGTGGCGTTATGCAATGAAACATGAATTTGATGCTTTAATTAAAAATCAGACTTGGAAACTTGTTCCTCCTGAACCAACCAAAAACATTGTATCCTGTAAGTGGCTTTTCAGGATCAAGAGAAATGTTGATGGGTCCATCAACAGATACAAAGAGCGCCTAGTTGCAAAAGGCTTTACTCAGAGGCCGGGCATTGATTTTCATGCCACATTCAGCCCAATTGTCAAGCCCACCACAATTCGCATAGTCCTCTCTGTGGCACTTCGTCACAACTGGCATCTTCGCCAGTTGGATGTCAATAATGCCTTCCTCCAGGCAACTTGGAAGAGAAAGTGTACATGGCACAACCTCAAACCAATGCATATATGTCGGCTGCGAAAAGCGATCTATGGCTTGAAACAGGCTCCTCGGGCTTGGTACAATGCCCTCACAGGTTATCTTTCATCCATAAGCTTTGTTAAGACAAAATCTGATGCCTCACTACTAGTTAGACATGGTGTAGGTGATACACTGCTCGTCCTTGTCTATGTCGACGATATCATTATCACTGGAAGTAATTCTATAAGTGTCAATCAGGTTATCACTTCCCTTGCTTCTAAGTTCTCTATTAAAGATTTAGGTGATCTTCACTATTTTCTTGATGTTGAAGTGATACACAACTCTAACGGTTTAATTCTCACCCAAGCAAATTATGTGATTGAAATTTTAAATGATGAGCTAATGACCAACTGCAAGAGTGTTAACACGCCAATGAGTGCATCTGAGTTACTCACCTTGTCTGATGGAACTCACTTGACTGATGCTACACGTTATCGAGGACATTTTCACAACAGGAGAAAATATTTCATCAAAGTTAATACTTTTCCTTTGACCGAATCCCTTAACAACCAATCTAGCTTTGTACCTGGGCTTCAAGTTGTGTTCTTCAACTTTAACTTTGAACACCCACTTGTTCTTCAAAGTTCTCATGCCCTTGGGCAATTTTACCAACTCATAAGTGTGGTTCTCATGCAAAGACTTCATCTCGTCTTGCAATGCTTCAATCCATTGATCCTTGTGCTCATCTTCCATGGCCTCCTCATAACATTCAGGTTCTCCCCCATCAGTGAGTAACACATACTCATTGGGTGAATAACGGGAGGAAGAAAACCGCTGTCTTGTGGACCTCCGAAGCGGAATATTTGATTCGTCCACAACTTCATGAGCAACAGGATCATTAATAACAATATCATTGTTATTATCAACATCAACATGTTGATTTGATACATGATTTTGGGCTTCACCATGACCATCAAGCCTAACAACATCATGTACACTTGTGTGAGGAACGTCATCATGATGAACTATACCATCAAAACTTGAAGATTCTACCGTTTCCGCTTTGTCAATATCTTCAATTGTTTGATTCTCCATGAAAATAATATCACGGCTTCTCACAAGTTTCTTTTCAATTGGATCATATAGCCTGTAACCAAATTCATCTAGGCCATATCCAATGAAGATGCATTGCCTTGTCTTGGCATCTAACTTTGACCTCTCATCTTTCGGAACATGTACAAAAGCTTTGCAACCAAATACTCTCAGATGGTCATAGAAAACATCCTTTCCATACCAAACACTATTTGGTACATTACTTTGCAAAGCAACAGCAGAAGATAGATTAATAACATGTGCAGCGGTCAATAAAGCCTCACCCCAAAATGAGTTAGGCAACTTTGCTTCAGAAAGCAAACATCTAACTCTTTCCATCAAGGTCCTGTTCATTCTTTCAGCCAAACCATTAAGCTGAGGAGTCTTGGGAGGAGTCTTCTGGTGTTTAATACCTTGATGCTTGCAGTATTCGTCAAATGGTCCACAATATTCACCACCATTATCAGTACGAATACATTTCAGTTTCTTTCCAGTTTCTCTTTCAACTGAAGCCTGAAACTGCTTGAAGACACCTAACACTTGATCTTTAGTCTTCAAGACATAGACCCAAAGTTTTCTCGAGCAATCATCAATGAAAGTGACAAAGTAGAGTGCACCACCTAATGTCTTTGTCTTCATTGGACCACATAAATCAGAGTGCACCAACTCAAGCAACTCTGTCTTTCTCGAAGGGGGGTAGGACTTAAAAGAAACTCTATTTTGTTTACCAGCCAAGCAATGCTCACACTTTTTTAATTTAACACTTTGGAAATTTGACAATAATTTCTTCTTGGCTAGAACATTAAGTCCTTTCTCGCTGATGTGGCTAAGCCTCTTGTGCCATAATGTTGAAGAGATATCGCTCTCAACCGCATTCACCATATCAACACAAGCAGAGGCTGTAGTCCAGTATAGACCACACCGTTTGTTACCACGAGCCACGACCAAGGAACCTTTAATGAGCTTACATTTTCCATCACCGTTGGTACTAACATATCCTTCATCATCTAAAACACCAACAGAAATTAGGTTCAGACGAACATCAGGAGCATGTTTCACATTGTTCAAAACTAGTTTAGTTCCAACACTAGTTTCCAAACAAATTGTACCAATACCAACCACCCTAGAAACAGTCTCATTACCCATACTCAAGGTTCCAAAATCACCAGAAGTATAGAAAGAGAAAAAATCCTTCCTTGATGTCACATGAGATGCGGCACCAGTGTCCACAACCCAGCTTGACTCATCACAAGCAATATTTATCATATCCGCATCAAGGACAGTAACAAGATCTTCGGTGGTAACGGTGGCTAGGCAATTTTCATTGCCATCTTCTTTAGTTTCCTCTTTGTTTTTGTTCTCCCTCTTTAACTTCCTGCAGAACTTCTTTGTGTGCCCTTTCATGCCACAATGATAGCACTCAATATCCTTAAGTCTGCCTTTGGATTTGCTCCTATTTTGTTCTCTATACTGAGAACCACGAGTTTTATTTCTCCCCCTAGGGCCAGTTATCAGGACATCCGACGAAGAGGAACCTTGAGTTTTTCTTCTCATCTCTTCGTTCAAGACACTACTCTTGGCAGAATCCATAGAGATCACACCATCCGGAGCAGAATTTGACAATGAAGTTCTAAATGTTTCCCAAGAGTCTGGTAGGGAACCAAGTAGAAGCAAGCCTTGAATTTCTTCATCAAATTTGATGCCCATAGCAGATAATTGGTTCATAATCCCCTGAAAATTATTCAGATGGTCTGTCATCGGAGAACCATCATGATACTTCAAACTCAACATCTGCTTTATTAAGAACATTTTGTTGTTGCCAGTCTTTCGAGCATACAAACTTTCAAGATGCTCCCATAGGGTTCGAGCATGTGTTTCCCCAGAAATATGGTTCAACACATTATCGTCGACCCATTGCCTAATGAATCCACAAACCTGTCTATGCAACAGATTCCACTCTTCATCTGTTTTATTATCAGGCTTTACAGTGGTAAATACTGGTTTGTAAAAATTCTTAACATAAAGCAGATCTTCCATTTTTCCCTTCCAAATGGCATAATTAACACCATTCAAAGTAACCATTCTACTTGTGTTGGCTTCCATTGTTTTTCCCCAAAAATATAGTTATCGCAAATCAAAGTAAATCTTTTCTGATGTGGAAGTTCAGACTGTGCTGCAACCACAGAGCATACTCAGATAAAACCTTGGCTCTGATATCAGTTTTTGGGAAAACGCGGATAAACACAATAATATATATGGTAAAAGTAATGGAAATAAAATGGGAAAATAACGACACCAAGAATTTTACGTGGAAACCCTTCTAAATAAGGGAAAAAATCACGGGCCAAGAGGAGCAACAAATATTACTACAGTAAGGAATTTTACACTGTGTAGTCACGAATACAATACTCAAAGTGACTACTACACACTCAAAAGGAACAACACTCTTTTGGTTTTCGCCTTACTAAAATATCGCTCACACTCTATTTTTCTTCACAGACTATTTTCTTGTTTAGTCTATGGAATACCTCACTTTGCTCTCAAAACGTTTTTTCTCTCTAACTTGGTGTATATAAAAATGAGCTAATGAGCTCCTTTTATAGAAGAAATTTGCAGTTCAACAACCACAATATGTCAAAGTTGTGCCACCTATGTTGTATTTCTCAACATTTGCTGCCACTGCAATTTGCCAACCATTAACAATTGCATGCAGCAATTGTTGAAGTCAATAATGGCATAATGGGGATGGACCCCACATAAATTGATAAACCTATGGATCGCAGAAGACTTTGTGCAGAATATTGAATCTTGAGATTAATGGAAGAGACAGCTGAATGTTACTTGATGGATCTGATTAGCAGTAACGTGGTAATGGTTTCAAAAAGAGAATATAATGGTAAAGTCAAATACTGTCAAGTTCATGACGTAGTGCTTCACTTTTGCTTGGAGAAGAGTCGAGAAGAAAAATTTATGTTGGTTGTGAAGGGCAACTTTCAACCGTGTGATTGGAAGGAAAGTAGAGTGAACTACAGTTTAAGTGAAGAGCATTCGAAGATTGTATCTCTGGGCTCCAAAACACGGAAACCTTTCCACCAACACTTAAGGTCACTGATAATGGCCCATATAGGAGTATATGTTTTTTGGAATCCCTTCCATCAGTGTAGTGAAGTGAGACTTCTTAAGGTCTTGGATTTGTATTCTAACAGTGTGGATCTTTTGTCGTCAGCTTCGTTGAAACAACTAATTCACCTGAAGTACCTCGCAGTTTCCACAAGAGAATTCCATTTTCATCCAGAACCACATCTGCCCCATCTTGAAACTTTATCTATGAGTTGTTATTCCAAGGCTATATTGTTACCGGCGACTTTCTGGAAAATGGAAAAATTAAGGCATGTTGAGATTACTGATGGTTTTAGATTCGACTGGAAAAACAAGAAGTAGGGGATTTCTGAAGAGTCCTTTAAATTGAAAAATTTGAGGATATTAAGGAAAATTTTAATTAAAATTGATGATGTTGCTAGCGTGGATGAGTTATTAGAGAGATGTCCTAATCTTCAAGAACTTGACATCTCTTTTAAGAAGTTCTTGAAGAGTGGTGTTTTGTCTCAAATTGGACAGTATTACTGAGCTTCAAATACTTAGCCTTTCCTTTCTTATCCCATAGTTCTATCCGGGTTACACTTGCCTTCAAATTTAAAGAAGTTGGTACTAATCGATGTTCATATAGGAAGCGCCATTTCCTTCCTTGCAGGACTACCAAGCCTGGAATATCTCCAATTAGAAAGACCAGATTTTATTCAATCCGAGGAGTGGTGTCTTGGAGATATCACATTCCATACACTTAAGTTCTTGAAGCTGTCATACTTAGCAATCTCAAGGTGGAAAGCATCAGCAGAGGAATCCTTTCCCCTGCTCGAAACACTTGTTATAAGAGAGTGTGATAATCTCGAGGAGATCCCCCTTAGCTTTGCAGATATTTCAACACTGAAACAGATTAAGTTGATTGAATGCAATGGATCTCTGGAGGCTTCAGCTAAGAGAATTAAGGAGGAAGTTGAAGCAATTAGCGGATGCGACAGTCTTAACCTCATCATAATTATCAAAGAACAGACAGAGGGGATGGAAATAATATTTTAGATAATTGTTGCATCCATGATCATGCCCTTGTTATGCATCTTGGACACATTGTTTCTTTGATTAATCATTGGGAATGCATTAGTTTGTTTCTTTGTACTACAAATAATTAATACTGTTAATTGTGATTACACTCGTGGTATTCTTTTCATTTTTTGCTTCTTATTCCTACCACCAGTCTTTAGGCACGTGTGTTCTGTGTCAATTAGTCCAGAAAAATTAAATGATACAAATGCTACTAAAATTTGCTAGTAATATTGAGTAACTGTTGTAAATAATAACAATTTGTGAATGTCCATTATACCCCTCTTATGCCTATAAAAGGCATTGTAATCTCTATGGAAAATACACCAAAAATAAGGAAGATTCAAGTTTCCTATTTTATCTCTCTAATACATTCTTCTCTCCTTAGTTGCTATTAAGTTTAATTTTAGCACTTAGTCTTTATTTTATAACATGTTATCAGCACGAGACTCTGTCATATCAAAGTTTGAAGACTAATTTGAAGGCTAAGGTATTATTATTTTTCTTCTTTTTATTATGGCTAATCTTACTAAACTTGAGTTCGTTGCCCTTCAAAGTTCGGGCAAGAACTACCTTTCATGGGTATTGGATGCTGAAATCCATTTGGATGCTATGGGTCTTGGAGACACCATTAAAATTGAAAATAAAGCATCAAAACAAGACTGTGCTAAAGCAACGATATTCTTAAGTCATCATATTGACGAAATTTTGAAAATTAAATATCTCACAGTCAAAGATCCACTCGTTCTGTGGAATAACCTAAAAGAAAGGTATGACCATTTGAAGATGGTCATTCATCCAAAGGCACGATATGATTGGATGAATTTAAGACTACAAGACTTTAAGTCTATTCATGAGTACAATTCTGTCATGTTCAAAATTACTTCTCAATTGAAACTATGTGGAGATACAGTTAATGATGTTGATATGCTGGAAAAAACGTTCTCCACATTTCATGCCTCGAATGTGCTTTTACAGCAACAATATCGAGAAAAGGGTTTCAAGAAGTATTCTGAACTGATTTCTCATCTTCTCGTGGCTGAACAAAATAATGATTTGTTAATGAAAAATCACGAGAATCGTCCTACTGGATCTACACCACTTCCTGAAGTGAATGAGGTGTACGCCCACCACGCTAGGCGTGGAAGAGCCCGTGGCCGTGGCCGTGGACGTGGTCGTAATTACGACCAAGAGCAAAATCCTTTTCCCGGTGTTAATCATTCACCAAAGAAAAATAGTCATCAAAGGGGAAAAGGAAAAGATGAGAAACGTGAAACAATTAAAATAAATTGTTTCCGATGTGGTGGAAAGGGTCATTATGCACGTGATTGCCGTACTCCTAAACACTTGGTTGAGCTTTATCAAGCATCACTAAAAAGAAAGGATAAAAATCCCGAAACTAATTTTATCACTGATCATGTTGACATCACACACTTGGATGTGGCAGATTTTTCACACACCCTGAAGGAAAAATAGATCACTTAATTGGTGACGGTTCTGTGGATATGGAAGAATAATCATGGTTGATATTTACTAATATTATTAATATTTGTTGTTTTGTATTGATCATCATTGGAAAATAAATAGTTAAAGTGCTCATATTTGTTCATGCATATTAGTTGAGTCCATTCTTTTAGAAACACCAATGGAAAGTGAGTTGGAATGTTATGATTTGAAAAGGAATTGAAAAATATTAAAATTATTCTTTCCTTTAACTTTTGTGGCAATAAAAGAAAAATGTATAAGTAAGACCACTACCTAAATTGGTTAGTGGAAAACACCTTTTTCTTTTTGTCATTCAAATGTCATTTCAAGATAATAAATTATATTAATACTTATTTTAAACATACTAAACTAAATGAAATTTAGTGTTAAAGATTTGAATGATAAAAATCTTATGCATTATTAATGATTCAAATATCATTTTAACATTTACATTATTTCTTAAATATTTAACAAAAGATAATTAATCAGTTAATATAAATTTATTTCATTACTTTAGAAGATATGGATAATTTTCCAAACAAATTATCAAATTATGAAGACATTTGCTTGATTGATTCTGGTACAACACACACGATATTCAAAAATGAGAAATATTTTTCTCATTTGAGTATGGGCAATATGAATGTTACTACGATATCTGGTAGTACTAATTTGATTAAGGGCTCCGAAAGAGCCATTATAATTTTGCCCAACGGAACTAAACTCATAATAAATAATGCCATGTTTTCTCCTCAATCTCGGAGAAACTTATTGAGTTTCAAAGATATCCGTGAAAATGGTTATCATATCAAGACAATTGATGAAATGAATCTTGAATATCTTGGTAGAACCAAAAATGTCTCCGGGCAGACATATGTTGTAGAAAAATTGACGGCCTTATCTTCTGAATTGTATTGGACAAAAATTAGTGCAATTGAGGCACATTCTATAGTAAATCGGGGGTTTACTGATTCCAATACTTTCGTACTTTGGCATGATCGTCTAGGACATCCAGAATCTATAATGATGAGACGAATTATAGAAAATTCAAATGGGCATCCATTAAAGAAGTTGAAAATTCTTTTAAATGGTGAATTTTCTTGTGATGCGTGTTATCAAGGCAAGTTAATTGTGAGACCATCACCAACAAAGGTCAAAATTGAGTCCCCTGCGTTTTTGGAACGTATACATGGGGACATTTGTGGGCCAATTCACCCACCGAGTGGTCCATTTAGATATTTTATGATCTTGATAGATGCTTCCTCTAAATGGTCTCACGTATGCCTATTGTCATCTCGCAATTTGGTATTTACAAAATTGTTGGCACAAATAATACGATTATGGGCACAGTTCCCTGATAATCAGATTAAGTCTATTTGCCTTGATAACGCTGCAGAGTTTTCATCCCAAATATTCAATGATTATTGTCTATCGATTGGGATAAGAGTTGAACATCCTGTAGCTCATGTTCACACTCAAAATGGTCTGGCTGAGTCATTAATTAAACGACTGCAGTTGATTGCAAGACCATTACTTATGAAAACTAAGTTGCCCACTTCTGTGTGGGGTCATGCAATTTTGCATGCTGCAGCACTTATTCGTCTCAGGCCGACAAATTATCATAATTTTTCTCCATTACAATTGGCTTTGGGTCAACAACCCAATATATCTCATCTGAGAATTTTTGGATGCGCTGTTTATGTGCCGGTAGCACCACCACAGCGCACTAAGATGGGTCCCCAAAGAAGGTTAGGAATATATATAGGGTTTGAATCGCCCTCTATTATTCGCTACCTTGAGCCATTAACTGGAGATATGTTCACTGCTCGATTCGCAGATTGTCGGTTTGATGAGACACTTTTTCCAAAATTAGGGGGAGAAAATACTAAAATTAAAGGAGAAATTTTGTGGAAATATCCATCATTGTCTCATCTTGATCCTCGTACTTCCATTTGTGAGCTAGAAGCACAAAAGATCATTCATTTGCAGAAAATCGCAAATCAAATGCCAGATGCATTTATAGATTTGAAAAGGATTACTAAATCACATGTTCCTGCAAAGAATTTCCCAATTCGAATTGATGTCCCCGAAGGACCATCAACTAGTGTCATAGCTAATGAGTCAAAAGCACGCCTGAAGCGTGGTAGACCATTGGGATCAAAGGATCAAAATCCTAGAAAAAGGAAATTAAAAGATCAAAATGACACTGAAAAAACCTCACATAGAAAGTCAAGATGTGAGTAATTCTGATATCCTTGGAGGAATCAATGAGCTTGAGACTCAAGGAAATAATGAAATATCCATAAAATCAAGTGATCATGAAACAAATCTAAATCGCTCAGAAATAGCGGTGGATTATGTTTTTGCCTACAATGTTGCATCAAAAATTATGCAAAATTGTGAGGATCTTGAACCTCAATCTGTTGAAGAATGTCGACAGAGAAATGACTGGCAAAAATGGAAAGAAGCAATTCAATCAGAATTGGATTCACTTGTCAAGCGCGAAGTTTTGGGGTCTATAGTACAAACACCTAATGGTGTTAAACCTGTTGGCTATAAATGGGTTTTTATTCGGAAAAGAAATGAGAAAAATGAAATACAAAGGTACAAAGCACGTCTTGTTGCACAAGGATTTTCTCAAAGGCCCGGCGTCGATTATGAAGAGACATACTCACCCGTTATGGATGCAATAACATTGCGTTATCTCATTAGTTTGACGATCCATGAGAAACTTGAAATGTATTTGATGGATGTGGTTACAGCCTACCTTTATGGATCACTCGATAATGAGATATACATGAAAATTCCCGAAGGATTCAAAATGCCCAAAGCATACAGTTCAAAGCCTCGGGAAATGTACTCAATTAGATTGCAAAGATCATTGTATGGTTTGAAGCAATCTGGACGCATGTGGTATAACCGTCTTAGTGAGTATTTATCTAAGGAAGGTTATATAAATTATGCGATTTGCCCATGTGTGTTTATAAAGAAAACAATATCAGGGTTTGTTATACTTGTTATTTATGTCGATGACATAAACCTTATTGGAACTCCAATGGAACTTCACAAGGCAATCAATTATTTAAAGAATGAATTTGAGATGAAAGATCTTGGAAAGACAAAATTGTGTCTTGGTTTGCAAATAGAGCATTTGACAAACGGTATTTTTGTTCATCAATCTGCATACACATAGTGTTGAAAAGATTTTATATGGATGAAGCACATCCATTAAGTACTCCAATGGTTGTCCGATCACTTGATGTAAATAAAGATCCATTTCGACCTCAAGAAAAGGATGAGAAAAATTCTCAGTCCTGAAGTACCATATCTTAGTGCAATTGGTGCACTAATGTACCTTGCTAACACTACAAGGCCTGATATAACCTTTTCGGTTAATTTGTTGGCAAGATATAGTTCTGCTCCTACTAAGAGACATTGGAATGGAATCAAACACATATTGCGGTATTTAAAAGGGACTATTGATATAGGTTTATTCTACTCTGACGATTGTAGTCCAAATCTTGTTGGCTATGCTGATGCAGGATATTTATCTGACCCACACAAATCTAGATCTCAAACAGGTTATGTATTCACATGTGGGGGTACTGCTATATCTTGGAGATCTACGAAACAGTCCATCGTGGCCACTTCATCAAATCATGCTGAGATAATAGCTATTCATGAGGCAAGCCGAGAATGTGTGTGGTTAAGGTTCATTATACACCATATTCGAGAAAAATGTGGTTTGAAATGCGACAAAGTACCCACAACCTTATATGAAGATAATGCAGCATGCATAGCATAACTCAGGGGAGGATTCATAAAAGGCGATAGAACGAAACACATTTCACCAAAGTTTTTCTACACACATGAGCTCCAGAAGAATGGTGATATCAACGTACATCAAATCCGTTCGAGTGATAATGTGGCTGATTTATTCACCAAGTCTTTGCCAACCGCAACTTTCGAGAAGATGGTATACAAGATTGGAATGAGAAAACTTGGGCAGCTAAATCATGGTTTTCATCAAGGGGAGTAAAATACGCGCTGTACGCTTTTTCCCTTAATCAAGGTTTTATCCCACTGGGTTTTCCTGATAAGGTTTTTAATGAGGCAGCAAGTAATGCGTATTAGGATCAACTATTTACATTTGTTACTTTACTAAGAATTTATTTTAAATGAACATTCAAGGGGGAGTGTTGTAAATAATAACAATTTGTGAATGTCCATTATACCCCTCTTATGCCTATAAAAGGCATTGTAATCTCTATGGAAAATACACCAAAAATAAGGAAGATTCAAGTTTCCTATTTTATCTCTCTAATACATTCTTCTCTCCTTAGTTGCTATTAAGTTTAATTTTAGCACTTAGTCTTTATTTTATAACAGTAACTAAATTTTGAAAGAGAAGTATAATTGTTTGTAGCAGCTATACACAATCAATTGAATTATTTCTTATTTAGTTCTAATATATCTTATACTTAGTACAATATGTCCCTTATCTTTTTTTAATATTTCAACAGCAAACAATTTATATGTGATATAAGTAATATTGATTATGTTTGCAAACGTTTTACATATCTTAAAGTTTGTATATTGTGTAAGAAACTGTAACCTCTTTTCATAGACACATGCATATCAAGAAGTTGTTGCCGAATAAAAGTCGTATTTCATGTTGTACAAATATTGATCAACAAATGTTTTTTTAAGGTGGATAATGTATCATAGTCTATTTCATGGGATACAATTAAAAAAATAGTGTCTAATTGTGATAGAGATAGTTAATAATTAGTGGCACTAGAAAATTTAAGCAATATATAAAAATTCAATTGCACGTACAACTTTCTTTGTTTGTTTCAAGATTATGAGTCCTTTCATATGTAAATTTGAGAGGAAAATATTCATTAAATTATTTAAATATAACCATATCACGAAATATAATATAATTGATCTATGCTCACGAATAAAAAACTTGATATAAATTATTGAACTATTTAAAATATCTTATTTAAAAATATTGGGTGTACATCTTCAAAAAAGCATCTACTCAAAGAAATAATAACTTTATATGAATCTAAAATCTATATCATTTATACTACTAAAAAAATGTCACACATATCACTACTTTCCTATAGATTATATTATATTTTTGTGAAATGAACATCGTACTTATAACTTATGTGATGATGTGAATGAGAAGTGAAGAATTTAAAATCGTAAGGTAAAAGCCTGAAACATATCACTACCTCCCTTTAGGTTTCGCTCTATAACACTCACCTCCCCTGTGGTTTACGATATTATGTCTACCTCTCTTATTTTTATTTTCTTGTAACAACTCTTTAAATATACAAATTAATTCAAATTTGATAATTTTACCATTCTATATATTAATTTCTTCATATTAATAAATATTGAATATAAAATAACTTATTTAACAAATACTTTAAAAATAAATCAGCACAAATACTTATATATTGATGGGCATTTGGCCATTTTTTTCACATTAGATGGAGGAAATTTTATAAATAGCAAAGAGATTAAACTTAATAAGTCTCATTAGCTAAAATATGCCTAATTACGCTCCATTACTATAGTTTTATTTGCTATAAGTATTTTCGTTAGCATAATTCGCTTGTTAATATTCAAACATGATAAGTCCGTTTGTATAATTTGCTTGCCAATATGCAAATAGGTTATATATATATATATATATATATATATATATATATATATATATATATATATATATATATATATATATAATTTTTCAGAATTTATACAAATCAAATGTATCAACAAGATAATTATATACAAGGTAGGGTAAACATATACAAATTCCAAATTTATATGATTATGAAATGAATTATACAAATTCTAGATTTATACAATTATGAGCCGAATGTTAGTAGCAAAAAGTAATTTTTTCAAACTATAGTTATGTTATTTAACTAGTATATATTTGCTTATTCACACAATATTATTTTTTAAAAAAAATATATGGAATAAAAAATTTAATCTCAAAGACAAGGATAAAGTTGATGTCGTTTTTACTACATCAATCACTATCATTAATTAATAAAGCACTAGCTAGTTGTTGTTTACCTACCATAAATTAATAGACTAATAATGCAATAATTCAGACTCATAAAATACACGTTCCAGTCTGTTTGTGCCATTTGCCAACTCGAATTATTGTTTGATCTCCTCACCCATCTCTCTGTACTAGACAACATCTTGTCCCATATAGGATTTTGATCTACCACCAATCAGTTAATAATTGATCGATCGATCTATCACTGAGCTACTGAGGAGTAACAGGAGATTCAATAAGTCAATATTGAGGTGAGTTCTATTGATTCATAGTTTAATTTCATACTTCAAGGAAATAATCTATATACTCTTCCATTCCAATTTAAGTTTCTTAGTTTGACTCGGCACATAATGTAAGAAATAATACAAGATTTTTAAATCTTGTAATTAAAGATGTGTTTAGTCCTTTAAATCTTGTCAATCATAAACTTGTCAAAAATTGAAAACTTACTAAATATAGAAAGCGACGCTCACTCTTGTTGGATATATGTACACAAGTTCATAAGAATGAAGTTAACAAATTCTTTACTGATATTGAAATTCTAACAATAGATATTGAAAGACATGAATAAAAATGTTGTTCTTTATAATATTCTAAGAGTTGGTGAACTTTCAGGAATTTTCTACATAATATGATGAATCACAAAGACATCGAATGTACGTTTGATCACCTAAGAAGGATCATGAGTAGAGGCAATCTGAACAGCGTCAAGATTGATCAAATTGAGACACTTGAAATGGAGCTAAGATTTCTCACAACGTTTCTCAAATACCATCATGTTCTTTTGCCTGATTCCTTAGTCAAAATCACAAAGAAGGCTCAATTGATTGCGGAAATGCTTCAGTCAGTTCTTGGTAATGAATATCAAACTAAACTTGATATCGAAAGGCTAGTATCACAGTTGCGGGAACTCACTGAAGGTAATACTAGCTTAAGATATAATTACGAGTTTAGTGATTCCTACATATTGGAATATATGGATTGCCTCGACAAAAATCTAAATGATGTACCAATGTGCGTGGATAGGTCTGACATTTCATTTAAGAATGAAAAACTTATCCTTCAGAAAAATCGATTTTCAAAGCAAGTGAAAATCCTTCAAAAGAAAATGAGATTCTTGAGATACTTATATGCCACCAAGATAAGAGGTTATATTGACCATGAGAAGCTGGAATGTTTGAAGATTCTAACTCAGTTTATGACTAACAATGTGGCACTGTTCTGTTTTGCTGTTTGGGTTAACGACGGAGATGATATAGCTTCAGATGATTATATAGGTCCAGTTGAGGATGAAGATGAAACAGATGATATCTTGAGTAGACCTTCTTATCTGTTTTGCTTGATTGCACTTGTAGAGCTGGAAATGAAGAAGATTTTTCACGGTGAACTAAAGGATTCAAAGTTTACTCAATCAAGAACATTCAAGGACAAGAAATTACCAAAAGAATTTTCTAAACATCTCTACTATCTGCTGATGTATCTCAGAAACAAAAGGATGGAGAACTTTTGTTCTAACGTCTATGTTCGAAATATTGATGTGGAGATAGAGTTCTTATTGATTTTTCTTTCTGATGTACCAAATAGATTTATTAATGGTAAGAGGTTGAATGAGATCTTGGAAAAGGCGGGAGTTCTTGTGGGTGATGTTCTCTGTGTAATTCAAAAGATTATTCCCAGCTCTATAATTAAAGATGATAGTAGCACGATAAATCTTTTTACGATACAGATATTGGAGAAAACTGAAAATATGAAGGCACAAGTGGAGAGGTACTACAGATCCTTCAAATTCATTCCATCTCAGTTTCCCGCTGTTGGTGGATTGAGCTTTCTGGTCTCTCTTTTGAGAAAAATGAATGAGATGTTGAAACTTGAATCAGGTTTAAATTTCATGATAAAACCTCATATTGTTATTTTAGAGAGAGAGCTCTCATATCTAAATTCGACTTTCAGAGATGTTGAGAAGGTGCATCATGATATTCTGAGAGCAACTATCAATTTGGCATATGAAGCTGAAGTTGCCATTGACTCTATTCTTGTTCAATATAATGGTCTTTGGCATATTTTTTGCTCACTTCCTGCTATCATAAAAGAGATCAAGCATATTAGTATGAAGGTGAACGAGATGAGGCTTAAGAACATTCCTCTTAAACCCTTCTCTATGGTTGAGCCATCTAAACATATGCCAGATCAACATCATAATAGTCATATGAATGATGAGGATATAGTGGGTTTTGGGTTAGTAGCAGAAAAAATGATTCATTCTCTTACTCGAGGGACAAATGAGCTAGATGTCATACCAATTGTGGGAATGGGTGGACAAGGTAAAACAACTTGCGCTAGATTGTTGTATAATAATGGAATCATTGTTTCTCATTTTGATGTTCGAGCATGGTGCATCATTTCTCAAACATATAATAGGAAAGAGCTATTACAAGATATTTTCAGTCAAGTTACTGGTTTCAAGGTCAAGGTAGATGAGGTTGGCGAACTAGCTGACATGTTGCGGAAAAGCTTATTGGGAAAGAGATATTTCATTGTCTTGGATGATATGTGGGATGGTATGGCATGGGATGACTTAAGGTTATCTGTCCCAGATGGTGAGAATAGAAGTAGAATAGTAGTGACAACTCGACTTGAGAAAGTAGGTGAGTATGTCAAGCACCAGACTAATCCTTATTTCCTTCCATTTCTCACACTAAAAGAGAGTTGGGAATTGTTGCAGAAAAAGGTGTTTCAAAATAAATCTTGCCCATCTGAACTGTACGATGTGAGTCTAGAAGTTGCAAGTGTTGGGAAATTCGGGTAATTTCCCTACAAAACGGAACAACTTTAGTGAAATGAACCGGTTCAAATGAACTGAACCGGACAGAACACTAACAAAGATACCCGACAAGTAATATCGAATATTAACTGAAAAGAAGAGAAAAGAGACCGAACAATTTTAATAATGGAGTTCAGCCGCGAAAGCTTAATCTCCGAGCACCGCTCAAAGCAGCCTGCTTTTATTAGATAGAGAGAAGAGATTACTAATGGTGCATTTTACAATGAAGGAGGAGGAGTTCTTTTATAACCCCAAATTCTCCTTCACAATACATAAAACTCCGATGTGGGACTAAATAATTAGGCCAAAGAGTCAACAAATCTCCACCTTGGCTTAATATCCAGTCCCACCAAATACAAATCTTCTCAAACAAACAAATAATAAAAGCAGTTTTCACGTTGCTTCCAAATTTGCGCCGTGAGGCGCCAACTTCAAATGTGCAGGACATTGACCAAGTCTAAACAGTGTTCAAACTTGGCCTTTGTAACCACCTTGGTCAGCATATCTGCGGGATTCTCCGTAGTATGAATCTTCAACAGAAGTATCTCCTCTTCTTCGAGAATTTCCCTCACAAAGTGATAGCGAACATCAATGTGCTTCGTCCGTGCATGAAAGACTTGATTCTTTGCTAAATGAATAGCACTCTGACTGTCAGAATAAACCTCAAGTTGTTTCTGACCAACTCCCAAGTCTTTAAGCAACCCATGAAGCCAAATCGCCTCCTTTACAGCCTCTGTAATCGCCATATACTCTGCCTCTGTCGTAGACAAAGCCACCGTTGACTGTAAAGTAGACTTCCAACTAACTGGCGCTTTTGCTAAAGTGAACAAATAGCCAGTTGTAGATCGTCGCTTATCCAAATCACCTGCATAGTCAGAATCACAGTATCCAACTATGCATTGACCAAGTGATTTATCCTGCTCGAATACCAATCCAATATCTACGGTATTTTGCAGATACCGTAGAATCCATTTCACAGCTTGCCAATGACCCTGGCCTGGATCATGCATGTACCTGCTAACAACACTAACAGCCTGTGAAATATCTGGTCTCGTACACACCATTGCATACATCAAGCTTCCAACTGCATTTGCATACGGGACTTTCGCCATGTATTCTCGCTCTTCATCAGTCGTCGGAGATAACCGGCTACTCAGTTTCAAATGAGGAGCAAGTGGGGTACTCACGTGTTTTGTATCTTCGTGCATACCGAAACGTCTTAGTACCTTCTTCAAATACTGCTTCTGTGACAGCCAAAGCTTGCCTCTCTCTCTGTCCCTGTTTATCTCCATGCCGAGAATCTTCTTGGCTTCCCCCAAATCCTTCATCTCGAACTCTTTACTCAACTGAGCCTTCAGTTTGTCAATCTCAGTTTGGCTCTTTGCTGCAATCAGCATATCATCAACATATAAGAGTAAGTAGATGTAGGAACCGTCTTGAAGCCTGCGCAAATACACACAATGATCGTATTTGCTTCTCTTGTACTTCTGACCCTTCATGAAACTATCAAATCGTTTGTACCACTGTCTCGGAGATTGTTTCAGTCCGTACAATGATTTGACAAGTTTGCAAACCCAATTCTCTTTATCAGCAACCTTATTTCCTTCTGGCTGAGTCATATAGATTTCCTCCTTCAAATCACCGTGTAGGAACGCGGTCTTCACATCAAGTTGAGCTAGCTCCAAATTCAACTGCGCTACCAAGGCCAACATAATTCTAATGGAGGAATGTTTAACAACTGGAGAAAATACCTCATTATAATCAATTCCCTCCCTTTGAGCGTAGCCTTTAGCTACCAACCTTGCCTTGTAGCGAACATCGTCTTTATCGGGAAATCCTTCTTTCTTTGCAAATACCCATTTGCATCCAATTGCCTTCTTGCCTATCGGTAGTTGTGTCAACTTCCACGTCATGTTCTTCTTGAGGGATTGCATTTCCTCTTCCATTGCACCTGCCCAATTGCCACTTTCTGAACTTCGTATGGCCTCTGGGTAGGTGGATGGAACATCTTCATCTGAAACTGGAAGTGCATAAGCTACCATGTCAGTGAAACGAGCGGGCTTTTGGATCGCTCGTCTCTGTCTTCTAACTGCAATTGGCTCCGATTGCTGTAGAGGTTCTTGGGTAGGAACCTCTTCCTCATCTGACTCTTCTTCTGCCGTAGGAGAGTCACTCGTGGTGCTCCGTGCTGGGATCACCACTGTCTCCTCAAACTCCACCTGCTTCGGAGTACACGCCACCTGTTCAGGAGTACTCTCAGCATCTTCTGGATTTACCTTCTTTAACATGGCAGATTCATCAAAGGTAACATCTCTGCTTATAATTGTTTTCTTTGCCTCGAGACACCACAGACGGTATCCCTTCACTCCAGCATTGAATCCCATGAACAAAGCCTTCTTTGCCCGTGGATCCAACTTTGATTCAATCACATGATAATATGCAACAGAACCAAAAACGTGCAAAGTATCATAATCAGTTGCAGGTTTTCCAGACCATACCTCTAATGGAGTTTTGCCATCAATAGCAGATGATGGCAAACGATTGACGAGATGTTGAGCATATGTTATCGCCTCAGCCCAAAATTTTCTGCCTAACCCAGCATTAGACAGCATACAGCGAACTTTCTCCACAAGTGTCCTGTTCATACGCTCTGACACCCCATTCTGTTGCGGTGTTTTCCTGACGGTGAAGTGCCGAACTATGCCACAGTCTTGGCATACCTTAAGGAACGGATCACTCTTGTATTCTCCACCATTGTCTGTTCGGAGAACCTTGATCTTCCTTCCCGTCTGGTTTTCAACTTGAACTTTCCACTTAAGGAAAATTCCAAGTACATCATCTTTGTTCTTCATAGAAAACACCCAAACTCTCCTGGAAAAATCATCAACAAAAGTGACAAAATAATGCCTTCCTCCAAGAGACGGAGTCTTGGCAGGTCCCCATACATCTGAATGCACATAATCCAGAATACCCTTGGTATTATGAATTGCAGTGCCAAACTTCACTCTTCGTTGTTTTCCAAGAACACAATGTTCACAAAACTCAAGTTTGCAAGTCTTCGTACCTTTCAACAATCCTTGCTTGGCAAGAATTTGCAAAGATTTTTCACCAGCATGTCCCAACCGCATATGCCACAGCTTCGTTGCCTCAGTATCTTTCTTGGTGCAAGAAGTTACTGTTGTTACTGTCCCGACCACTGTACTACCTTGATAGTAATACAGATTGTTCTTTCTCACACCCTTCAACATCACCAACGCTCCAGAAGTTGCTTTAAGAACTCCATCTCGCATCGTTATAACTAGGCCTTTAGATTCTAAAGCCCCCAATGAGATGAGATTCTTCTTCAACTTTGGCACGTACCGCACATCTCGCAAGATTCTGGTGGATCCATCATGATTCTGCAGTTTGATTGAACCTATTCCGGTTGTTTTACATGAATTATCATTACCCATGTAAACAACTCCGCCATCGAGATCCTGAAATTCAAAGAACCACTCCCGAATGGGACACATATGATAGGTACAACCTGAATCCAATATCCACTCATCTGCATGTGATGTTGTAGGAGCGACCACTAAAGAGATATCTGATTCCACATCGCTTTTGCATTCTGCAACATTGGCGTCTTGCGGAGCCTTCCCTTTCTTCTTCAACTTTGGACAGTCTTTCCTCCAGTGTCCTTTCTCATGACAGAAAGCACACTCATCTTTGGCAATGGCTCGACCTTTTGATTTGGACCTTCCTCTTCTCCCTTTTGTCTGGTTTTGATGACGACCTCTTGCCACCAATACTTCTTCTGATGTTGTTGCCTTTGTTTTCATCTTATCCTGCTTTCTCAGTTCATGACTATATAAAGCAGAACAAACAGCATCTAACGACACATTCTCCTTCCCGTGAAGTAACGTTGTCTCCAAATGTTCAAATTCATCGGGAAGAGATGATAACAACATCAAAGCCAGATCTTCATCATCGAATATGACATCTAAATTAAGCAAGTCTGCTACTAATTGATTAAACATAGTGATATGTTCATTCATAGTAGTACCTTGTTTGTAATCAAATCGGAACAACCTTTTCTTCATTAGGAGCTTGTTCTGACCACTCTTTTTCAGAAACTTGTCCTCCAATGCCTTCCACAATTTGTATGCAGAAGTCTCATTCTTGAAAGCATACTTTTGCTCCCTGGATAGACACGATCGAATTGTTCCGCATGCCAACCGATTAATGATTTTCCAATCTTTATCTTCAACTCCTTCTAGTTTGACTTCTTCAATAGCAATATCAAGACCCTGCTGGAAAAGGGAGTCCAAAACCTCCCCTTGCCACATACCGAAATGGCCCGTACCATCGAATATTTCAACCGCCAACTTCAAAGTAGACATCGGGAATCTTGACCATGATGACGAGGCACCCGATGTCTTCGGTGGAATATTTGCAACAGACTCCATTTCTTGATCTTTATTTGCCATTACAGACACAAAAAAAAATATTGAATATTACAACAGAATTCAAACAATCGAAGGCTTCTACTGAGACAAAGTAATTCCTTTCTGGTGTGGAAGATCAGGCTAAACTGCAACCACAGAGCATACTCAGACAGAACTCTGACTTAGAAAAAACTTTCGACACAAAATGACCAAAATAATTCTTTTCTGATATGGAAGATCAGACGCAGCTGCAACCACAGAGCATACTCAGACAGAACCTTGGCTCTGATACCACTTTTTGGGAAATTCGGGTAATTTCCCTACAAAACGGAACAACTTTAGTGAAATGAACCGGTTCAAATGAACTGAACCGGACAGAACACTAACAAAGATACCCGACAAGTAATATCGAATATTAACTGAAAAGAAGAGAAAAGAGACCGAACAATTTTAATAATGGAGTTCAGCCGCGAAAGCTTAATCTCCGAGCACCGCTCAAAGCAGCCTGCTTTTATTAGATAGAGAGAAGAGATTACTAATGGTGCATTTTACAATGAAGGAGGAGGAGTTCTTTTATAACCCCAAATTCTCCTTCACAATACATAAAACTCCGATGTGGGACTAAATAATTAGGCCAAAGAGTCAACAGCAAGAAGATTCAAAGGATTGCCCCTAGTGGTCATCTTGGTAGCTGGAATAATAAAAAAGAAGATGGAAGAATCGTGGTGGCATGAGGTTAAAGATGCTCTATTTTCCTATCTTGGTGATTCTGAAGAGTATAGCCGGGAGACTATGCACTTAAGTTATGATAACTTACCCGATTATTTAAAGCCTTGCCTTCTTTACATGGGGATGTTTCCAGAGGACCACAACATTTCAGCATCTAATTTGATAAATTTATGGATTGCTGAAGGTTTCGTGCAAGACGTTGAATCTGGAAGATTGGAGGAAGCAGCTGAAGGTTACTTGATGGATCTTATTAGAAGTAACGTGATAATGGTTTCAAAGAGAGGAAGATATAACGGTAAAGTCAAATACTGTCAGGTTCATGATATGGTACTTCACTTCTGCTTGGAGAGGAGTAGAGAAGAAAAGTTTATGTTGGCTGTGAAGGGGAATTATAGCAACTTCAAACTTTCCGATTGGAAGGAAAGTCGAGTGAGTTTCAGTTTCAGTAATGAACTTTCTGAGATTGCATCCAAAACGCAGAAGCCCTTCCATCAAAGCTTGAGGTCACTAAGAATGACACTAATCAAAGGTGAAGTTTCTAATTGGAATTCATTCAGACAGTTTAGTAAATTGAGACTTCTTAAGGTTTTGAATTTGAGTTCCCATAGAGTGGGTCGTTTGTCGTCAGCTGCATTGCAACCACTAATTCACCTGAAGTACTTAGCAGTTTCTGCAAGGAAATTCGATTTTCATCCCGAATCACATCTTCCCCATATGGAAACATTAATTGTGTTGTGTCCATTCAGGCATACAGTGTTACCACCGATTTTTTGGAAAATGAAAACATAAAGGCATGTTGAGATTAATGATGCTGTTTTTTATTTGAAAAACAACAAGAAATGGATCTCTGAAGAATCCTCTAAATTGGAAAATTTGAGGATATTAAAGCAAGTTGCAATTAAAATTGGTGCTGATGATAATGTCGATGTATTACTACGGAGGTGTCCTAATCTTCAAGAACTTGAAATCGGCATCTTGTGCGATGAAGATTCTGTAGAGATTTGTCAATTGGAAAGTCTTACCCAGCTTCAAATACTTCGCCTTTCCATTGACTCGTTCCAGTTAAATGTATCCAAGTTACACTTGCCTTTACATATAAAAAAGTTAGTACTACGTGGGACTCGTATAGAAAGCATAGTTTCTTCCATTGGGGGACTACCAAGTCTCGAGTATCTCCAATTAGTGCTTCCAACTTTTATTCAATTAAAAGAGTGGTGCCTCGGAGATGTCACGTTCCATAAACTTAAGTTGTTGAAATTGGAGTATTTAAACATCTCAAGATGGGATGCCTGTGAGGAATCTTTTCCCCTGCTTGAAAGGCTTGTTATAAAAAAGTGTCACGAGCTCGAGGAGATCCCACTTAGCTTTGCAGATATTCAAACGCTGAAACAAATTAAGTTGGTTCAGTGCAAGAACAAATCTCTGGAGGCTTCAGCTTTGAAAATTAAGGAAGAAGCCGAAGCTATCGGAGGAAGCGACATAATTGACCTCATTGTGAAAGTAAGTAGAAACAAACTCTTATGTGAAAATCACTTGAGGTACGTAGCTATAGGCATCTAATGTGCATATAATGTTTTTGATACAGGATTTCTAGAGCTATTTATCGCAGCTACAAGCCATGTTCTTGTCACAACTACATGGTATTGTTTTCAGAAATCAATTTCTTATTAGATTGTTTCTTTCTGTTAATAGTTCTGTGTTGGTCATGGATGTTTTAAATTTGACAATTGCTTAGAGTCTTCGACGACTGCAGCAAAATCAGAGGCAGAGTGCATAGAGTTTTTCAAATTGTTGCGGAGTAAATTAAAATATCCCTCATACTGGAGTGATTCCAAATTTGGAGCATCTATAACTCCTATCTTATGATAATTTAGAAGCTTCAACACCCTTAAGAATTCACTCCTGCAAATGGTAACTGTTTGCTTGCTTACTTAAACAAACAAATTTCTTTCACTTCGAATTTTCATATTGAAATAAAGTCCAGATACGGTATCATTTTTATCTCCTAATGATGGTGGTATATGACCTTTCAATCCATTATGCGATAAATTTAATGTGTGAACTGCAATGAGATCCCCCATGATACTTGGAATTTGTCCTTCAAACTTATTACTTGAAAAATCGATAACGGTGTACAGATACAAGATTCTCACAATTTCACGCTCAAATCCCTTGGTTGTAACTGTAATCGAATCTTCGTAATATGTAATTCCACGATATCTTGGTGCTTCAGTTGATGGATCATTTGTCCTCATAGCTTTTAGATGTTGAAACAGATTCGAAGGTAAGTTTCCCGAGAAGGCACTGTCAGAGAGATCTAAGATTTGAAGCTCGGGAAAAATAGTTTCAATCCTTGGAGGTTGAATGAACCCATGCAATGTATTTGATCGCAAGCTTAAAACTTTTAGCTGCGGAAGAGTTCCCAACCACATCGGGAATGTGTCAGTGAGACGATTATCACCTAAATCAAGAAGCTGCAACTCTTTACAATTTGCCAAAGATCGAGGAATTCTCCCCTCTAATTTATTGCTATGCAAGTTGAGGCTTCTCAGTGAACTTCCATTATTGCTGAAAATTGTTGGAAGAGCACCAATAAGATTGTTGTGCTGCATATCAAGAACCTCGAGACCACTAATATTACCCAAACATTGCGGAATTTCTCCCGTCAAGTTGTTTCTTGCCAAATCTAGCATTACCAGTGATGTCAAATTGCAAATAGATGAAGGAATTTCTTTAGTGAGATTATTTTGGGAGATGAACAAGTGTGTCGTGGAAATTGGTGGCATAGGTAGTGAACCTTGAAGCAAATTGGACCGTAAATCAATAGTATATACAGTCTGAAGAGGAATTATATCCACACTCGTCAGCATATTGTGGGACATATTAAGACCTTTCAATGAAAACATCCAGTTAGACCATGCCCAATCTGGAATTCTTCCTTGAATCTTATTATTTGAAAGATCCAACCACTCCAGCTGCTTTGCGGATCTTAGAAACTCCAATTCTTTCACTTCACATGCGGCCAATTCTAACGTATGAAGAGATTCAGGCAAAGTAACTTTGTTCTCATTGGTCAATGAGATGTTATTATTTGAAAGAGTAAGATATGAAAGCCTTTTCAGGTCCGAAAAGAGGCTGACATCCACACGACCACTAATTATTGAAAGAAAGACCAAGTGTTGTGAGGTTCACAAGGTTTTGAATTGACTTGGGAAGATAGCCTTGTAGTTTATTGTCACCTAAATTAATCGAGATTAGTGAATTGGACTTGAAATCCTCAAGATGACCAGAAAAGTGGTTTCCACCCAAGAATAAAAATCTTAGTGATGGAAGGGAGAACACCCCTGATGGTATTGTTCCATTCAGGGCGTTCTCTTGAAGGTGCAAATAATCAATACGAGTGAGATTAGAAATAGATTCAGGAATAGGCCCTCTAAGGTTGCAAGTTTGAAGAGACAAATAACGTATCGAAGTTAGATAGCCTATAGACTCAGGAAAACTATCAGAAAAATTCACTCCAAGGAGATCTAACACTACGAGAGATGCACTGCTGTTCCATTTGGTCTTTGGAAAATAACCACGGAGATCATTGAAACTTAAGTAAAGATTTCCAAGTTGGGTAGGAGAAATATACTCTCGGGTATTATCCCATACAATCCTGTATTTTTCAGATTCAGAATTGTTAAATGAGAAGAAAAATTAAGAGGAATGGTGGAAGAGATGTTTATGTTACTAAGATCAAGCTCTCTTAATTGAGTCAAATTCTGAAGGAGCAATTTAAAATCATGGGCTACAAGTCGTACACAAGAACAACCATAGAGACGGAGAGAGTGTAACTTGGAAAGATGAGAGATTTCAGAAGGAATTTGACCTGAGAAACCTGCCCAAGAAAGATCAAAATGTGTCAAGTTTGAGAACCTGCCGAATGCAGGCGAGATGGGAGAACCAAAGAAGTGATTATAAGAGATATCAAGCCTTTAGAGATGAGAGAGTGGGAAGAGGCTGCTATTGGAATCAATCTTTCCTACAATCCCGCTGCAACTGAGGTTAAGCTCAATGACATTTCCAGTCATGTTATCGCATACGACTCCATCCCATGAGCAACAATCTCTGCTCATGTTCCATGAACTCGTTTTTGAATAAGGCTTCTCACAAATATAAGAGGATGTGGTATTTATAGTAAGCGACTGCTTGAACTTCAGAAGGGAAATGGTTTGATGTTTGTGAGAGAGATGAGGTAGTATGGATGAAGAAACAGTAAATACTTCATGACAGAGAAAGACAAGAGAGAGCACAACTGCATAACCCATATTTAGCTTTAAAGACTTGATAAGTATTCAATAAAGGTATGCAAATATATATAGGCACATATTTGTTTGACTAACTCCAAGTTGCATTGAGAATTTAGGAATGATCAAAAATCAAAATTTAGAGAATTTCTAATGTGGCTTTGACGTGGTGCTTATGTGGTTATGATGTGTCAATCATGTGAAGTGTGTAATATACTTGTCATTATGAGACTGATATATATTACTAGTTCTTGAAAACGTGCGTTACACGTTTGTTCCCTACTATCATATTAATTTGTACATGCCTAATCTCAGGTTGATAATTATTTATTAGATTGTATTGATTATATATTTTCATCCTAAATAGTAAAAAGGGAAAGGGGTTAAAATTACCCTCAACTTTGTTTTATTGGTTGACTTTACCCTTACTGTTAAAAGAAAGTTATTTTTATCCATGCCGTCAATAAACTTAACAAATATACCCCTCCTTTGGATGGAAAACCCCAAATCAATTTAAATTACACAATTTTACTTATATTATCTAATTTTAATCCGACCCGATCCACTTAATAATATAACCCATTTCTTTTATCCAAATCAACTTTGTTTTCCCCACTACCACCACCAAAATCATCACCCTCTCCAAGATCTCCTTCACCACCAGCATCACCACCGAAACCCCCACCTCTCCCACCATGGTACACCTCGTTTTTTTTTCGTCCTTTTCAATTTTCCAATATTCTTCCTTTTTGGCTTCTTTTTAACTACCTACTGGTGATTATAAGACTACTGCAGGAGCAATAGTTTCTGATTTTTAAAGTAGCAAACCACATCCAACTTTTTTCTGAAAACTTTAGCTGATTGCTCATACAGAACATAGCGAGTTCATGTTAGTTAAACATATTGAAAGGGCTAATTAAGCTATTGTTTTTAATCATTCCATATACCTTCAGAGTATCAGTGATGCTAAAGACTTGCTTGAGGTGTGTTTAAGTCATGGAACTAGGTGACGCTCAAAGTTAAATACATTGCGTCGTTTAGATGGAGCTTTGGTGCAGTTACCAAGGGATCAAAAACGAGGAGGAATTGTACCATGGTGGTAGAGGTGGTGGTTTTGGTGGTGGTGGTGAGGGAGATCTCGGAGAGGGTGGTGACTTTGGTGATGGTGAGAAAAACAAAGTTGAATTTGGTAAAAGAAAATGGGTTATATTATTAAGTGGGTCGGGTCGGGTTTAAATTGGGTAATTTAAGTAAAATTAAATAATTTTAATTTATTTGGGATTTTCCACCAAGAAGGGGTATATTTGTTAAGTTTATAGACGGTAGGGGTAAAAAATAACTTTCTTTTAACGGCAGGGGTAAAGTCAACCAATAAAATAAAGTTGAGGGGTAATTTTGATCATTTTCCCTAGTAAAAATAAAAATACTAAATGAAATTTTTCTTGGTTGAATATTATGTTTACAAATACAATAATTGTTTTAATGAAATTACAATCTCTATTTAATAACTAAATATATAAGTTTTGTTGAGTGAAAGTAAATTTTTGCATAAGTTTTATAGAGATTCAATCAATTTGACCTTCTGGTGGCTAGTATATAAATCATTTTGAATTCTCGGTATGTATGGAGAATTTACTATTTAATATTTAATTTATTAGATGTTTTATAACTTTATTACTTAGATTTTTTATTTTTATTTTTAATATTATTACTTCGATGTTATATAAGATTATATATATTATTAAAAGTGGATAGTAGAAATAAAATGATAATTAAACTTTGGACTTTGGAATGTCCTGATTTACTGCAATTTTTGTTGCCTTTAAAAATGGTTCAATGCCTCATCATCTAAAGAAACAATTATAGGAGATGACAACACAAGCAAACTATTGAAAAAGATATGATGATATGATAAAATATATAATTTGTTAGATATTTAATTATATTTTAATTTACATCAAAGACAAAATCGTCATCTAACCCTAAAGGCAAGAAGTTCACACTTTTGGGTGTAATACAAGAATTCATTAGATATTGTATCTCCCATGAATTTAATAGTCTTTAATCAGTAATGATCCTACAATTTTGTATCACTAGTTATTCGTCAAAGTTTCATTTATTCAATGACCAAAATCAAACGGGGATATATAGCTCGGAGACGTAGAACAAAAATTCGTTTATTTGCATCAAGCTTTCGAGGGGCTCATTCAAGGCTTACTAGAATCAGGATCATTGTGAAACATTATATTATATTATATCTTAGAAGATCAATTAATTAATCAATCAGTGCAAAGATATGAATTACGATGCACTGTAGAAATTAGATTTGCATGTCAAAATTCTATGGAAATTCTTTTTTCCGATTTGTAGGATATATGTGTTGCTTATAACAAATACTCCGTGATAAAACCTCTTTCAACTTAGTTGAGGAATATCTTTTGTATGACTAACCTTTGTATGAGGATGGAGCTAAAGAAAAAAAAAAAGAGACAAGAACAGTAGCATCCATAAAAAATTCCAGAATGGCTCAAGTCGACAGAGCAGTACTTGACGAGAGGGAGTTGCTCGGATGGTAAGCACCCCTCACTTCCAACCTAAAGGTTGCGAGTTTGACTCACCAAAGGAGCAAAAAGGATGGGAGCTCCTAAAGAGGGTAAAAAAAAAGCAGTACTTCAGTGCACAACCCTCAAATCTTCAAGATCTCAAGTTCTCAACAGACATAGCCAAGAAAGTTTAAGAAATGAATGTGACATCAAAATTCAGTTCTCCACCTTCTTGACAAACTTAAATCCAACACCACAAACAAATATCAAGTACACACACATATACACAAATATAATAAGAGACACTTAGAGATAGACACAAACCTTACTTGAGGAAAGGGTTCATACACTGTTTTTGTAGAAGTAGCAAAATGACACAAATAATAAAAAACATATAACATAATGTTAACTTACATTGGAAGTATAACTTAAGAGGAAGGATTAAAAAGAGTACAATTTTCATCAAAATCTGAACCAAGAACAGTCTCTATCTCTAGTCATGGATATAATCAGATGAGAATGAGAATGGATATAATACTAATTAGTTTTGGAAAACGGAATAGCCAAGTTAAAAAACTAATATTCAAAGCACCTCCTCACATTCCCTAGGAAATTTGTATATAGAGAAAATTTTAGTTAATGTCATTAAGTTTGTTGATGTACATTGTATATTACTCACATTGCATGCATAGTTAATGGGTAGTGGAAAAGACTCAACGAAATTATTTTTATTTATTCACAATATTATTGAAATTTTATATTGGATAGATATGATTTAATTAGATTATTACTTAGTGTAGGGGTAAAATGGTAATCCAACTTTCAATGTTGGAGCTTCCCACTTATAATAATATATGATATGATATTCTTAGGATGGTATTGATTCACTTCAAAGAAGATTAGAGGGTAAATAAATATTTGTGTAATTAAAGTGCTAAAGTAAGTTTTGCTGCTACGTTAGGTGTGATTTTGATATATTTACGCATCTATTAACGATTTCTTAATCACAATGTAAAGTAAAAAAATGTTCATCTAATATGGGACGTAGGGAGTATCCTTTAACCGTAAAGAACAAAAATGTCCTTTAAATTACCATACATCTTAATATGACACACATATTTAGATTTTATATAGAAACTTTACATATTCCAACTTTTAACATATTTAATTCTCATAGATATTATGTATATCATCAAATTTTTTGATGACTTTCGCAATTCCCTGACTTATATATACCAAAAAAATGTTTTCAAAGTCACTTTATGTTAAAGCATAGACTTAGTATCTCAGATGTATAATTTTTTATTGATGTAATTACAACAACCAAAAAAAGAAAAAAGGTAAACATATTTATGCTTTTGTTAGCTATTGCCTATTAAGGAAGTTCCTCCATTCCTTTACACCGGAATTGTTTCTCTTTCTAATTTTTTTTTTTATATAAAAGTTTTAAAATTCATTAGATGTTTTTAATTTAGTTTTGTTTGCTTGTTTCTTAATCTTTGTGGGATGAATTTACATATAAAGTTGTATAATTTATTATGATGCTATAAAAATCTTATGATATTAATAGACTTTTATATTGAGTCTTCGAACATCCGTGACCTCTTCACAACTAATAACTCCTAAAAATGATATTTTCTCCGTTTAAAAAAGAATGACCTAGTTTGACTTAGAACGGAGTTTAAAAAAAGAAATAAGACTTTTAAATCTTGTGGTTCTAAATTAAAGTTATGTCAAATGTATCAAATGTTCTTTAGTCTTGTGGTCTTAAACATGCTACGTGGAAAGTTAAAGTTAAAGTGTTGTCAAAAAAGAAAAGAGATCGTTCTTTTTAAATCAGATTAAAAAGGAAATAGAGTCATTCTTTTTTGGAAAAATGACAGAATTCCACCTTTAAGTTCTCGTATTACCATTATCCCCTATTAGTTTTACAAATCCCCAAATCCCTCATTTTCACGTATCAGATTATGTATTTCGCGCATCAGATTGATGTATCTCGCGCATCAGATTAGTGTATCATGTATAAAATATACATCATGTTAGTGTATCATGTATAAAATGTAATGTATTTTACTTAACAATTAATGTATCTCGCGCATCAGATTAATGTATCAGCGCTTATATTATTGTATCAGTTTGAGAAATTTTTGTAATTATAAACTTATAAGGGACAAATGATAATTTTACCTTAAAAGTATGTGATTTCTGTCCTTTGCCCTTATTTTTTTTAAGGAGTATTACTTTTCTAAACTGTTTCATATGGGTGTCAAACTGTCCATTTGATATTAAGCTTTAATTTTGTCTTACACTCCTTTCTTTTTATTACTTAATTTTATGAATAACTATTTTAGGAAATTTCTTTAGAAAATGAAGAATAAAATGGACGTAGAATAATTATTTCATATTAATTTGTTTTTACAAAAAAAAAATACGAAAAATAAGATAAAGACTTCATTCAAGAAAAAAGATTTCTTAAAAAATAAAAATGAATTATCTTTTTTAGGTTGGGGAATAGTAATAGAAACTAATATAATATTCCACAATGTGTATTCCACCTTGACCCATAGTAGATTTGATAGGGAAATCATTGTTTGTTATTCTCAAGTCAAATGCACAAGTCTTGTTGTAGACATTTCAAAGAAAGCTACATCACACAAATTCATTCAATTTGATGAAAAATTCCAGAAAAAATATGCAAAAATCAAACAAAGCAAAAGAGTAAATTTATTGGACCGGTAACTGATTTACCCAAGCATTTTTAAGTAGCGTGTTTGTTTTGGTATAATTATAAGATGTTGAGGGACTTGATATTTAGAATGACAGGTGAATTTTTCTAAAAATAAATTCGTTTCTCATTCGGTTTTTGATATCCATGTTAGGGTCCCAATTGATCTGGATTTTCGTCACCTAAGACCTATTAAAAGGGGAAATAACACCAAATATTTGCACAAAATGTCCCTGTAATTATCTTTTTTCTTAGCAACTTGAAGTATTAATGTAGTTCTTTGAATTATCAAGTAATTGCAATGAGTCTTGTCGTGGGAAATTTCAATGAAAGCTACTTAAACAAATCCCTTTCACTTTGAATTTGAATTTTCGTATTGAAATAAATTACTTGCAAATTTTACTATGAAGAGAGAGAGGATGTAATAACCTTATAGGTGGTTTTTGAAAATTTTCATAAAATTACCATTTCACCCTTCCTGATATTGACCCCGAGTCATTTCAAAATGAGTTTTTGAAACTGATTTCAAAGATTTGAGAAAAAAGATTGTGACTTATGTAAGTTTTTTGAATTTGAAAGGCTAAAGTTACTTTAAGATGGTTTTCGATGTCTTTTTGAGTTTCGAGTGTCAGAATGAAATTCTGTCGATTCTCTTAGCACCGAAATGTGAAAACTCATTCAAGAGAGTTGTCGATTTCAAATTTGAAGTCCTTTTGAGAATTTGAGGTCATAAGTTTGTAATTGTTGTCTTTGGTTAATATTCTGGGTTAAGATGCTTGGATCGAAATTTGAAGAGTTCTATTAGATTGGGGAATGATTTTAGGCTTAAGTGAGGGGTCTTGATTGATTTACAGAGGTCTTACGCTTGAGTTAGCATTTTTAGGCTTTATGTTTATTTTTGTGACTTTCACGAATTTCAGGTCAAGGAGACCTCATATTCGTATTTCGATGGTTCCATTGAGTCTAAACATCGAGTTTAGTCAAATTACATATATGATTTTTATGTATGGGTTCCGAAGGAATCACAAGGGTCCATTCGATGCTTTTATGTTGGCTGATTGTGTTAAGGTCTGAGTCTACTGCACCTCACAATTGTGATAGGGTGTTCTCTTTCACGAACCTTGCAATTCCGGGACCCTAATTGTGCAAGCGAGGGAGGTGAGGCCCCAAACTTTCGCAATAACGAATGGCCTATTCACGATCGCGACCTTCGCAAAAGTGAAGGCCGAGAATTTTTTTTGGAGTTTGTTTTTGCCAACCATAGGTCACTTTTGCGACATCAGAGACCCTTTTTGGTCCGTCATTTCTGGGTTTTACCCTATTTTGAGTTTTGTAAGACTCTTGGAGGAGATTTGGAAGAGATTTTTTTGTGATAAATCATTTGGGTAAGCTTTTATAACCCTAAAACTTCATTTTTCTTTTTTAGTATTTATGGTTTTAACATCAAAACTTGAATTTTTTATTGGCAAATAACAAGGTTTTAAGAACTGAGGTCTAAGCTAAAATAACGATTGTGAACCGATTTTAAATTATTATTTTTTCAAAATGTTATTTCACTTTTCATCAATGAGTTTCAAATGTCTTGGTAACATTTTCAAGTAAAGATTTTCGGATTCAAACTTATTTTTGAATTTGAGTTGACGAGTTGATTTGACCCAATTTTCAAAATGTATGAATTGAATGTTGTTATTCCCAAAAACTTATTGTGATTATTTGATAAAATTAGATTGTGTGGGTTTGGACATTGTTCGGAAAGGAAAGACTCAAGTCTTGGATTGATTAAAAGTGATCTTCTAACTCTTGTAAAACTTGTAGAATTGCATGTTTCCCTTCATTGTATGTGTTGGGGAGTAACGAGAATGAGGTGATGAGTTCAATTATCCCACTTGATTAATATTAATGAATAAAAAAAAGGGATTAATGAAAATGACGTGTTGATAATCATGTTTCGTGAATTGCCTTGTTGTGGATCCTGTTTTGTTGATTGATGAAGTGCTTTGATGCTTTATTGTGGATTTAAATTGCTTGAGTTGTTGTTGCTTCTTTATGGTGTGAAATTTCTTATTTGCATTGATTGTTGTGCACGTGATGAGATATGTGTTATTATCCGCCTAGTGATGTGATATAAAACCGAAGAAAAATGATTATGATAGTGATATTATGTCGAAGGGAAGTAGTTTTGGTAAATGGTACTATATAAAATTAATGGGGATTAAATGGTTACAACTAGTGACATTGTGTCAAACGAAAATTTCCGACAAGTGTTTGATTATTGTGATTTGATGAACTTGATGCTTGTGATTGATCTACTAGATACTTGTGATTGATCTACTAGATTATTGTGATTAATCTACTTGGCACTAGTGATTGATATACTTGTTGGTTGATAAATTGTGACCATTGGACTGTCATTGTTAATCCTAGTGAACTATAACTGTTAATTCTTGTGAAATGTGTATTGTGAAACTGTTATGTTGGGCTGATTTTCTATGCAGATTGTATTTTGAGGAGCTTCGGTTAGGATGAAATAATTACTCGTATTCTAACTAGTTTTGCCTTGCTTATTTGGTTGCTGAGTACCCCATTGGTTGGTACTCACTCCATGTTTCTACACTTGTGTAGGTTTTCGAATCCGGATCTGTGTGATTTTTCTTCTTCTAGTTACATCTGAGGCTTTCTGAAATACATTGAGAGGTAACTCCTTGTCATTTCGGCAGACTCTTGTTCCTTATTTTATACTTTGTTTAATTTGAGAAACAAATACATTGAGACTTGTAATTATCTTTCAATTCCAAATTTTAAAATACATTAGTGACTTGTACACGTGACAATAAAATTTTGTGGGTTATAGTAGACTGAATAAGTTTTCCACTTTTATGGTTAATTCTTGCTTACTTTCCGCATTTTTTTCGTGTTGTTGGGTTGAGGCTGACTTCTCTTGGTGATAGAAATAGACAAGTGACACTACGCCCATTTTTTTAGGGTGACGGTTGAAAGGGGAAAAGTCAGGCAAGTACTGCTGCCTTCATATTAAATCATAAATCAGTTTTATTCCACAATGTTATTTGTTCCAAAATTCCACCTTGACCCATGTTAGATTTGATAGCAACTGAAAAAGAAATAGAGAAACCAAAGTTTGTTATTCTTTAAAGTTTAAGTCAATGTACTATAGAATTTTCAGAGAAGCTACTACTCAAATTGATGAAAAATTCCAAATCTTGCAAAAGAAAACATACTATTGAAAAACAAAACCAAGCAAAGTGCGTTTTGGTTCAAGAACCAGCAAATTCTTATGCTTGATTTAGACATTGAAGGCATAAGCACCAAGTTTTTGATGCAGTGTACCTCCAAATATTCCTTTTCTTGCACCTAAAATTATTAATGTTGTGGAAATTTCAATGAAAGTTATTTAACAAACAAATCCCTTTCACTTTAAATTTTCATATTGAAATAAATTAATTGTGAATTTTTTATGTAAAGGAAAAGTCAAAGCAAGTTAAGGCATGTTGTTGCCTTCGTATCAAAGGGAAAATCACTTAAAGTATATTGTATTAAGAAAATGTCTATCATTTATATTAATAATTTTATTCCCTAACATATCAATATTTGGCGAATCCAAGAGAAATCTTAGGAATAGATTTATTTTCATTACAAAGTTTAAATAAATCTTAGGAATAGGATTTATTTCCCTGACATATCAATATTTTGAGATTTTTGCTGAGTCTGGATCTTGACTTGGATCCCCCTTTCTTCGTTCTCATATAATTTTGAGAATTACATCTCACAATAAGAGTTTATGTTCCTTCGCCTTTTTGTTTTTCTTTCTTTCTTTGTTCATAACTATATAAGGCAGAATAAATTTCTTTGAGAGATACTTCATATTTTTTACGCAATAGAGTAGTTTCGAGATGCTCTGACTCATCGAGAAGTGAACTTAACAACATTAAGGCCACATACCCATTTGTAAAAGTCATGTTCATATTCCGTAAATCTATCGCCAACTTATTAAAGCTGGTGGTGCGATCATTCATTGTGCTACCAGGAATATGTAAAGCGTAACATCTCTTTTCATGTAAAGTTTATTTTGACTATTTTTCTTGAAGAATTTCTCCTTCAATGAATTTCATAATCTATTTCCAGATGTTTTCTTTGTGTATGAATACTGTTGTTCTCTTGCAAGGTAAGATCGAATGGTACCGCAAGCAACATGGTTGATAATTTTTAATTTTTCTTCTCCTACACTGTTTGGTTTCCTTTCTTTAATGGCAATAACTAGCCCTTGTTGAAAAAGGACATCAAGGACCTCACCTTGCCACATTTTGAAATGTCTTGACCCGTCAAAAATTTTAACTGCAAATTTCGATTTGACACAATTCTTCTCATAAGAGAAGACGCCAATGATGACGTATTATTGACATTCATGTGGACTCAATATTTTTCTTGTCTCCCATTTTCGCTACAAATACTATTTACTAGCTAAAATTGCAAAGGCCAAAGTAAATCTTTTCTGATGTGGAAGTTTAAACTGTGCTAACCACAAAGCATATTCAGATAATACCTTTGCCCTGATATCAATTATTGCGGAAGCCGAATAGACAGAGCATGATAGAATCACAACTTCTATATCTAAAGGTAGCTAATAAATAGTAAATGAGACAACAATAAAAGGAACACCAGGAATTTGCGAGGTTCAGCAAAATTTTGATTTCTTTTGCCTACTCCTCGAACACAACCAATTAATATTTATTTCATTCTAAAAGAGTACAAGTAAAATACTACAATAGAGAAAAAGGAACAAATGACTTAGAAGATCAGAAGACAAATGAGAGGTGTGTTACAAATGAATTAGGAGCTACCTATTTATAGAAGTGAATTCTTCCTTGATAACATCCATGACATCACAGTGTGTCAAAATGTCAAGGTTTAACTTGTGAAACCATTTTATGTTTTACCTAAATTTCACATACAAAATTACTATCTTGACTTTTGTATCAATTTTGAAGAATTATCTTCCTACCAAATCTTTACATTAATTCATCTTTGAATCTTGTCAAATTTAACACTCACTACCTTCCTTCATAAACTGACCTAGTAATTAGCCTCTATTTATACAAAATGAACAAGTAATTAAAGCAAATCGTGTTGTTCATCTTTTTCCCTTTTATTGCTTATGTTTCTACAACTGCCACATTTTTATAAGGCTAACAATCCTTTTGGTGAAGCAGTTAACAAGCACTAGAAAGATTATTGATTGGAGAATAAACGATAAGATATTATAAATCATTTTTTTTACATTATTAATGTTAATTACAACATAATTTTATATGTAAGATAATATAGTGTTTTAGTTTTAACAATCGATAATTTTTAAGTATTATTTTATAAACTTCATGATATTAAGTTTTCGCGCGAAACACGAATAACTTTACTAGTTGTTGTATAATATTCTATTCCTAATTAATATAAGAATATACTATTATTGAATTTAGTTTCATTTGATATAATTCAATCAAATTTAAAGAATAAGAATAAAAACTATGAAATATTGATCACCTAAGAGTAAGGAACACTCTATTTTATTTTTATTATTCAATATTTTTTATTTGACCACGGGTCGGTCCGATCCATATTTCTCAAGTTTCCACAAATCAGCAGACTTATTTAGACTGAACTAAAAAATCCTTTTCTTAAATAAGTTTCAAAAGTCTTAGTCCAATCCTATCAAATCACGGATTAGGACAAATCGACTCAACTGGTCTTGGCCATATGGACGACTGTACAAATTGCGATATATCTATATTGTATGAAGCTAAAGACAAAACCTTTTTATAGAGCAACAAATCAATTATTTTGCAAAAAAAAAAAAAAAGGACAAATAAATTTAAAGAAAACAATTTAATCAGATTCGTTTAATTAAAAGTTGCTCCAAATAAAAAAGGGATAAGATAAATAACTGGATCCCTAATTTAAGGGATATTCAGTAACGAATAAGAAATTATATAATATTTAAATTCTTAGTTTTAAGGATACTACTTTTGAAAAAAAAAGGAAAAAAGAATAAATTTTCCCCTATTTTTGCTCACTAAAAATACATTGAATCATTTATTTGGATCCGACTCCTCTCCATTAGTGACACATGATATTAGTTAAAATAAATGTTAAGATTTAATTTCCTAAAGTAATCTCTAACCATGATTTAATTAATAAATATATTATATATTAAGTATTAAAAATTATTGTAATCTCACAATCTTAGGCACATATTATTGAAAGAGTTGGTTTTGGTTCTTGTGGAATCAAACTAAATGGAAGATGAATTAACATGAATATTTGGTAGGAAGATAATTAGTACAAAAATACAAGTCAAAGATTGCATCTTGGTAGGTGAAATTTAGGCAAACCATAAAATGGTTTCATATTCTTAACCTTGACAATTTTGACACATATTGATGTCATGGATGACATCAATAGGATGAATTTATTCCTATAAATAGGTAGCTCTTAATTCATTTTCAAATCATCCTCTCACTTGCCTTCTCATCTTTTAAGGCATTTGTGTTCTCTCTCTTGTAGTATTTCACTTGTATTCTTTGTAGAGTGAAATAAATATTGGTGCAGTTGTTCTTTGGTGGACATAGGATCATTTTGATCCGAACCACGTTAAATATTGTTGTTCTTCCTTGTTCTTTAGTTTCACGTTTCCGCTAACAATTGGTGTCAGAGCCAAGGTTCTGTCTGAGTATCTCTGTGGTTGCAGCACAGTCTGAACTTCCACATCAGAAAAGGATTACTTTAGTTTTCTGTAGTTCCAAATACATTGTAGTAGAAAAGGAAGAACAAGTAAAAAAAAAAAAAAGAGTTCCATGAAGTTTGAAATTGATAGATTTAGTGGACGCAACAACTTCAATATCTGGAAAATCCAGATGATAGCGTTACTGCGGAGGGAAGGTTCAATCCATGCTATTGACGGAAAGTACCCCGATAAGATATCGGATTCCGACAAGGAAAAGATTGAAGGAGATGCATTGAGTGCAATCCAACTGTCCCTTGCACCTAACGTACTTTGTGAAGTGAGTACAAGTACCGAAGAGACGGCCAAAGAGTTATGGGAAAAGCTGGAAGGACTTTACCAGGACCAGTCAGTGACAACAAGGATGTTGTTACAACGGCGTCTTCATACATTTAAGATGGATTCAGGTACTTTGTTGCAAGACCATCTAGATGCGTTCAATAAACTTGTGATGGACTTACAAACTGCTGGAATTAAAAAGGACGAGGAGACGCTTGCATGTTCTTTGCTATTTTCATTGACTTCAAAATATCGTGATATTGAGAATTCAATGATGTATAGCAAACAACCTATTAAACTTGAGCAAGTGCGGCAAGCACTAAACTCTTGTGATGTGCGGATGCATTTTGAAGGAGACAAAAGTGACGAAGCTAGTGGACTCTTTGTAAGAGGTCGTACTAGCCAACAGGGAAGGAGCAAATCGAAGTACAGATCAAAGTCTCGTGTGAACAAAAAGAATACGGAATGTTGGGGCTATCACAAGAAGGGGCACTTTGAACGAGATTGCCCTATGTCGAAGTCCAAAGAAAAGGCGAGCGCATCCATTGTTGAGCAAGTACATGATAATGATGATGATTATGTACTAACAACATCATGCAATAGTGGAGTCTATGACAACAAATGGGTCTTAAACTCTGGTTGTACTCTGCATATGACATTCCGAAAAGATTGGTTCAGCAGCTATGAAACAAGCAGAGGAACTGTATTAATGGGCAATAATGCAACTTGTAAAATAGTTGGCATTGGTTCAGTTCATGTTCGCTGCCATGATGGAATCGTGAGGACTATTACAGAAGTCCGTCATGTTCCTGATCTAAAGAAGAATTTGATCTCCCTGGTACTTTAGATAAACAAGGCTATAAGTACATGAGTGAAGGAGGAACTATGAAAGTGACTAAAGGATCTTTAGTCATGTTGAAGGCCAAGCTGGAGGATGGCCTTTACACACTTGCAGGAAGCACCATTATTGGCTCTGTAAATGCATCTACAGTGCAGTTATCTAATGATGACAAGGCAAAATTATGGCACATGAGACTAGGCCATATGAGCGCACGAGGATTGGAGATGTTGAGCAACCGCAACCTTTTGAATGGTGAGAAGATCAGCACACTTGAATTTTGTGAACACTGCGTCTTAGGGAAGCAGAAAAAGGTCAGCTTCAGCACTGGCAAGCACAAGACGGGAGGAGTGCTAGACTACATCCATTCAGATTTATGGGGTCCCTCTAAGCTTCCATCAAAGGGAGGAAAGAGGTATCTTCTCACATTCATTGATGATTTTTCACGAAAGGTTTGGGTGCGTTTCCTGAAGACAAAAGGTGATGCTTTTGAAGCATTTAAAGAGTGGAAGATTTTGGTTGAAAATCAAATAGAGAGGAAAATAAAGTATCTTCGCACGGACAATGGCTTGGAGTTTTGCAGTGAAGAGTTCAATGATTTCTGCAAGGTTCATGGGATCGCAAGGCATAAGACGGTCAGGCACACACCACAGCAGAATGGAGTTGCCGAGAGAATGAACAGAACTCTTCTTGAGAAGGCTCGTTGTATGCTCTTACAAGCTAAGATGTCCAACGTATTTTGGGCTGAAGCAGTTCATACTGCTTCTCATATTGTCAATCGGTCTCCAGCATCAGCGATTGACTTTAAGACTCCGAATGAGGTCTGGTCAGGTGAACCCTCTAACTATTCATACTTGCGAATATTTGGGTGTCCAGCTTATTATCATGTTAATGAAGGTAAGCTTGAACCAAGGGCTAAAAAGGCCATATTCGTAGGGTATGTAGATGGAGTAAAAGGGTACAAACTATGGTGCTTGTCTTTGCTCAAATTTGTAGTTAGTAGAGATGTTACCTTTGATGAATCCTCTATACTTGGTCCTCGTAAAGTTTCTGTGGAGTTATCTAGAAACTAGAACAACGAGCAGGTGGAGCTACCGGTGGAGCTTACCAAGGAACGGGATCAAGAGACTCAAATTGATGAGTCAAAAGATGTAGATCTTAAAGAACTTGCTTCCAATGAACCATACACAATTGTGAAGGGAAGGGACAAAAGGCAGATACGGAAACCGGAACGTTTTATAGAGCAAGAAAATTTGATTGCACATGCGTTCGTAGCTGCAGAAGAAGAGATTAAGGATCTCGAGCCCTCTTCGTATATTGAAGCAATTTCTTGCAAAGATGCTGCACAATGGCAGTTAGCCATGATGGAAGAGATGGAGTCTCTTCACAAAAATGATACATGGGTCTTAGTTAAAAGGCCAAAGGGGATGAGGACAGTTGGATGCAAATGGGTCTACAGAAAGAAAGAAGGTATTTCAGAAGTGGAAGATGCTAGGTTCAAGGCGAGATTGGTTGCAAAGGGTTTCAGTCAGAAGGAGGGAATTGACTACAATGAGATCTTTTCTCCAGTCGTGAAACATAGCTCAATTCGCGTGCTACTAGCATTGGTTGCACAATTTGATTTAGAGCTTCAACAGCTTGATGTCAAAACTGCTTTCTCACATGGTGATCTAGAAGAGACAATTTATATGGATCAGCCTGAAGGTTTCCTAGCTGAAGGAAAAGAAGACCATGTATGTCAACTGAAGAAGTCTTTGTATGGTTTGAAGCAATCCCCTAGACAGTGGTACAAGAAGTTTGATGCATTCATGACTACACATGAATTTTCGAGGAGTGCATTTGATAGTTGTGTGTATCACAAGAAGATGTCTGGTAACTCTATGATTTATCTATTGTTGTATATTAATGATATGCTTATTGCTGCTAACAACATCACAGAGATAAATATTTTGAAGAAACTGTTGCGCAAGGAATTTGACATGAAGGATCTAGGAGTTGCAAAGAAAATCCTTGGAATGGAAATTTCAAGAGAAAATGGTGTTGTACATCTTTCTCAGAAGAGGTACATCGGAAAAGTTCTTGAAAGATTCAATATGCATATGAGCAAGCCTGTAAGTACACCGTTAGCTTCTCATTTCAAGCTTTCAGAGTTACAAATGCCTCAATCTATGGATGAGGTGGAGCATATGTCAAAGGTTCCTTATGCGAGTGCAGTTGGTAGCATTATGTATGCTATGGTATGCACACGTCCAGATATTGCCCAATCTGTAAGTGTGGTAAGCAAGTACATGGCAAATCCAGGAAAAAGGCACTGGGAAGCTGTCAAGTGGATATTGAGATATCTCAAAGGAGCTCCTGATGTTGGCCTAACCTTCCGGAAAAGTGAAGGTATTTCAATTCTCGGTTATGTTGATTCTGACTATGCAGGGGATCTTGATCGAAGAATGTCCACAACTGGATACATCTTTACTCTCGTTGGCAGTGCCGTTAGTTGGAAATTGACTTTACAGCCGATTGTCGCTTTGTCTACAACAGAGGCAGAATATATGGCAGCAACGGAGGCAGTGAAAGAAGCTATCTGGTTGAAAGGTTTGGTGGCAGAATTGAATTCAGTTCAACTTGAATCAATTCTAAAATGTGATAGTCAAAGTGCTATTCATTTGATTAAAAATCAAAGATTTCATGAGTGCACCAAACACATTGATGTCAGATTTCATTTTATTCGAGATGTCGTAGAAAAGGGAGCTATCAAGGTTGAGAAGGTTATCACAGACGATAACGCTGCAGACATGTTGACCAAAATAGTCCCGCTTGCCAAGTTTGCACACTGCAAGGACTTGGCGGGAGTATGCATCAATTGATGCAACTCTAAGAGAACAACTGCTAGGTGGAGCTGGTATGTTCAACAAAGGTTTGATTCTTCTTGTTTCTTACAATGGGATTGCCCAATAAGCTTAGTAGTTTTGGCCGGAGTTGTTTATACGCATGCTTGGAACACAAACCAAGGTGGAGATTGAAAGAGTTGGTTTTGGTTCTTGTGGAATCAAACTAAATGGAAGATGAATTAACATGAATATTTGGTAGGAAGATAATTAGTACAAAAATACAAGTCAAAGATTGCATCTTGGTAGGTGAAATTTAGGCAAACCATAAAATGGTTTCATATTCTTAACCTTGACAATTTTGACACATATTGATGTCATGGATGACATCAATAGGATGAGTTTATTCCTATAAATAGGTAGCTCTTAATTCATTTTCAAATCATCCTCTCACTTGCCTTCTCATCTTTTAAGGCATTTGTGTTCTCTCTCTTGTAGTATTTCACTTGTATTCTTTGTAGAGTGAAATAAATATTGGTGCAGTTGTTCTTTGGTGGACATAGGATCATTTTGATCCGAACCACGTTAAATATTGTTGTTCTTCCTTGTTCTTTAGTTTCACGTTTCCGCTAACAATTATCTTGTCTAAAAATATAGGGGGAAAATTCTCTTCCTAATTTTTTTTATACGTAAGATTTGTTTTTAAAAAAAATCTTTTAGATAATGTTTTATCTAATTAGAAGAATAATTAGCTTAATACAATTATAGAAACTATAATTAACCTACTGTATGTACTGGTATCACCATATTCTTAAATCTTATGATGAAATTAAAAATTAGTTTGTTAAAATGGTTTAATTATGTCTACGTAATTAATTAATCACGGATCAAGATGTCTTTAGCAAAAGATTACAATAAAAAATATTATCTAAAAGAAAAATAAAAAAAATTCTACGTAAAAAAATAAATAGGAAGAGAACTTTTTTTCTCTGTATCTATGGATAAGATAATAGGAAAGAGTTCGATATACCCCTCAACTTTGTCATTTAGAGCTGATATACCCCTTGTTATGAAAGTGACTTATATATACCCCTACTTATAAACAAATAGTTCACATAAACCCTTTTCCTCTAACGGAAATGAAAAAAAATCTAATTTTTTATTTTTTTTTCTAAAAAATATAATCTTATATGAGTAAATTTAGTCCTCATCAAATATATTTTTTTTTGACTTTTTTTTGTTTCATTGACTAATTTAGAATTATTATTTTGATAATCAAATTTATTTATGTTTCACTAATATTCTTGTAAAACTTGTTGTAGATGACCAAATTTTTTTTTCGAATACAAAAATCAAATTACAATATAGACAAAACAAATAGTTTAAATTTTTTTTCTTTAAACTAAGGAATGAAAGGAAAAAAATAAAGAATAAGAGACTCAAATAATTATAATAAAAGAAGTCAAAAATAATTTATGTATGAAAAAAATTAAAATATACCTTGAACTTTGATAAAAGAATCATATATACCCCTAAAAAATTTTTTTTAAAAAATTAAAAGTAAAAAATATAAATTTAAAACTAATTTTTAAATGAAGGGTATATGTGAGCTCATTTTGTAACGACAGGGGTATATGTGAGCCGTTTGTATGACGATAAGGGCATATATGAGTCACTTTCATAACGGGGGTAAATCAGCTCCAAATGACAAAGTTGAGGGATATATCAGACCCTTTTCAAAGATAATATATTGCTAAGATTGTGAGATTATAATAATTTTAATAGAGTACTTAATATATAATGTATTTATTAACTAAATCATGGTTAGAGGTTTATTTTGGAAAATTAACCAGATCCTATTTATTTGGGTAACCAAAAGAATTTACAAATAGAGAGGACATTCCCTTTTTTTTTTATTGAGCCGTACAACTTTTGCCGGAATTAGGGTTCTGATACTTCACCATACAACCATGGCTGATTTATTGCCGGAATGTCTCATTAAAAAAATACTCTGTTTGATTACCTTTAAAGAAGCATCCAAAATGAGTATTCTCTCCAAAACATGGCTGCAAGCGTATTCGACTCTTCCCAACTTGGAATTCTTTGTTAAATGTTGGCAAGGCTGGGAATCGCATATAAATATAGTGGACACAATCATGGAGAGATATGGGAAGGGGAAAATTCCTATACATAAGTTTGAATTATCAGAAATTTTTGTTGATTCTCCCCAACTCTTCCCTCTGATTGATAAGTGGCTTTTCATTGCAATTGAGAATGGTGTAAAACAACTTGTACTTCACTTAGTATCATACCCGGCACCTATTTTAACAATCTTGGCAGCAAAATCTTTAACGGCGACATTCTACTCTTATGCCTGTGAGTGGGGTTGTGAATTGCAATTCTCTGAGAAAGATTTCTCTGTCTTATGTAACATTAGATGAAAACATGCTTCAGACTCTACTTAATAGCTGTCCCTTTATTGTCTCTTTCATACTTGAGTATTGTTTGGGGTTGACAATGAAACTTATAAAGATCAAGTCAGATTCCCTGAAGGTCTTGAAGATTCATCAATATTGCGGGGTATGGGAGATTGATGCTCCAGATTTGGTATCCCTGGACTACACAGGGGGTGAAATTCCTCAACTTATTAATATTGCAAGAGAGTCGAGCCAATTGGAGAACTCAAAAATCACTCTTCATTGCATATCCATATTAAATACGTCATGGTTTTGTAAGTTGAGGAAGTTCCTATCAAATTCGTCCTCTTGGTCTGAAGTTAGCATTTGTTTATTCAAATGCTATGAGATTAACATTACAGATTTGCTAATGGACCACAACTTATATTCTACTGGAGGGGTGGACGTTTTAACTCTCAATATTCAATGGATGAATCAAACAATAGAATGCCCAACTTTTGTGGATGCTTTGCTATGGAGTTGTCATCCTGGGAGACTCAACTTACGCCCAATTGATACTGAAACAGTTACATGTTTCATTGATCGTTTGATATATATGAAAAATTTGACTCATTCTACTTCTCATGCAAGCATGCCTTGGAATAGTCAATTAAAAGACGTAAAAGCTTTTGATGGAAAAAACCAGTTGCTGCAACTCGAAAGTGAGGAGCTTGCAAAAAGGATTAAAGAGGGGCAGCACACTTATTTTATATTAGATTGGTGATGCAGTTAATTCATTTGTCAGGATGTATTTTGTTTGTTTTCCACATCTACCTTTAAAATTCTCACTTCCGAAAATATGGCGTACACATGATAGGAGTCTTTCTTTTTCAGTTTGCACAGCGCGCATCCAGTCAGAAAATTTTAAAAGTTGCATAGGCATGAAATAGACAACCTAATAAGAGTGTGGTGAAGAATATTGTAAATTTGTCCAAACACAATTCAACGTTGTTACAGTAGTACAGAGCTCAAGCATGGTATCCCCACATGTTATAGTTTCAATGGTCCTAATAATGCGTCTTCACATTAAAACTCGGAGAGGGATCAAGCAACTGGGCTTTTAGACATTACGTGTACACCGAAGTTTGTCTATAGACTATACATACTCTTTTGGTATGCCAAAACTTCAAATCGTGTACTATTCCCACATTAAAGAAATGACAGTTTGTTTGAAGAGTTAATGAAAAGAAGGAAAGAAGCATTCTTTTTAAACGAACGAAAAAAAAAAATGAGACAAACATATTGAAACATAGGAGAGTAATAAAACAGAGTGTCCACAAAACTGTTTGCGTACACTGTAATATAAGGACTTCCATTTGAGTCAAAATTGTTTACCAAGACTGAAATATACATGTACTATTTTGTGTGTTGTTTCACTCTTAACAACCACATGTACTGTCTGTGGATAATAATCAATCCAACACAGTATCGAGAATTAGAGCTATATGTCCAAGACGACTATCTGTTAGTACAATTATTAGCTGCAGTGGCGGATCCAGAAATTTACAACTATGGGTGGTCACTATTTTCAACTTATATCAACCAAAGAGCGTCACTGCGAGCTAAAATTCGTCAACATAGGTGTTATTTTTTCAATGCAATAGACAATCGAAATATTTGGATTGGTTCAAGAAAAAAAGAGGAGAAACAATATACTTTCACATACAATTGTAGTTACCAAAAAGGCAAACCAACGTAAGGAAGACTCTTTCGCTTTTAAATTGGAAAACTGAAATAAAGGCGCTAGAACACATTTTTCTCCTTCCCTTTTATTTTTCCTAATTAGACTGATGAGAAGAAAAAGTTAATAGTAATGAAAGGTCATGACTGTTATATTTTTTGGAGATTAAGTTACATAATAGACATGAGAAGTAAACGATTCAAGATTTTAAGATCGAGGTTACTTTTTAAGCTATCGATCATAAATATAAATGTATAAATTTAATACTTTGTCAAAAGAAAAATAATTATATTTACATAAGATAGCCAAAAAAATCAAAAAGAAAAATAATCTTAAAAAAAGAATTTTGTTTTAGAAAACTTAGAAATAGGACAATTCGTGAAAGGGGGAAAAAGAAAAGAGTTGATTTTAAAATAAAAAGAATGTAATTACAAGGAATTGAACCTGGGCATTTTTGAGCAATATAAGACCTTGAGAACCCATTTCCAACCACCATGCCAACTAATACATTTGTTTATTGGGTGCTCGACTTTTATTTTATACAATATTACCTTAATTTTGATATAAATATACATAGTTCGATACGAGCTTAATGGGTGCTCGAGCACCCGGGCAGCCCCATGTGGGTCCGCCCCTGCTAATGTGCAAGGCGACTATTTAAATACTCCTTGCCAACTATCAATTGTTCTCGAAAAAGATAATGGTCAAAAATACATTTGAATTGTCACTCCTTCGAGAGTTTCACATCCGAATTATCTTCGTAGATAAATTTTGTTCCATTTTTCTATCTTAACTATTACCATCTGTGTATTTAAACGAACCTAGTTGCCAGCCTTTAAGGTTCTCAATTATAAACATTTGCCTCAATAACTATAATACATCAGTTCCTTATCTAATTGAGATGATGTGTATAATTAAAGATAGTGGAATTTCTATACACTTGATGGATCCATTTAAGCCAGAAGTTATCAAGCTTTTGTGCTATGTTCCAAACATATTTGGATGTACTTATACGCTATGGTTATGCATCACCAAGTGGGAAATGAATAGACTTTCCCGATACATCATTTCAAGGGAAACTCTTATTTCATTTTGGTATCAACCAGCAGCAGCAAGTATGAAGTTAATGCGCCTGTAGGGAGGGGGGTTGTTTTTCTATGGTATTAAAAGGGAAGTACAAACTACCTCTTTCTGATAAAGAAACTGGTATATATACTCTCTAATAAGTTGTGCTGTTAGTCTTTATGAGCATCTCAGAAGAAGGAAAACAGAGAAATACACCTACGATGGTAATGCACACGATGATGGTCGAAACTTCCACAATAGAAGAACAACTTGCAGATTTGACGAAAGCAGTTGAAGGCCTATCAAAGTACTTCAAAGGTCAAGACGTTCAAATTACCAAGTTGACAAACATGATGGAGAATATGGAGAAAAGAGAATCCACCCAATTATGTGCATATCTTCATAAAACTCAGGAAAAAGAGTCTTTCACAAAACAAGAAACGATCATCAAAGAGTTTCAAGTATCTGGTGAAGGTCTAATTCATGTTGACAAATTGAAGGATTTCATCAAAGAGGCTATCAAAGATAAATCTGAGTCCACGTCTAAGTCTTCTCTCACATATGTAAAGTCATATTCCCAAAGAATTGATGACCTAAAAGTACATGCTGGATATCAACCTCCTAAGTTGCAGCAATTCGACGGCAATGGAAATCCAAAACAACACATAGCACACTTATTGAAACCTGCAACAATGTTGGAACATACGGTGATTACCTTGTCAAACAGTTTGTCCCTCCCTTAAGGGCAATGCTCTCGATTGGTACACAGACCTTGATTCTGGTTCCATTGATAGTTGGAAACAAATGGAGCAAATGCCCGTCAAAGAAATGATGAACAAGTCATTGACTTCATAAATCGTTGGAGGAGCTTGAGCCTTAACTGCAAAGATCACCTTAGTGAAACTTGTGGGATTGAAATATGCATCCAAGGTATGCATTGGGATCTTCCTTACATATTGCAAGGCTTAAAACCTAAAACGTTTGAAGAACTAGCAACATGTGTTCATGATATGGAACTGAGTATGACTTCAAATGAAGATCAAGAGTTGTCCAACTTCGAAACTTAATAAAACAATATAATTGACATTGAGAATGATTACAAGTTTTCATCTGAAACCGAAATTGAAGAGTCTATGTAAGTTGTCATGCTCCTTGATGACAAGTTTTGTAAAAAAAGATCGCATCTAGACAAAGTAAGCATAAAGACCATCAGGGACACAGAAATCATGACAGGGGAATGTTTGTAACACTTGAAGTTGATAGGGTTATTTTTTTGATCCAGAGCCTACTTTTACGAGTCTTCTTAAAGTGAAACATGATATGGAAAACAAGGAAGTATGGGAATTATGAATATATAGGACTTAAAGTAATATACTATCCAGTCTTGTACCACTTGACAGGGGAATGTTTGTAACACTTGATGTTGATTTTCCTTTATCTTTCATTATGTTACATTTTTGTTCATTGTTTTCATCATGGCTTCTTCGACTAACTTGGACCTTTTTTTCCAGAATTCGTTGGTGCTATGGTTATGCATCACCAAGAGAGAGATGAATAGCCTTTCAAGGGGAACTATTATTTGATTTTGGTATCAACCAGCAGCAGCAAGTATGAAGTTAATGCACGTGTAGGGAGGGGGATTGTTTTTCTATGGTATTGAAAGGGAAGTACAAACTACCTCTTTCTGATACAGAAACTGGTATATATACTCTCTAATAAGTTGTGCTGTTAGTCTTTATCATCATCTCAGAAGAAAGAAAACAGAGAAATATACCCTGCTCGTGCTCGGTTCTACAGACGGTGGAAGAACGATTGAATTCGCACAAATTTATAACATTCCAAATAACAAGTTTAATACGTTGTCAATTTCATACTGATGCAACTTTTATAATTTTCTGAACTGGATGTTGTGCCCAAAAAAAAATAAAAATTCTATGTCATGTGTACGTCATAACACTAACCTGAAAATAGGCGAGGCTACATCCTGACAAATGAAATAATAAACTTTAGAAATGAATAAGTGCATTCAATTCGAAATAGAGACAACTTAACTCCATCACCAATCTAATATAAAATAAGGTTTCTCCGGCTCCTTCGTAATCCATTTTGCAAGCTCCTCACTTTCGAGTTGCAGCAACTGATTTTTTCCATCAAAAACTTTTATATCTTTTAATTGATTATTCGAAGGTGTGCTTCCATGAGAAGAGGAATGACTCGAATTCTTCATAGACATTAAACAATCAATTAACCGTGTGACTGTTTCAATATCAATTGAGAATAAGTTGAGTCTAGCAGGATGGCAACTCCATAGCAAAGCATCCACAAAAGTTGAGCACTCTATAATTTCATCCATCAGTAGCATATTGAGATTTAAAACGTCCACCAATCCAATAGAACCTATGTGGTCCATTTGCAAATCTGTCATGTTGATCTCATCATCGCAGTCGGATAAACAAAGGCTAACTTCAGACCAAGAGGACGAATTTGATAGAAACTTCCTCAACTTACAAAACCATGCCGTATCTAAACTGGAGAAATGAAGAATGATTTTTGAGTTCTTCAATTGTCTTGATTCTCTTGCAATATGAGGAATTTCAGTCCCTGCATAGTCAAGGGATACCAAATTTGGAGCATCAATGTCACATATCTGGAAATATTGTATAATCTTCAAGACCTTGAGGGAATCCGACTTGATCTTTAGAACGTTCATCCCCGAACAATCCTCAAGTATGAAAGAGACAATCAAGGGACAACTATCAAGTAGAGTCTGAATCATGTTTTCGTCTAATGTTACATCAGATAGAGAAATCTTTCTCATAGAATTGCAATTCACAACCCCACTCACAGGCATAAGAGTACAATCGTCCAGAACCAATTCTCTTAATGATTTTGCTGACAAGATTGTTAAAATAGGCGGCGGGTATGATGTAAAGTGAAGTAAAAGTTATTTTACACCAATCTCAAGTGCAATGAGAAGCCACTTATCAACCAGAGGGAAAAGTTCGGAAGAAACAGAAAAAAGCTCTGTTAATTCAAACTTATGTATAGGAATTTTACCTTTCCCATATCTCTCCATGATTGTGTCCACTTTCTTTGTATGACCTTCCCGGCCTCGCCTACAACTTACTATGAATTCCAAGTAGGGAAGAGTCAACCAAGCTTTCGACCATGTTTTGGAGAGAATACTCATCTTGGATGCTTCTTTATAACCAATCAAACACAGTATTTTTTGAATGAGACATTCCGGCAATAACTCAGTCATGATTGTATCAAAACCCTAATGTTGATGGAAATTTATACAATTATTTTTTGCAAGAAAAGAGACCTTTCGTCCCTCTATTATAATTTATAGGAAACCTATTTCTGAATTAAAGTGTATTTGATTAGTTACGTTTATCTTCCCTAAATAAATGGTTCAGTGTATTTTTAGATGAACAAAAATAGGGAGAAATATATTTCTTTTTCCTTATTTCACAATTGTATCATTAAAACTAGGAATTTAAATATTGATTCCTTATTTTGTAACTGAATATTCCTGATTTAAAAAAACTGAATATTCCTAAAATTAAGGATTCAATTAAGGAAAAATTACTTAGATTGATACTTTTTTATAAATAATTATTTATTTTAGTGATACTTTTTATTTATTACCATTTATAACAACACTGTGTTAAATCTGCAATATCAATTAAATGTGAATTATGTATGCAATATATTATTATTATTATTATTATTATTATTATTAAATAGTAAATTTAAGTTTCATAATAGAAAACTTTTCACATACCACTAAAATATTATCCTAGTAAATTTGAAGTTCATTTATGAGCATTCCTTTTCCAATTATCATTGAGCTGCGTAACATTTTTTCTTCTTAATTGTTGAATTTTGAGCAGTTAAAACAAGGGCAACTTTCACATATAGCAAACATAAAATTAATATTTGTATGATATAGCAAATTTTGCATAATTGTTCTCCATAGCAAACTTATATATGTATAATTCGCTATACATATACAATTGAAGCGAATTGTATAAAACGAGAAAGAGAGAAATTATATACAATTTGAATTGTATAAAACGAGAAAGCGAGAAAGACAAAATTGAATTGTATAAAACGAGAAAGAGAGAAATTATATACAATTTGAATTTGTATAAAACGAGAAAGAGAGAGAGGCAAAAAGAGACTTGTGCAGGGAATATACAATTGAAACGAATTGTATAAAACGAGAAAGACCTAAATTATATACAATTTGAATTTGTATAAAACGAGAAAGACAAAAGAGACTTGGGCGGAGAAATTATATTAGTATAAGTGTATCAGACGAAGATATACATATTTGCATGCGTTTATACAATTTTCTCCCGCTTTATACAATTAGAAACACAATGTTATACAATTCTATTATATAAAGCGAGAGAGACGAGCGACAAGAAGTGAACGTGAGAGGGAGAGTGGCGAGCGAGAATATGAGAGAGAGAGGGACTGACAAACAATTTGCTATGAAACACAAATAAATCAAAGGGTAGCTACTATATTTATTTTATATTATTAATTTGTCATTTTATATAATTATCCCTTAAAACAATTGTCATTTGAAGAGATTCATACAATATAAATATTTAATTGAGGAGGACCTATAAGATAAAGGTCATGTACAATCATATTACATATAGAATTTCTTAAATATACTTTTAATATAAATCACAAGTAAAACACAATACTTAAAAGTATATCAATTATAGATGTCCAAACATAAGAAAATAAACTAAATCATAATGAATATAACTAAAAAGGGACAAAAGTGGTTAACTCCAACTTAACTTAATTCTAAACATACATAATATATATATATATATATATATATATATATATATATATATATATAAATTCAGTTTTTTTGGTTTTTCGGTTTTCATTTTTCTAAATCGAAACCAAACAAAAAAACCAAACAAAATAAATTATAAATTCAAAACCAAACCAAGAATCCAAAAAACCAATCCAAATTAGAATTCGGTTTGATTTTTCGGTTTAATCCGAATAATGCATACCCCTAATTCAATGTGCTCCATTAATAGATTTTGGTTGGTGAAAAGACAGTCAAATATCACTATAAATATCTGTAAATTGCTCCCTAGATTATCATATTTTTTTATTTTCTATCATCAACTATTTTCTTTTCTTCTTCCTAGATGATGATACAGATACATGTCGTGAAGAAGATAAATGAGGAGAAGAACATATTGATCTGAAATTAGAAAAAGAAGTTTTCTTACAATATAGTTCAAGTGCTAAACTTAGAACGAAATATAAGATATGACGTATATATATATATATATATATATATATATATATATATATATATATATATATATATTGATTTTGACTTTTTAATTTTAGCTTATGATTTTAGGTTTTTCTTTTTCATTTTGTAGTTAATGTATGGTTTTCCAAAATAAATTTGATATGCAACCCATATTTTTTTGTAATTTTGTATCAATGTGCACTGTTATGGATTTTTATTCTTTATTTTTTGTTATTATTCTTTTAAGTGCTACTTATATGACAATTTTTATTAATACATGACGAATTTAATAATACTTGAATAGTTTATGCAATATTTTTTTGTTTAACTACAAATAATTTAAGTAAAGATTGCTAAAAGATTATTACTTTGAATGAAATATTTTGATTGTGTTACTTTATTGTCTATCTAACATAGTGTTGTGATCATATTCATAACCTTCAAATGTTTAATTTAAAACTTTAAGATGTGTTTTCCTCTATCTTTATCTATATAAATTCGTCTTTCTTATTTCATGAAACTCACATCCAATATTATCCATTTCATTTAAGGTTAAAGTAGTGAAACCGTCAACATAAAGTGTATGATATATCTACCTTAATATGATTTTATCACTTTATAAATATGAAGTAATTTTTTTATTTGAATCATGCTTTAGTTTGACTTGATGTAGAACACGTTTGAATTTTGATTGAATATGAGAGAAGGTGTCGAGAAAACCTTAGAAAATTATATACAGATTTTGTATTCTTTTTCATTTGTATATTGTTAGAACTTATGATTAAAGTTTAAAATGAATGTGTATATTATTTTTTATTTTATGTTTATTTTTATATATATTTTCTAAGCGTGAGGTAGATCACAAGATAGAGTTATAGGTTGGAGCCAAGCCATCCGCACATGCACCTTACTGCATGGATCCACCCGAATTAGAGGACCTAAGGAAGTAGTTGAAGGATCTCCTCGAGGCCGGTCACATCCATCCATCAAAGGCACTTTATGGTGCGGCGGTTTTGTTCCGGAATAAGAAAGATGGATCTTTACGCTTATGCATCAACTATCGGGCGCTCAATAAGGTAACAATTAAGAACAAGTATCATATCCCGCTCATTGCAGATTTGTTTGACAGGCTTGGACATGCCAAGTACTTCACGAAGGTGGGTCTCTGGAAAGGCTACTACCAAGTGCGCATCGCAGAAGAGGACGAGCCGAAGACAGCGTGCGTGATAAGTGCGCATCACGGAGTGGTTGGTGATGTTGTTTGGCTTAACCAACACACTCCTCACATTTTGCACGTTGATGAACAAGATCTTTCACTCCTACTTGGATCAGTTTGTGGTGGTGTACCTGGATGACATAGTCATCTATAGTAACACCTTGGAGGAACACGTGGAGAATTTGGAGAAAGTCTTCCAAGTCTTACGGAAGAACCAACTTCACATCAAGCGGGAGAAGTCTGAGTTCGCCCAGCACGATGTGCATTTCTTAGGACACGTCATAAGTCAAGGCGAACTACGGATGGACGAGGCAAAGATCTTGGCGATCCAAGAGCAGGAGGCGCCCATGAAGGTGACCGAGCTACGATCGTTTCTTGGACTTGCGAACTACTATCGCAGGTTCATAAGTGGCTACTCTGCTAAAGTCTCTCTATTGATCGAGTTGTTAAGAAAAATAAGCCATGGGTTTGAAGCGAGGAGTATACGCTCAAATTACACCTCCCTAAAGAATTATAAGCGGTAGTAATCAAGTAGAGAACCCAACTAGTAGGTTGGGGTCGATCCCACAAGGAAAATTGTTTAGACTTAACTTGTACAATTATGTCTATTTAGTCAAGTTCTTTCCGAAAACAGGTAATTAAAGGTTTTTTTTGTGAAACAAGTTTCTTAAACACTTCTAAGTTAACAAGTGAGCGAAAGTAAAAAGTGAGTTCTTATCAAGTTGTGAGACTAACTAGGGTATATGTGTTCCTCAAAGGTTCATAATGCCGTATCCCTAGCAATAGCAATTTTTCGCTAGTGTTTTGCATGTAAAGTGATATGTTATGTATGCCTAAATCCTTGGTCCGACATCTAGAGAATTTCACCCCGTACCTTAGTCTGGCTACGTGTGTATAAGCTACTAACCCTTACCTTTACTTCACATTAGACATCATAATCGATGTATGTCTTAGTTATTACTTCGCACCAATCGACACTAGCCTATCAGATAGTATCCCACTAAATCTATGTTGATAATCCTTTTCCTATTACTACCTCCTTGGTCCGGCAAGTAGCAACAAGGCTAGTTCTAACGCGTGCACTCGTTAAAAAGACTTCTAAACGAAAGAATTATCAATACATGCAAGAACCTATTTGAGAATTGCTTATTTTCTAGGTCTACTTTGTTAATTACCCATGGTTCCCACAAACCTAGTTGTGGATTTAGTTACCCATGCAAGAAAGATCACAATTCATAATTTTTTAAGAAGAAATCATGAACTTACTTCAACAATAAGAATAAACCCAGAAAATCAACTTGAAATTGCAAGATAAATCTTCAAACCAAATCCGAAAATTGAATTATTGCCAATGCAAAAACCAACTCCAAAACAAAACTAGAATAATACTAACAATGTTTAACTCCAAAAATGAAGTTTTAATCCCTATTTATAGAAAACATTGTCCTAAATTCAAAGGAATTGAAATAAGGAATGTTTATCCAAAAACGCGGCATTGATCGGCGACCCCTACTGACGGACCGTTGATGGAACGACGGTCCGTCAACTGCCTCCATCAGTCCAGACTTAGAATATTTTTCTCTCCTTGAGATGACACCTTCTCTAAATCAATCGACGGACCAACAATACGGTCCGTCGATGCCCTTCGTCGCTCCATCCTTAGAATTTTTCCAACTTCGGGTATTGAAACTATCTCTGATCAAAATAACGGTCTACCAGGACGGACCATCATTCCCTTTCGTAGTTCCACACTTAGTCATATTTCCATCAATTTCTCCTTCAGCCTGAACTACACATCGACGGTCACCACCTACGGACCGTCGATTGAACGACGGGCCGTCGATAGCCTTCGTAGGTTGTCTTTCTGCACTCTTTTCCAGCTGCCTTCTATGTTTTTTATTTGGATATCTTTCCTATAAAACAAACATAAAACCATGTTAAAACTACTACAAAATGGCCCTAGACACACACAAATCTTAAGCTAAATGCATTGAAAGCACCGTGAAACCACGGTACATCAGAGTGCCAAAGAGTGTTCGAAGGTCTAAGGATGTCGTGACGGAAGAATCGGTCTTGATGCTGCCCGACTTCTCAAAGACCTTCGAAGTAAATACGGATGCTTCATACTTTGAAATTGGGGGAGTCTTAATGCAAGATAGAAACCTAATAGCATTTGAGAGCCGCAAGATGAACGAGATCAAACGACGCTACACGGTGCAGGAGAGAGAAATGACGACCATCGTACATTGCCTACGCACGTGGAGATACTACTTACTAGGCTCCAAATTTTTGGTCAAGACCGACAATGTAGCCACTAGCTACTTCCAGTCATGAAAGAAGATCACCCCGAATCAATCTAGGTGGCAAAATTTCTGGCAGAGTTCGACTACGTCTTGGAGTACAAGGTGGGAAGAGGCAATGTTGTGGCCGACGTACTAAGTAGGAAGGCCGAGTTTGCTACCATTACTACACCCCATTGTGACATTCATGATGCAATCAAGGATGGCATGCAACTTGATCCTGAGGTCAAGAAGCTGATGGAGTTGGCCGCCCAAGGCAAGACAAGACGTTTTGGGTAGAAGATGGCCTTTTGCTTACTATCTGTCAGAGAATTTATGTACCCAAGTTTAGGTCATCAGGTGTCAGATCATTAAGGAAAACCACGATACACCAGGGGCTAGGAATCCGGGGCAGGGACAAATAAGGGCGCTGATTGAGGTTATCTATTTTTGGCCACACATGCAGGACGATATCGAGTGCTGCGCGCAGACTTGTTTTGTGTGTCAACAAGATAAGGTGGACCAAAGGCAACCAGGAGGACTACTAGAGCCACTACCCGTAGCAGAACGCCCATGGGAAAGTGTGACCATAGACTTCATCACTTCCTTGCCGAAGTCTGACGGGTATGAAACCATCATGGTCATGGTGGACAAATTCTCAAAGTATGTTACCTTCATACCTGCCACAATCGGTTACACCGCAAAGGAGGCTGCTCAGTTGTTCTTATAGAACGTGGTGAAATATTAGGGGCTGCCAAGGCATATCATTAGCGACCGAGACCCCTGCTTTATTGGAAACTTTTGGAGGGAGTTGTTCGAGATACTTGGCACGGAACTTCACTTCTCCACAAGTTTCCACCCGCAGACCGACGACTGTCAACACCCTATTAGAGTGTTATTTGAGGCACTATGTTAGTGCACACTAGAAGGATCGGGACTAACTCCTAGAAATGACGCAGTTTTCTTACAATTTTCAAAGGAGTGGGTCCACCAGGCGCACACCATTTGAATTAGCGACAGGTTAATAGCCCCAAACTCCGCATACCTTATCGTTCGCTTTCAAAGGGAAGAGTTTGGGAGCCTACAATCTTGCCAAGGGATGGGAGGAACAACTTGACACTGCCAAGTCCTACTTGGACTAGGCAGCGAAAAAGTTGAAGAAGTTTGCCGACTGCAAGCGACGTCCCAGGGATTACAAAGAAGGCGACATGGTCTTGGTGAAATTCAATCCAACACAGTTGAAGGCACTAAGGGGTGTTTATCAAAGCTTAGTGCAGAAATATCAGGGACCGTTCAAGATCGCTGCCAAGATGGGTAAGATACATACAAGTTAGAGTTACCTCCACACTTCAAAATCCATTCGGTCTTCATGCCAGCGCCCTCAATCCATACCATGAGGACAAGGAAGATCCTAGCCGGAATCAATCACGACGGGCACCCATTACTATCACCACCTCATAAACTATCAAGCCAAACGAAAGGAGGCCAACAAGCCAGCGCCATGTTCCTCATGCATTGGAGGGGAAAAACTCTGGAGGAAGCCACATGGGAGAAGTATAAAGACTTGTGGCAGTTTAAAGATCAGGTCCGAGAGTTTTTGCAGCAATGCGCCGCGGTTGTTGCATTATCAAGTGGGGAAGCGTGTCATGTCCCGACTTTATCCCAGTCAAATTTTGCAGCCAAATAGGCGTGGAAGATTCTAGAGTTGAAGAGAGGCTTACGGAAAACTCTAGAATACCTTAAACAATTCAAGAATGCCTTAGAAAATCCTAGATAATGTAGAATTCTCTAGAAAGGGACCAATGTGTAAATATCTTAGGGATTTGTAAGGTAATTTTAAATTACACTCTAGTCCTTAGGTGGTAGTATAAATAGAGGTGCTATTCCTTTGCAAGGCATCACTCAAGTGTAAAAGCAATCTTCCAAGCTTAATACAAAGCCTTCTTCCAAACTCTCCAAGCTTTCCAAATTTTTCTAAGTCTTTCCTTTCATTCTCTTAGCGATTTTAGTCTTAAAGGCTTACATGAACTACGCGCTCTTGAAAGAATAGTGAGTTAGTTGTCAAGTGTTGCACGAAGCTTTAGCGAAAACTCTAATTCTGTTACATAATGCTAATTACTATTTACTAGGTCTCTTAAAGTTTGGCATTCTGATATTCCTTTCAAAATATCATTCTTTACATAGAGAGCTATTATTAATAGATTCACTACAGTCTACATATGATAAAGTTGCAGGACTTGGTATCCCCACATGTTATAGTTGTAATAGTCCTAATAATGCGTCTTGCCTAGAGTGTGTACACATATGGGGGAGACTCGATGGGGAGAATTATTATGGATTTCACATTAGAACTCGGAGAGGGATCAAGCAACTGGGATTTTACACTGAAGATTATGTAGACACGCTCTTTGCTAGTGCTCCTTAAGCACCAAATTAATGAAATGCCAGTTTGTTTGAAAAGAAAATGTCATGTGGAAACTTAAAATTAAAGAGTTAACGAAAAGAAGGAAAGAAGCATTCTATTTAAAACGACAAAAATAAAATAAAATGAGACGATCAAATTGAAAAGGTGAAGACTAATCACAATGAAAAGTATAAACTAGAAAACCCGTGCTTTTTATTGCGTTCAATGCAGTCTACAGGTGTTGAATTAGTTGTTCCTCACATAGCTTTCATTCTCTCGAATGAAGTCGTACTGAATCAAATTGTTCACCGAGACTGTGAGATACACATGTACAATCTTTGTTTGTTGTTTTTACTCTTAACAATCACATGTACTGTCCGTGGATAACAATCAATCCAACACTACATCATTGAGACCCTTACATATTAGCTTGCTAATGTGCAAGACGACTATCTGTTTGAGCAAGAGAGGGTTCATGGTTTCTATATAAAGCGAAATTATAACTTAGTAAGAATTGAGTGGGCTGATTTGGACCCGACTAGTTTCATCTATTTTGGCCTAAGTAGCTTTTGGGCGAGTCACTGAGTCGGTTCATTTGGACCCGACTAGTTTCATCATCCAAACCATCCATCTTGAGATCCCTATTCACATGTGATGTGATACTGGGAAGTGATTTGTTGCTTCTTCATCAATTTTATATTGTAAAATTGTTCATGTAATTAACTTGGTCGTATGCTTTTCCTAGCTTAACGTTTTCTTCTATATAGGGGTGTGTTTTGTTCACATGAATAGTTTTTAAAGATGCAGTTTAGATTAAGAGTATAACATAGGAATGTTTTTGGAGAAGTACATACGTATGAAGGCAGACACGAATATAACATTGTATTTTAATTTTAAGCAATGCTCGTACAATTACTCCAATGATGAGTCAAGTATGTAAAGGTTATAAGTGGCTGAGTGCATCACAACCTTTAAATCTGCATTTATGAACTCAATTAATTTTAGGTCAATTTAAGTTGGTTTAACTGATTTTAGATTTGAATTAAACATAAAAAAATACAATAATATGAGAAAAAGTGATCAAAGAAAAGAGTTTCAAAATTGAGCATATTTAACCCCCCAAAAAATAAAATAATAACACTTCTGGCTTTTTAAAACTTGGCAAAACAGAAGGCCGAGTATTTAAATACACATTGCCAACTATCAATTGTTCTCGAAAAAGATAATGGTCAAAAGCCCATTCGATTTATCACTCTTTCGACAGTTTCACATCCTAATTATCAAATTATTCTCTTTTCCTAGCTAAATTGAATAGGACTTTGTTTTTCTCCTTTTGCGAAGTTTTGTAAAAAATAAATCATTCCCATCTAGACAAAGTAAGCATAAAGACCATTAGGGACACAGAAAACATGACAGGGGAAAACGAAAAAATGTATAGGTGCATTCAATTCGAAATAGAGACTACTTAACTCCATCACCAATCTAATATAAAATAAGGTTTCTCCCCCTTTGTAATCCTTTTTGCAAGCTCCTCACTTTCGAGTTGCAGCGACTGATTTTTTCCATCAAAAGCTTTTATATCTTTTAATTGATTATTCCAACCATGAGAAGTAGAATGACTCGAATTCTTCATAGACATTAAACAATCAATTAACCATGTGACTGTTTCAATATCAATTGAGAATAAGTTGAGTCTAGCAGGATGACAACTCCATAGCAAAGCATCCACAAAAGTTGAGCACTCTATAATTTCATCCATCAGTAGCATATTGAGATTTAAAACGTCCACCCGTCGAGTAGAATATAAGTTGTGGTCCATTTGCAAATCTGTCATGTTGATCTCATCATCGCATTCGGATAAACAAAGGCTAACTTCAGACCAAGAGGACGAATTTGATAGAAACTTCCTCAACTTACAAAACCATGCCGTATCTAAACTGAAAAAATGAAGAATGATTTTTGAGTTCTTCAATTGGCTTGATTCTCTTGCAATATTGTTAAGTTGAGGAATTTTAGTCCCTGCATAGTCAAGGGATACCAAATTTGGAGCATCAATGTCACATATCTGGAAATATTGTATAATCTTCAAGACCTTGAGGGAATCCGACTTGATCTTTAGAACGTTCATCCCCGAACAATCCTCAAGTATGAAAGAGACAATAAAGGGACAGCTATTAAGTAGAGTCTGAAGTATGTTTTCGTCTAATGTTACATTAGATAGAGAAATCTTTCTCAAAGAATTGCAATTCACAACCCCACTCACAGGCATAAGAGTACAACTGTGCAGAACCAATTCTCTTAATGATTTTGCTGACAAGATTGTTAAAATAGGGGCCGGATATGATTTAAAGTGAAGTACAAGTTGTTTTACACCATTCTCAAGTGCAATGAGAAGCCACTTATCAACCAGAGGGAAAAGTTGCGGAGAATTAGCAAAAATGTCTGATAATTCAAACCTATGTATAGGAATTTTCCCCTTTTCATATCTCTCCATGATTGTGTCCACTATCTTTGGACGGACTCCCCAGCCTTGACAACAATTAACAAAGAATTCCAAGTTTGGAAGAGTCGACCAAGCTTGCAGCCATGTTTTTGAGAGAATGCTCATCTTCGTTGCTTCTTTATAACCAATCAAACAGAGTATTTTTTGAATGAGACATCCCGGCAATAAGTCAGCCATGATTATATTGTATCAGAACCCTAATGTTAATGGAAATTTATACAACTTTTTTTTTTTGCAAAGAGGCACTAAAAGAAAAGAGTTCCTATTATAATTTATAGGAATCATATTTCCTTTTGTTTAGGATTCTTACTTGGTTTATCAAAAATAAGCACCTCTTTAATCGCTTATATCTTCATCGTCATTATTTATCACCCTCTTCTTCAACACTATTGAAATAATTTGAGACAATCACCAACACACAAAAGAAAATATAATAAACTTTTTTGCTCATTATCTTTCTCTTTTTAAAATTTAGACTAGTTAATCTAACAAAAAATACTTAAACTGCTTAGCTACTGCAATTTCCACCCAACTCTGTCAGATATTTTTTATAATCGTGTCTGGGAGGTTATCGGTTTTAATTTGGTTAAGAAAGTTATTATGCTAATAAAATTATGATACAATATTTACCTATAGTGTCCAACTTGCCTTATACTACTAATTTCCTTATTTAAAATTTAAATATTAATAAAATGAGAACTATATTTGCCTTGTACTACTAATTTCCTTATTTAAAATTCAGGTGTAGTGTCTGACTTAAAAGTTAGCTCTGCATTGAGGGAAAGGAACAGTACATATTCTGCGGCACCAGTATTCTAGTTTTGCTACAGAAGATGGAGCCGAGAGATTGCTTCTCCTTTGGCAGAAGAAACTCAAGCCCGATGGAAAATGTCGAGAGTCATATCGAGCTGTTTGAAAATTCTATAGATGAATATTCAAGCCACGTGAACAATATGTTTGATGAAATGTCTACTAAAGTTTTCACCAAACAAGTAGAGGAAACTTCTTCCACCTTTAGCTTTGTAGCTCATTTGGAAGAGATATTGAGTCACCTAAGGCATTCAACAAATTTTTCCATAATTGCTGCCCGAAGGTAGTCACAGAGCTGCAACCCGAGACTCCAATCAAAATGCTTGATGAAGAATCACCAGGCCCTGAGTGCAGCGAAGTCAAACTGTTTAATGAATGTTTCCGAAGAGATACGTCAAAGAGGTACAGTACTGCAACTTCTATGGATCATGGCTCTAGTAAACAGAAATTGAATTTGAGACATTTGATGATATGTATCCTACCGAGTTTTCCTTGAAGCCTGAGACTATTAAGGATCTAAATCATGATAATTTTTTATTTTTGAAGATTGAGGATAGCATTCCACCAAGTAATTGCTTTCTACTATTGACATCGACATATTATGAGCTGCTTGAACCTTACATGCACATTCTATTTTAGTTGACTACTGAAGCATTAGACAAAGACAGAGATGAGAATGTTGAAAAGGTGGGGCGTATTTAAAATTTATTTTTCAACTACCTCTGTTGAAATGTACGCGTTCACCAGTGAACACAGGACCAGGTCTCTTGACACAATTAAAGTGCGGAAAATAACTACCACAATGTAAAATAGGCACAAGAGTTTTCGTGGAAACCTCCTTGCTGAAGGGAGTAAAATCACGATCTGTCACACATGATTTTCCGATTGCTTTCACTAATCTTCTCAAGCAAAAGTGAAATACATATTAGAACCACAACAGTGAGATTAACACCCTAATCCCATACTAAGTAATACTCCTATTACTTAAACTAGCCAAAGCAATGCATCCATTGCCCACTATACTAACCTTCATTGATTAATATAGAATTTAATCATAAGACACAAAGTTAACTCTAACATTGTTCTTACAAAGACTCAAACAAAGATTTGAAACGTTTCTAACAAGAGTGAAACGAATCCTTCAAGTTTAGCTCAATACAAACATTCATGAACAACAACAAGTACGAAAAATACTTCTTCAGTTGATCATGTCCTTGTTGTATGTCTTCTTGTGCTTGAGTTCTTCCTTGAAGATGTCCTTTTCTTTTTAAGCTCGTGAGTTTTTGTTTTCCAAATAATAAGTTTGTATTTTGGAGAAGAGACTCTATGAAATGAACACAAACTCCTTGAGATGACCTCATTGGGTGAGATTCAGCTTTCCTAAAAGGACATGCACCTACCACATCAGAAATGGTAGCTTTTCTGACAGTTGTCTTGTCGTCCTTTTCACATTCGTAGTCTTGCAGGGACTAGGTCCCTTGCAATGTTCTTTGTGAGTTCTTGAGAATACTTGCTAACTCTCTTTCTCTTTTAAATGAATGAATTTTCTTGTTGTTTGTCATTTGATTATATCGACCAAAAAGAGTTATTGTGACAAACAACCTCGTCCGTGAAGTAAGCTGGCGACTTTACCAACACATTGACAGGTCAACATTACAGTTGTACTCCATTATAAATCTAGACGAGAGAACTCAGTCAGCGACCAAGTCTCAACAATTGTGAGCCACTAAAACAAAAAGTCTCATTCGCTCTTCTTATTGGTGCAATACACTTCACTTTTCACCTACCACCTGACATGACAACTTTACAGTTGTACCCAATTTAAATCTGGATGAGAGCACTCTGCCAGGGACCGGTCCCTGCATTTTGCGCACGTGTGTTGCACGTGTACCCTATCAATTAATATTGAGTTTTTGAAAAGGACACAAGTATAAAATATACAAATGAGACATAAAGTAGATTTTTTTAAAAAAGAAATATACTCGTAAATTTAAAACAATGAAGGGTGATATGTATACTCGAATTTTGTGAATCAATTGAAGCATCAAGTAAAATTACCCTATTATCAAATATAAATATGGTAATTATATGGTTATTCACTGGTCCACTTGTTTACATATTTGATCATATAAGTGAGATTAAACCTTATTATTTTAATTGTTACCATAAAAGTGACATGACTAAGATGACTTTCTGAAAGTCTACGTCTCTACGATCCTATAATATGTGTTGGCAGAAATAAATACCTTTCTTAAAGGATGAAAAAATCTGTCAAAGGAGATAAAGAAGCAATAAGTACTGAAATTATTTTTTTTCCAACAAAAATTGAAATCCCAAGATAAAAATACTCACTCCGTTTCAAAAAGATTGACCTTATTTCCTTTTTAGTCTGTTTAAAAAAAAGAATGACCCCTTTCCTTTTTTGGCAACACTTTAACTTTAACTTTCCATGTGACATGTTTAAGACCACAAGATTAAAGGCATTTTGGTACATTTGACATAACTTTAATTTAGAACCATAAGATTAAAAAGTCTTTTTTTCTTAAACTCCGCCCAAGTCAAACTAGGCCATTCTTTTTTAAACAGAGGGAGTAGAAAAATATCACATAACATTTAAAATTAAGCAATACCCTCGATAATACATTTCTTTTGCACAGCCTCAGTCAGAAAATTTTAGAAGTTGCATAAGAATGAAATTTGGCAACCTAATAAGTTGTTGTTTTTTGCGAGTAGAGTGTGGTGAAGAATGTTGTAAATTTGTCCGAATACAATTCAACGTTGTTACAGTAGTACAGAGCTCGAGGATGGTATATTTCTCTGTTTTCCTTCTTCTGAGATGCTCATAGGGACGTTTTCATTTCTCTATTATATATAAGAGCACAACTTAGACCAGTTTTTGTATCAGAAAGAGGTACTTTGTACTTCCCTTTCAAATACCATAGGGTGTCTAAGGAAAAACAAACCCCCCTCCCTACACATGTATTAACTTCATACTTACCGCTGCTGGAGTATACGTAGGCAAAAGGGTAATGCTAATTAATACTAGGTTTCTTAAAGTTTGTTTCAGCCCAATCCATTTTGGCCTAAGTTTCATTTGGACCCGACTAGTTTCAGCATCCAAACCATCCATTTGAGACCCCTATTCACATGTGATGTGATACTGGGAAGTGATTCATACTTACCGCTGCGGGAGTATACGTAGGAATTGGGTTGGAGTTGGTTGTCTGAAAAAATAGAGATTGGATTGGAGATGCCCTAAGACACCCTATGCTGTTGAAAGGAAAGTACAAATTACCTCTTTCTGATATAAAAACTGGTACAGAAGTTGTGCTGTTAGTAGGATAATTGAGAAATGAAAAAGCCCTTATGAGCATCTCAGAAGAAGGAAAACAGCGAAACATATTTTCGGAATTTAAACATAGATGTGGAAAACAAAACAAATCCATCCTGACAAATGAAGTACTTAATAAACTTTAGAAATAAATAAGTGCATTCAATTCGAAATAGAGACAACTTAACTCCATCACCAATCTAATATAAAATACGGTTTCTCCCCATCCATAATCCTAATTGCAAGCTCCTCACTATAGTTGCAGCGACTGATTTCCATCAAAAGCTTTTATTTCTTTTAATTGATTATTCCGACCATGATAAGTAGAATTACTCGAATTCTTCATAGGCATTAAACAATCAATTAAACGTGTGATTGTTTCAATATCAATTGAGAATAAGTTGAGTCTAGCAGGATGACAACTCCATAGCAACGCATCCACAAAAGTTGAGCACTCTATAATTTCATCCATCACTAGCATATCGAGATTTAAAACATCCACCCATCCAGTAGAATATGAGTTGTGGTCCATTTGCAAATCTGTCATGTTGATCTCATCATCGCATTCGGATAAACAAAGGCTAACTTCAAACCAAGAGGAGGGATTTGATGATAGAAACTTCCTCAACTTACAAAACCATGCCGTATTTAAAGTGGAGAAATGAAAAATGATTTTTGAGTTCTTCAATTGGCTTGATTCTCTTGCAATATTGTTAAGTTGAGGAATTCCATACCCTGTATAGTCAAGGGATACCAAATTTGGAGCATCAATGTCACATATCTAGGGAATCCGACTTGATCTTTACAACTTTTATCCCCCAACAATTCTCAAGGATGAAAGAGACGATCAAGGGACAGCTATTAAGTAGAGTGTGAAGCATGTTTTCGTCTAATGTTACATTAGATAGAGAAATCTTTCTCAAAGAATTGCAATTCTCAACCCCACTCACAGGCATAAGAGTACAATAGAGCAGAACCAATTCTCTTAATGATTTTGCTGACAAGATTGTTAAAATAAGCGCCGGGTATGATGTAGAGTGAAGTACAAGTTGTTTTACACCATTCTCAAGTGCAATGAAAAGCCACTTATCGATGAGAGGAAAAAGGTGGGAAGAATAAGTAAAAACCTTTGTTAATTCAAAGGTATGTATAGGAATTTTACCATTCCTATATCTCTCCATGATTGTGTCCACCCCTTCCCAGCCTTCCCAAAAAATAGTGAATTCTAAGTTGGGAAGAGTCAACCAAGCTTGCCACCATGTTTTGGAGAGAATACTCATCTTGGATGCTTCTTTATAACCAAGCATCCATAACCAATCAAATACGGTATTTTTTGAATGAGACATTCCGGCATCCATAACCAATCAAACATAGTATTTTTTGAATGAGACATTCCGGCAATAAGCCAGCCATGATTGTATCAAAACAATAATGTTAATGGCAATTATTTTTGCAAGAGCGGCACTAAAAGAAAAGAGACCTATCGTCCCTCTATTATAATTTATAGGACACCTATTTCTGAATTTAAAAGTATTTGATTAGTTACGTTAATTTTCCCTAAATAAATGGTTCAATGTATTTTTAGATGAACAAAAATAGGGAGAAATATATATATTTTTTCCTTATTTCACGATTGTATTAAAACTAGGAATTTAAATATTAATTCCTTATTTTGTAACTGAATATTCCTGATTCAAAAAAAAAAAAGAAAAAAAAGAGAAAAAAAAGTGAATATTCCTAAAATTAAGGATTCAGTTATACCATAAAAAATAAGGAATTTTATCACCTTCGTCTTCGACACCAAGCAATTTGAGACAATCACCAACGCACAAAAAAATATGATAACTTTTTCTGATTTATCTTTTTTCTTTTTAAAATTTAGGCTAGTTAATCTAATAAAAAGTTACCTTTGTAATGATGCAAACTAAGCTAGTTCATAAACAGGTACGATGACTACCTTGTTGGTTGAAATGATATACTATAATGTTAAAAGTATTAGATGTTCAACTTAATGATAACTATTCAATTTTACTAGCGAGAGTTGTGTTGGAGTGGTATGTACTTCTTCATCTTTAATTAGATCTCTCAGATTCAAGTCGCCTTTATTAGAAAACGGGTTACCAAAAATGTTAGATTTTTCAGCGTGAATTTAAATTTAGTTGGACTTCAATGTGGATATCAAACACTGGGTGGATACATATCGCAATTTAATTTTTTTAAAGAAATAAGAAAGTTTAATTTAAAAAAATTTTAACAGATAAACATGTAAAAATTTAGAGGAAAAATGGGTAAGATGTTCTTATTTCCACTTTAAGAATGTTTATACTCACTCTGTCCACTTTTAATTGTCATGGTTTCCTTTTTAGAAATAAATTATAAGAACTTTGACTAAGATTTTACGATGTATTTTTCCATCATATTGATTTGAAAAAGAATGCAATTTATAGTATTTTTCGTATAGTTTTTGAATATCTAATTTTTTGTTTAAAATATCATTAATTTAATTTAATTTAACTTTGAAAATTAATTAAATTGACTTTCAAAAAGCGTAACATGACAATTAAAATTGGAGCGAATGAATAACACATAAAGTGTCTACTAACACGAGGTTACTCAACGACTAGCTCTCTATTTTTCACCCTTTCGATGTAAAAAAGAAAAAACTCTGTTTTTAGATGGGAAAAATCACGTCTCCAACTTCTCAATTCCTATCTTCCATCCTCCAAAGAGTGAACCAAGGGGGATATTTATAAGACGAATTTTGGATCCATTTTTGGGGGGAGATTTGTTGGAGTGGATTTTAAATTTGAGGCCTTTAGTAGCGTATTTCTCGCATGTAGGATGATGTAAACTTCCTTGAGATATAATATTCTCGGGGAACGTCGAAAAGCACTCCGTTGTGTCATTATCCTTAAAAAACTTCGTTGACCACTCTTTGGAAGAACTAATGTAGTTCATGTTGCGGCTTTCTCCAATGCTTGTTGTAGTCTTTTCGGGATTTTCTTCAGGATCTTTTCTTTCCCCTTGAATGTCAAGTCAATTAAACATTCTACTTAGCCGGCCTTTATAGCCCGACTCACCCAATAAACCAACTCCTATACCCTCCCCCCGTGTCACTTTTTCTCTACAAAAAACCAACAAAGTGAAAGTTCAGGTAGTCAACCAACTGAGCTAGATGTTTGCAATGACGATTACATAAAGGTCCAAAGTTACAGACGAAAACGTCAAGAAGATGGAAAATCAACTGTAGAATTACATGACAAATGATGCAAAAATGGACCACTTGGGCCGGAAACTTTTGCCTAGCGTGGGGAAATGTCAAGCAGCAGGTCAAGAATGACAGATTCACACGAAAAAATTCCATTGGAAGGCCTCAAGCGAGCAGTTTTCATCTCTAGGGGTGATGAAATTTCAAAGAAGGCGCGTGATCCTTGAGTTTTGGTACTTTTCATATAATCTGAATAGTGAAATCACAACAGAAGATGGCGATGTATGTTCTTCATCTCAATGGAAGAGCGGAGTTTTGGTACTTTTCATATCATCTGAATAGTGAAATGGTTTGATTTTGTGGAAGAAATGTACAAAATCAAGCATCCTACCATCCCGGATGAATCAACATTCTACAGGATATTGAGAGTAATATAGGCATAAGAAAAACTTGATTACTTTGATCTTAAGAAGTTAAACCAACCAAAAATTCCTATTGTCTTCGGTAAAAAGAAATCCAAATATTAGCTAACGATAAGAAAATCAAATTGAACGACAACAAAAGAACCTCTGATCCTTATGTTGGAAGGGTAAAAGAAGTAAAGAAGTCTGTATTTATTTGATGAAAAACAGTCTATTAGATGCAGCAGGGCTAAGCTTGTAATGAGCATCTCAGAAGAAGTGAAAAAGTGTTCCCTGGATGAATAGGCCCCCATTTATATATTAATTCGGCTCATTTTGACCCGCCCAAATTCAGTCTGTTTGACACCTATACCTTTGAATGGCCCCTACTTGTAGCATTGCGAATTCACAATATTCTATCCCAATTTTTTGGTTATTCAATCGCAATTCAGATTCGACACCCTTTCGGAAGTATATACTGCCTTGTGAAAGTCGATCGACAGTAATGACTTATGTTTTTAGTCCAATTATTAATTTTTGAATCTATTCTTACATGTACTCCTTCTGTTCCACTTTACATGTCTTGTTTTTGACTAAACACGAAGTTTTAGAAGGGAGAGAAGACTTTTGAATTTGTGGTCTTGAACTAAAGATTACATATATACTCATGGACTTAAACATGTTATGTTGTTCCTATAAGGTAACATCATTAAGAGAGAAATAAAATGTTGAATAAAAAAGCTACTAGGTATAGAAAAGTGATATTCTTTTTGTTTCGGACAAAAAAGAAAAGTAAGACTTGTATCAGTATCTAGAGCTTTAGTGGCTTCAACAAGAAGCAGAACGGTAGGATTCTTCAACAGGGCTGGAAAGTTACAAATCCAAGAGAGGTGTGGTCTTCTCAAAAGGGAAATTGCCGGCACAAGATGGTAAAAATGACCTGAATTACTCCTCCGTTTCAATTTATGTGATTGGTTTTGACCTAGCGCGTGCTGTTTAAAAAAAAAAAGACCTAATTTGACTTGGAACAGAGTTTAAGAAAAAAAAAAGAATTTTTAATTTTGTGGTTTTAAATTAAAATTATGTCAAATGTATCAAAATGCCCTTTAATCTTGTGGTCTTAAACATGCCACGTGAAAAGCTAAAGTGTTGTAAAAAAAAAAGGGAGTCATTCATTTTAAACAAACTAAAAAGAAAATAGGGTCATTCTTTTTTAAACGGAGAGAGTATATGTGAAATGTACCAAAACTCTCTTTAATCTTGTGATCATAAACATGCAATGTGGAAAGTTAACGTCAAAGAATTCCCAAAAGAGGAAAGTGATATTTTTTTTTAAAACAGACTAAAAGGGGAAGTAAGAGGAACAATGTTCCCCGTCCGAGTCACACCAAAGAAGGCTATTTCCTATAAGAAGTATAATTCATAAGGAGGAGCTAAATTCTCAATCGACATTAAATGTGACTCAACTCTGAAACATGCATAAGGTGACTAAATCGAACGCGAAACGAAATTAATGCTAGCAGACAATATGATGCAACGAGATAACATGCTCCTGACTTCAAAGATCCAAAATAAATTGTTGCATCAGATCCATCTTTTTTCTACAGGATAAAAACTAAGAGCAAATCTATCAATCCGTACACATGTTTACATAGGCAAGACTGCAAAAAAACAGACCAGCTGGAATGCATTTAGCGGCCTCGACCACGTCCACGCCCACGACCGCGCCCACGACCACGTCCCATAGGCTTTCCTGAAGTGGAACAATCAAAGCAAGAGTGTATTAGAAGGATGTCCAAGCAAATAAGGAAATTTAACCATACACCCACAAGGCACAATAACATCTGAACGTAGTCCTTAACAATACCAGCTGTTGGCTTCTTTGGCTTCACCCTAGGTGTTTCTTCCACCAGTAACGTCTCAAGATTTAAGCTGTCAGGGAGGATGTAATAACGGATGTTGTTACCCCTCACACTCAGGTGATCCAACGTCACTGGATTCTTCCCTTTTAGCGTAATTTTTACAGCCTTCAGATGTGTGTTCATGCTAACATCCACACCTGTAAAAATTTAACTGCCTTTAGAAACTTTAACTCACAGCTCTAAACTTAGCAACTTCAACAAGGAGACAGATTTAATAGCCGCTGTGCCTAGTTAATATCAAAACACATACTGATATGCTCGAATATAAATTTCTATATCCCGAGTATATCTAGCAATTTTCTGTAAGTATAAGCAACCCCTCAAGGAATAAAAGTCAAAAGCATGGAAAGTACAACCAACAGAGAAAGGGAAATGCTATAGATCTCAAAAATATGAGAAGAACAGGACAAAATATCTACTTTTGACTACTATAGTTATCTAGAACAGAGATAAACTCTGCAATACATATATGGCTATTTTCCATGCAAATTTGACATTTTCGATGCAATCAGCACAAGCCCTGGCACTTGCCATAAGAAGCCTATCTAAGTTTGCTAAGGCATCTCTATAGCAAGACAAAGAAGCTACAGTATAATGATCTTTTTCAGAGGATAAAGCAATTATCATTTTTTAAATGTAGGTACAAAGCACGCCTGTATATGTATACCAAAAAGCAGAACGCCTACCTAAATATATGTTGTTCTATCATTCTATGAATGACACCTATCTTCAATGCATAGAGGTATATCATGGGAGCACCAAAAAGAAATAAGGGATAAATGGCTACTCCTCAATTGTAAAAAATCTACAGTACAATGAATTACATATTAACATTCACAACAAGATTACAAGAACAGATAAGAATTATAAACGCAACACTAGGTGTTGTTGTCATAAAACTTGGGTACACCATAATAAGCTATGAGTTGATTGCACGCTCACTTAAGCTCAAGCATTCATGCATAGTGAATAACAGTAGTTCGACACAACTTTAGCTCCTCGTCTAGTTGAATTTAAGATTAGTTAACATTGCACAGCAAAAGTCAGAGTACACAACATCATATATGCCACTTACTTCTCACTCTTTGCGCTAGTTCTACATGCTCAAATATCAAATGCAACCAGCCTATAGTACTTGACATGTCGTACTCTTTCTGACCTAAGTACCTGGAACTTTAACCTCAAGCTGGGAAATAAGAATTTACTCACGCCTCACATAGACAATGAAAATCCACAAACAAGTGGAGGCAACATGGTTTTTGCTTATATAATCAACTAAGAAGTGTTATAAGTTACCAGTATAGCAACAACTAGGTAATCAAAATATTATACAGATAAAATTTAATACTGAACGTCGGTTTTGTCAATTAGTGTTACATTTGCTGAGATGAGCAACTAATGCACATCTTTGGAAACAAAAGGATAAAGACAACATGGTTTTGCATAGAAAATAAAAGAGCTCTTGGACCAAATGATTCCAGCATAGAATGTTTCACTTGTAGGGACCTGAGAACAATGGTGGCATAATGATCTGGAACCATGTACAGACTTAAATTTCTGAAGAGCATTACATTATCGACCTATTCTATCGACAAAATGATAGTGAAGGTCTTACAACAACAACGAAAGAAACAACACCACAGTTTCAAACAAGTTCGGTCCGGCTAAATGAATCCTCATTGACCATGTTACTCTGTTTAAACTTATCTCAGGCTAATATTACACAATATTGAAAATATTAGCAGTATAAAAAGTACCAAATTTTTTTTATACTTTCTACTGATGTATCAAATGAATGGTGACAGTTACCCGTGAAAATTTAGAAGTATTAGAAAATACTACTATCTCAATATGAAGTCAAGACAGATTCTACTGATCTACCTCCCTTAAGTGAAGCATTGGTCGCTGATTTACTTTCCCCTTATGTGGTGTATTGGTTATTCAGTGATTTCCTCCCTTAAGTGGGTAGAAGCGATGTAGTTCAGGTTGTTTGGTATGGTTGGAACAGAAGTAAGACAATACATTTCCTTTTTCCATCAAAATTCAGATATACTGAAAAATCCACATAGAAGGATACACAACCCATCTACATTTGCTTTCTATCCCTGTTTTACTTAGAAGGAAATTAACTCTTAACCTCTTACTTCCAGTCCTCTTAAGCTTCTTTTTCCACCCCAGCCAAACATAGTTTAAATTTCAAAGCAAAGAATATATGAATGGGGTTAACTTAAAAAAAATATTAAGAAAATGACAAAAAGATGATAAGAATTCCATGTTCACTCCCATAATTTCTTAGTTTTTTGTTTTGTTTTTTAATATAGAGATTTCTATTTTCAGTATACGAACTGTGAATTAATGAAATGGTCCGAATAAAGCAGAACAAATACAGAACACTCATATAGACAAACCAACTAGTTTGGGATTGACACATCATAGTTGTATTAAATGCATACTAATTCATTGAAGGAATTGTTGAATTATTATAGTGACACTTCAAATTTCTTTGAGTTGTGTAATAATCCAACTTTTAGAGCTACAAAAAAAGTGAACGAGAGATGTCATTTTTATTGAAGCAGAGTACAATTAACGCATTAACAGAAAGGAACTACAGTGGTCTAGAGTCTAGACATAAATTACAGTGATGATAGGCAGAAATAGCTCTGCACTTGAGAATGAATTCTTAATGGTATTTGAAAGGAAATTCATAGTTGAAGGACCGAAGTAGAGATAATACGTGTGAATCAGAGAGGATAATAAGATAACAAGTTCAGAAGGGCAGATTGAGACGAGTTACCTCATATACTTTCTATAGCTTCTCAGCCCTAGCTTCGATGCATTTATGGACATACATAGTGACTCACAGTGGAAGTGAAGGAGAGTGAAGTAAACTACTGCAGTTACCATTCATGTGTTATGAACTAACTTAACTTGTGGCATAAACCAAACACAGTTTAGCAACTTGGTTTCGTTGTTGTTGCTGCTCCATTTTTCCACCCCACCCCCAGGAGCCTAGAAGGATCAATAGTGTTCCGATCTATCCTCTGACCCAAACCCTCAACCTACCAGTTGATGGTGGAAGTGCCCTCAACCACTTGAGCAAAAACCTCATTTGTCTGTCATGAGCACTTATTATTGTACATCCTTTTTAAAATTGTTTGGAAATGCTTTATTTAAGCATGAAAATCTATTGGAAACAACCTCTTTTAACTCCACGACCTCACCACATGTGGAATTACACTGGATATTATGTTGTTGTTGTTGTTGTAGTTCAGCAACTTCCATACACCACCCAACAACTAGACTTGCAAATAACTTGTCAACCCAGGAAATCAAATTCATACAAGCACATTATTTAATTCAGATATTGGCGTGAGAAATTACATACGTGCAGATGGTTCATTTTAGCTAAGTAAGAAAAATAAGGAGGGTAACCTGTAATGGTTCCATGAACAACGGTGCCGTTTTTGAGCTCAATTGAGACAGTCTCGTTGTTCAGCTTCATCAAAAATCTGCACAAAAAGGTAAAGTTAAATCCATTGCTAAGCTCACTGGAAAAGAAACTCAAAAATGAAGATATCGCATGAACCTGACGAGCTTCATTGTTGCTTGCTGAAGAATTTGAAAACACACTACTCTAGGGCTTTAGTCGGAGCACAGATCGAAAGTTTAGGGCAAGGAGCGCCAGGGGTTATTCAAATAACGCAAGTGACGTCGTATTATATGCCTCGTCTAGGAACATCCATTGGACTAAACGTGGGCCGTCGTCTCACACTTTTTAATGCTAAGAATATAAGAATAATTGCACCTCTTAGCTATCTATATAGGTAAAATTACAAAATTACATACTTTTAAGCTAAAATAATAATTTATTTTTTAAAAATTTGTAATCACATAAATCTCTCAAAGGAATACAATAATATAAACACTAATGCATTAAAAAGAGAGTCGAATATATTAATGGCCAAAAAATCAAAGCAATGATACGTTAAAAAGAGGGTCGGATACATGCGATGATATATTAAATAGAGGGTCGGATACATTAATGACATTTTTGACTATAGAAAAAAAATGAGGGATTTTGGAGATTTATAAAACTTATAAGGAATACTGGTAATAAGTAAACTAAAAGGTTAGATTTCTGTAATTAATCCATATATGTATTTAAGTTGTATTCAATATTTTAAAAAATTTCAACTTGTAGCCATTTTGGCAATGAAATGTTCAAAAATGTGATGGAGTTTCAAACCCATGAACGATACCGACACTACAACATTTTAGGCATGTAACCATTGTCAAAAAGTGTGGCTTAAACTGTCAAAAAGTCAAAGGCCACACTCTTGAATTTTAGACAACACTTTAGAGGGGGTGACCTAAAGAAGCGTGACCCTTGACTTTAGGCTACACTTTTCAACTGTTACCTTAGCATTTACGCTTAAAAAGTGTGGCCCATGAGGTACAAAGGCCACGCTTTGCAATACCTCATACATATACACTTTAGTTTCATACAACTATACTTTCAAGCAGAGCCTTTTGTCATGTCCCGCCACCAGTCCAGTCAATTTTGGCATGTGGAGAGGAATAGAAGATTCCAAAATCAAGGAGAGGCTTGCGGAGAATTGTAGAACTCCTTAGATAATTCAAGAATGTCTTAGAATATCCTAGAGTATGTAGAATTCTCTAGAAAGGGGACCAATGTGTAAATATCTTAAGGACATGTAAAGTAAATATTAATTGCATTTTAATCCTTAGGTAGTAGTATAAATAGAGGTGTCCCTCATTTGCAAAGACACCAAGCAAACTTGTAAAGCATTCTATAAAGCAATCCACAAGCCTTCTTCAAAGTTCTCTCTTTTGATTTTTCTAAGTCTTCCTTTCATTCTCTTAGCGATCTTAGTCTTAAAGGCTTACTTGAGCTTACAAGATCGTGAAAGATTCGTGAGTAAGTTGTCAAGTACCGCACGGAGCTTTAGTAAAATTCTAAGTCCGTGACACTTTGCTTCACTTTTTGTCATACTTCTACTTTATACCTCTTCTACGACAACACTTTTGAAGTGGAGTGTAACCTATGCTAATGTACTGTCACGACCCAAAATCGAGCCGCGAGTGGCACCCACACTTATCCTACTATGTGAGCGAACCAACCAATCTAAAACCCCAACATATTGAACAAAATACAAAGCGGAAGACTTAAAACTCATTAACGAAATCAATTAAATAACTTCTAAAATTTATAACTCATTATCCCCAAAACCTGAAAGTCATCATCACAAGAACATCTATCCTCAAGTTACTAATCTAAAAGTATCTAAGAAGCTAAAATAAATAAAAGGCTAGTCCATGCCGGAAGTTCAAGGCATCAAGACATTGAAGAGAAGATCCAGTCCAAGCTAGAAGCATTAGCTCACCCTGA
>JABWTJ010000722.1:0-34018 GCA_016801875.1 Solanum sitiens
CTACACATTAATACAACTTCAAACATCATTTCCAGAGATACTCAAACAGCCCTCAACAACAATATTCATAAGGCAGCCACTAACAATCTCAAATCTTTCAGCATAATAGGAGAATATTGACTCAAGGATTTATCATCATCCATGAATTCTTGATAAATATATACAAAATTCTCCAATCCAAACATGATCAAAGAGAGGAAAACAAATGGGTTGAAGTCTTACCTTAATTCTGGAAATTTATCCTCTAAACTTGTACTTCAAGAATTCAAACTCTCCTTCAAACTTCTTACTTGAAAATGAGACAGCACTCAAGAATCCCTAAGGTGTTTTAGGGCTGCTTATTGAAGCCAAGAGAGACCAAGAAAGAAACTTAAGAAAATCTAAAATTTTGCAAGTTCAAAATGGAAGAATAAGACTTGATCCTTATCCTTTGAAAAAGGAGGTGTTATGGCCGACACTCTTGACCAATTTTGGTCCATATAATGTCAAGTAGGTGCCCCACCTGCTTGTCCTTTTAACTTGGGCCCTTTTGGACTTAATATTATTGGACCTTGGCTGTCCATTTTTCCTTTGTTCTTTTAATCAGCTTGGGACAGATTAGTGCAAGTAGGTGGTACACACTTGGCCCAATAACATGGTAAAACAAATCTTAGGAGGTCATGTACTTACTTAGTTTCACTTGGGCTTTATCCATAATGGCCAATTGGCAGATTTGGCTGTTGGGCCTTCTTTCATTCACATTTTCTTTAATAGGTTTGGGCTTCAAATGAGCCCCTAAATATAAGCCTAAATCTGGTCAATCAAACTTGGGCCCTTTAACTATAATATAGATCAAGTAGGTGATGCAACTGCTAGCTCAATTACCACCTTACTATAATTACTTAAATACTTTCCATCGGAGTTAACTTGCAATACATATGCTAAAACGTGCAAGGCATTACATCACCTTCCAAGATAGTTTAAACCAACACTAATCATGTAAGAAACATGATCCCTCACCTACACTATAAGTATATGTCAAGTATAACATGAATAGAACTACCACATACAAAAATACAGGCCGTTACAGATTACTTAGGAGGCTAATGAATTAAGAGTAAGAGTTCACTGTAAAGTTGATGGAGCTCACTGTAAATTGACCTCAAATTGTACTTAAATTCTACATGTGCTTTTCTATGATGTTTGGCCTTTGATTGTGTTGCTATGAAGTATGTGGATGATATAAATGCTATTGATAAAGGTTTTATGATGATTTATTCAAATGGCATGAAGTATTATTTCAAAGGAAATGTCCCTTTTAAATGCATGTTTTTGCATGGTTGCCATACTTAGTACATTCTTGTGCTAATCCCATTCTTCTTTACTTTTACACAAAGTGTAGGTATTGGAATGCTTAAAGGAGGTCTATGATTGAGGAGCTTGATAGGTGATTTCCCAAGCTCAAGGAAAGGAATCCTTAAGTTCAAGGATGTCCTAATGTGTACTTATTGTAAAGTCTATTTAGTAATGTATAGATTTGTATTATGTCTTAAGGGCTTTGTTCTTAATGTACTCTAAAGTTATTGAGTCTAAGATGGCAAAGAGTCTTAGAGTCTAAATATGTATTATGACTTATGTTTTATATAAATATATATGATTTGATGTTTCTAGCATATGATGTGATATGAAAGGTTTTAAATTTTCCGCTAAATTTACTATGTCAATGCAATGAATGATATGAGAGGCTTGTCTTAGACCTCCGAGAGGTCGACGACGCCGGTTACAATCCAAGATTGTACCCTATCTTCTAGGGTATGCTTTTGGGTTGTGACATTGGGCAAGGGAAACCAATTACGAATCCCTTGGACAACACTTACATTTTTCATTTATTTTATTTTGGTCCACATGGCTTGGGGACCCAAGATCGAGCCCCAACACCTTCATGTTATCTTTCCCTTAGTTTTTCTCTTCATTTTTCGCTCAATTGGATTGAGAGGATGTGGGATCGAACCCCCACAACCTCATTTTCTTTTAATTTCTTTTCTTTAAACTCTCTCTCCCTTGGCCGAGGGGTTGTGGGTTCGAACCCCCACAGCCCCTTTTATTTTTTTATCTATTTTTTTCCGTGACTATTTCGCATTTACCATGAGGTTGTGGGATCAAACCCCCACAGCCTCACTTTATTTTTTCTTGTAATTCTCCTCTACTGTCTAGAGGTCGTGGGTTCAATTCCCACGCCTCACATTCTTTCTTTTATTTTCATTTTTAATTCTCCTTAAATCTGCCTAAGAGGTCGTGGGTTCGATTCCCGCACCTCAAATTTATTTTCTTTTCATTTTTCCTTTCTCCTTTACTGCCTAGAGGTCATGGGTTCGATTCCCACGCATCACATTTCTTTTCTTTTCATTTTTCCTTTCTCCTTTACTGCCTAGAGGCCGCGGGTTCGATTCCCACGCCTCACATTTCGTTTCTTTAATCATAGCTTTATTATAGTGAGGTCTTGGGTTCAATCCCAACAGACCTAACATGTTTTAACATTATTTTCAAACTCTCCTAAACCTCAACATTAGCCGAAACTAAACCATCAAAATGCTGCAAATTTTAATCACATTTTGCAGCCTACTTTCTTCAACATTTATACGTAAATTCATAGGGTAGTTCGTAGATCATTTAATACGTTCTTAGGTGCATTTTTCATGAATTAGTTTAGCCAAGAAATTATCATTCAAATCAGCCACATTTCAACTCATATGAACATCAAGATTTACATCAACATGTGTACATGAAATATAAAGAACTATCACGCCATTTCAAGTCCTAAACCATGAACAATAGCCACGGCAACAAACACAAACACACGTAGTTACATTTTTGGAAAACATCAACATAAGTCACATAATTCCGAACATACATATAAACACATAATCATCATGAAAACACGTTCCATCCCTAGTTTTCTACGGGCAAACATAACCAACTATGATTTAATGGGAGCTAGTGACAAGGATATGCAATGGGGAACAACCCTAGTTTTCAGAATTGATTCGTCTAAACCTTAGGAGTCTCTTGAGAAATGGACCAAGAGAGAATAGAACCCATACATTTTTGAGGTTCAAACCTCGACTTGCTTCCCAAAGAACTCCTCCAAACACACGTCCAACACCAAAAGTTCAACACCAAACTCGACGGAAAATCTTCTCTTTGCCTACGTGATTGATTAGTTGTTTTTTTACAATTTTTCGTTGTGAGTTCTACAAGTGTGAAGAACTTTGGTTTACCTACTTTTTTTTTTAAGTTATTTGGCAGAGAGAATCGTGAGTGAGAGTGATTGAGACGTGAGAGAGAGATGAGCGTGAGAGGAGAGAGTTAGCTTAGGCTTAGGAGTCTAGTTTAGGACTTAGTCAAATAAGGTTTTTGTTAAATATTAAAAATCTGATTTCCCTTTAAATTTAATCAGCTAATAAATAATAAATATTTATTAATTACATTAATTTATCAACTTAAATAAAAATAACTTTAATTCATTGCTTCCACCTAGGCTCGAACCCGGGTGGAGCAAGACTTCACTTCAAGAGCCAATTTTCGGCCCTCTCTCCCCAAATTGCCCCTCCACCTTATTAATTAAATAATTAATTATATATTTAGGGTAATTACGATACTACCCTTAGCCTGTAAAAAGACCATTTTACCCCTAGACCCTCCAAAACTATGATTTTCCCTTTTTAAGCCCGGTAAAGACTCATTTGAGTAAATCTTCGTATTCGAGAGCCCTACATGGTTGGACCCAACCTTTCCAAGCTCAAATAACTCCCCAAGTTAGTTGGCTTGGCTGTAGCAAGGGTTCAGAGGTATGGTTCTATGCGCATCAATCTGTGCGAACCCGTTCTAATCGTAGGCATTCTAGACCCATTAAGCATTACTTAGCATAATTATTTTTAGGGTTGTTACACCTTTAGACTCTTAGGAATGACCCTTAACCTTATCAAGTCAACATATTCATTACCTTAACATCATCAACTTAGCCATTTTACTCATATAGCCAAACTAGGAATAAGCATGTAACAATTCTAAGACTACACACTTAGCACATAGTCAAAGCGTAACATGATTAACTAGATAGTAGAAATAGTCTAGCACATACTTCCACATATAGATAGATATGATTATACATCATCAAATCAACTAAACAAATATCCATATAAGTTCAAGTAATGCCGACAAGGCCATGATCATCAATGTACTAGAAAGTAACGCCGACAAGGCCACAACAATTCACATAACACCGCCACCAAAGATGGACCAAACCAATCATAACCTAATTGAAGTATAATTAACATCAAATTAAATAAAATGGGGTAGAATACCTCCATTCCATCATCAACACTTCAATTTAAGTCAACTTACTCAATTTGATGACACAAGACCCTTTCCCAAGGCCATGAACCCCAATTCAATACTCAATTATAGAAATCAATGAAATCTAACCCAATTCAATATAGATTCAACAATTCAATATCAATTTGATAACAATTGAACGCAATTCTTATATCACTAGAAAGCCCATAAGAAACTACACATGAATTCATCAACATGAAGCCAATATCAAGTAACCCGTAATTTAGTCAAAATCTTAGGTTCATCAATTTCACATGTTCATAGGTAATTTATGTTAAAATCATCAATACAACATCAATCTAATCCATAATAGACGTTTGAAAACCTTTAATGCAGGAACCCATGGAAGAATTATGAAATTGGACAATTCCTCTTTGAAAACTTTGAAAAACATCTTTGAAAGTTGGGCTCCTTGATGAAACGAGTTTCAAGGATCAAAAGCCATACCTCAATGAATCTAATTCTTCACTTTTATGAAGAATCTCCACTCAAAACATCACACCAAGCTCTTTCTTGATTTTAGACTTCAATGGAGTCTTTGAGATTTCTAAGGGATTTTGGGGTTTTGTTTTTGGAAGGATGAATTATTCTAAGTGTTTAACACTTATATACTCATTTAAAATACTCAAAAGACCCTTAAAAAACCTCCTAAACTCTTATTTGGAAGTGGGGTGAATTGTAAATTCACCCCTTGACTTGGCAGAAGACCTATGCAAGAAATAGGCCTCCCTCGACGACTTGCCCTCGACGGGGCGTCGTCCCCATGATGGGCCGTCACTGGCCACCGTCGGTGGTTACAGTAGCTTGTAAAAGATCCTTTCCCTCCCATGGTTAAGTATCCATCGACGACACCCTTTGACGGGGCGTCAACAGGCCTACGAGCCGTCGACTGCTCCGTCATTTGGGGCCTGCCTGGGTCTGCCATGCCAATAAATTTTGGGTCCTTTCTCAAGGACCCTTAGATGGTCCTTGGGGATAATGTTTCGGAAGTTTCCAACACAAACATGATCTTCTATTAGTTTAACACCTCTCACATAAATTTCATCCAAAAAAAACACGTAAAACTCGACAAAACACGCCTAGACACACAAGGTTGATTCAAGGCATATCTTTCGAATGACATGAACGTTCTTGGACGTTTGACCCCCAAACTTCACGAAACTTGACACACTGCCTATACATGCTATAATAACTCATTTAAGGACTTTAAAACCTAATGAATCACACATAAACATATAAAACCACATATGAAGCATTTAGGTGACTTAGCCGTCGAACGTCTTAGTCGTCCCTTGACGTTTGACTTCCCACACACCTAATACTTTAGCTACTGCCTCTATATAACGTATTAGAAACATTTAGGAATTTATAACATCAATAACAACATGTTAGGCTCTAGATAACCTAAGTCATTTTTGAGGTCTTAGAATCTCCCCCACTTGGACAACATTCGTCCTCGAATGACACTTGACACTCTCCGAACATTTCCAAGATTAGAGAATCAACTTAACAACACATAACCAAACCATACAACACATAACCAAGAATAAAACATCAATTTCACAGGCCAAGAGATTCACAACACAACAAGAAACTAGAATACAATTCTATAACTCATTATGCTATAAAACTCACATGCTTCATTCCAAATAGTAAAAACTCATTTTATATTCAATATCATACTTATATACATCATTTAAAATCACATAACAACAATTTTAGACCAAAGAATCAGTTAGTCACTTTTCGGAAAATCTTATAGTGAACTGTGCATGCTATAGTGATTTTACTAAAAAAAATTCAAACATGCAACTTTTTGGCAATTCATGATATAAACATGCTAATATGCAAAGTAACATCATATAAACACATCTTATAACATGCTCAAAGCTCAATTAAACACACAATGCAAGAAGTTAATGAAATTCAATTTTAACCAAACTCCTAAACATCATGCACACGCAACACTTCTATCATAATTCTAACCATACTCCCCCACTTAGAATGTCACGACTGAAGTCTAGACCCCAGACGAGATCGGCGTCGTTGACCTCTTAGAGGTCGCAGACAATCCTACATACGTCATCGTTACTTCATCTAGGTTAATTTTAGCGGAAAATGTGAACTTTTTGTTACTTAACATTCATGTAAGACATTATACTTAAGCTCATAAACGTTCACAATCAACCATCTAATATTAATATCATCAAATGAAAGAAGCAGTTCATAATTGCATTAAACGTATCCTTGCCAAAACGGCACCAATACAAAGTCTGAAATGAAATGGGAAATGAAACACTAGTGGGACATGCCCTACTAGCTAAAGCCTACATCTAAGCGAGATAATAATAGTAGACATCCTCAAAAGCATAAGGGCCTACCAAATCCAGATGAAAGCTCCACGACCGGATAGCTGCAACGCCGTACTGTAAGATGTAACGTCCACCTGTGCCTGCACCTAAAAGTAGATATTGTATGGGATTAGTACACACTTATACTAAGTATGGGTATATGCAAGCACACACCAAGGACATGCATGAGTAAGAATAACTCTTTCCTAACAACATGATTTATGGAAAGTCAAGTCAGTGGACTTGCCAAATTTGGATTAGGAAAGTCAGTGGACTTGACAAATTTGGATTAGGAAAGTCATGCCATTAGAGTAACATGCATCATCATACTTATCATTTTGCAATCAGCACTTAACGTATTGCACATATCATATCACGTAGTTCACATCATTCTTTCATATGCCATGAGACCTTGGAATCATAGACTTGACATTAGGACTTCCCAAAATGAGGGCTCAACATATGGGACCTCAACTAGAGAGCCTTCTTTAGCAAACACAGAGTCTGCTTCATTCATTCATACGTACTTCATTTTCATTCATTCATATACTAGTGCAATCACTAGTCATACCTAGGATGTAATTTAAGACTTTCATCGGGTTTGCTGTGCAATGACCAAGAATAACCTAGTGTCATTACTTGAGTCTAGCTCACCTCTTGATTATCCTAAGGTAACACCTTTGGTATCGTTCATTTCTTTGGGAACTTTAACCTTAACCGAATAGATCATATGAGCATCATGAAATCCAGTGTGTAATCCCCACACCTAAAAGAGGTGGAATCACATGCCAAAGTGAACCAAAACATGCTAGCGTATATAGGGAATCGAACCCTGCTAGATCCCTATATTGCCAGTATAGGTTCAAAGACTAGGAGATATAAGGAGACCCATACTCGGCATGCCGGACAGTCTCATCTCATGAGATTTACATGAACCTCCGCCCTTACCGAAGGAAGTCATCATCGCTCATAGCTAGCCTATCCGTGCTCAGTATAAAGTTCCATTACATTCAACGCAAACATCATGGAAGCTGGCTTCTAGCATAAGGACATCATACTCATTAGATGATTTTTCATCTCATCATTAGTATTAAGTATGCATTAACTTCAATACTTTCATTAGAGTGTTCATAGAGACTGGTCTCTTCATTAGCTTTACACTCTCATAGGTGAGTACTTTTGGTAACATTTACTTAGGCTAATTTGAGATTGCTCTCATCTTTCACATTAGCCTCTTATCATATTGTCACCTCATTCATTAACTTTCACACATTTGCTTTTCATAATTACTCACCCCTTCACGTGAATGTTCATTTCATCATATGCCAAGGCACTTGGACATTTAGTGTGTTTCACACTCTTACTTAACCCTTCTAGGGTTACATCATTTTATCACATACATCTTAGGCTCACCTACTTTTAAACGTATACTAGACTTATGAGTCCACACATAAAAGCCATGAGGATTAATTCATAGTTTGTCTAAGTGATTCATGTTTACCCAAGATTATGTGGTACAAGACTTATGCATCTTGTAGATATGCTAAGATATTGATTTCGATCTTTAGAGGCAGCATTCATTAAATATTTACTTACGTATGACTTATGTCTCAATACGGAATTGGGTAAGGGTACCCAATTTCGAATCCCTTGGACAACACTTAATCTTATTTTAAACTTGATAATTGCATTTTTCAGATTTGGGGGACACTAGTTCGATCCCCATCAACCCCATAATATTTCCTTCCTTTTTCTCCTCTCTTTTTTAGTTTAAGTCAAGGAGGTTGTGGGTTAAATCCCCCACAAGCTCATTATTTTTCTTATAATTTATCTCTTAACTTTCTAACCTATCCAAGAGGTTGTGTGTTCAATCCCCATTCACCTCATTTTATATTTCGCCTTTATTTTCCTTCTAACTATCTCATCTATTCAAGAGGTTGTGGGTTTAATCCTGTCACGATTGGAATATAGACCCCAGACGGGACCGGCGTCGTTGACCTCTCAGAGGTCGCAGACAAGACTACTTACATCATTCTTACTTCATCTAGGTTAATTTTAGCGGAAAATTTGAAACTTTTGTCTCTTAACATACTTACTAATCATTTTTAATACATTCATAATTTGTTTACCATCAACCATCTAACATTAAGATCATCAAATGAAAGAAATAGTTTAATATAGCAATAACTGAATACTTGCCAAAATGGCACCAATACAATGTCTTAAATAATACGGGAAAAAAACGCTAGTGGAACATACTCCACTAGCTCAATCCTAAGACTAAGCTAGAATATAAATGGACAAGCATCCTCGAAAGCATGAGGTCCTACAAAGTCCGGATGAATGCTCGACGTCCGGATAGCTTCAGCGTCAACCTGTAGCTCTAGCGTCCACCTGTGCCTGCACCTAAAATTGTAAAGTTGTATAGGGTTAGTACACACTTGTACTAAGTATGGATATATGCAAGCACACACCAAGGACATGCATGAGAAATGATAGCTCTTTCCTAACAACATGATTATGGAAAGTCAAGTCAGTGGACTTGCCAAATTGGGATTAGAAAAGTTAGTGAACTTTCCAAATTTGGATTAGGAAAGTCAGTGAGCTTTCCAAATTTGGATTAGGAAAGTCATTCCATGAGAGTAACATGCATCATCATACTTATCATATTGCACACAGAACATAACATCTTACACATACCACATATCATATAGCATATAACACATAACATCTTTTGTAACATTCATTCATATGCCATGAGACCTTGGAATCATGGGCTTGACATTAAGACTTTCCAAAGTGAGGGCTCAACATATGGGACCTCAACTAGGGAGTCTTCATTAGCAAACACAGAGTCTGCTTCATTCATTCATACATACTTCATTTCATTTCGTTCATAGGCTAGTGTGAACACCGGCTATGCCTAGGATGTAGTTGAAGACTTTCATCGGGTTTTCTGTGCAATGATCAAGAATAACCTAGTATCACTACTTGAGTCTAGCTCACCTCTTGATTATCCTATCCTAACACCTTTGGTATCATTCATTTCATTATGTGCATCATTTGAGGCTGGCCTCATTCATTCATTGGGAACTTTAACTTTAACTGACATAGATCATGTGAGCATCATGAAATCCAGTGTCTCCCCCACACCAAAAAGAGGTGGAATCACCGGCCAAAGTGACCCAAAACATGCTAGCGTACATGGGAATTTAACCCCGCCAGATCCCTATATTAGCAGTATAGGTTCGAAGACTAGGAGATATAAGGAGACCCATACCCGGCAAGCCAGACAGTCTCATCTCATGAGAGTTACGTGAACCTCCGCCCTTCTCGAAAGAACGCATCACCGCTCGTAGCTAGTCTATCGGTGCTCAGTATAAAGTTTCATTACCTTCAACTCATACGTCATGGAAGTTGGCTTCTAGTATGAGTGTCATCATAGCTCAATAGATGATTTCTCATCTCATCATTAGTATTAAGTGTGTTAATCTCAATACTTTCATTAGAGTGTTCATAGTGACTGGTCTCTTCATTAAATTACACTCTCATAGGAGAGTACGTTTTGGTAACATTTACTTAGGCTCATTTGAGATTGTTCTCACCTTTTACATTAGCCTCATATCATGTTGTCACCACATTCATTAACATTAGAACAATTGCTCTTCATAATTACTCACCCCATTTTACGTGAATGTTCATTTCATCATATGCCAATGTACTTGACCATTTGTGTGTTTCACACTCTTACATAACCCTTCTAGGGTTTCTTCATTTAATTACATACATCTTAGGTTCACTTATTTTTAAATGTATGCTAGACTTATGGGTCTATACATACAAGCCATGAGGCTTCATTCATAGTTCGTTAAGTGACTCATATCTTCCTAAGATTATATAGTACGAGACTTATGTATCTTGTATGTATGCCAAGATCTTGATTTCGGTCTAAGTAGGTGGCATTATTCTTGAACATTTAATTCACGTATGACTTATGTATCAATACGGAAATTTGGGCAAGGGAACCCAAGTTCGAACCCCTTGGACAATACTTACATTTTTCCTTGACTTTATTTTTAGTCTTCATGACATTGGGACCCTAGATCGAGCCCCAACATCAACATTCTCTCTTTATTTTTCTCCTTGGATTCTCCTCCTAATTGGCCGAAGGGTTGTGGGATCAAACCCCCACAACCCCTTTTATTTTTCATTTAAAATTGTGTTGTCCAATTCGCCTAGACCAAGAGGTTGTTGGATCAAACCCCCACAGCCTCTTCTTATTTTATTCTTTATTTCACTGGGAATTGAGAGGTTGTGGGTTCGAACCCCCACAACCTCCTTATTTTATTTTTATTTAAAATTTAACTTAGCTATGCATTGGCAGTGTGGTTGTGGGATCGAGCCCCCACAACCTCACTTTATGTTCTTTTTATTTCGCCCCTTCTCCTTTCCAGCCTTTAGGTCGTGGGTTCGATTCCCACGCCTCACATTTCCTTTCTTTTAATTTTCTTTCAATTCATTCGCTGCCTGGAGGTCGTGGGTTCGATTCCCACGCCTCCCATTTTATTTATTTAAATTTTGCATTCTCCTTTGTCGGCCAGTACACCCCATTCCGAATCCCCCCAACCCCTTTTATTTTATTGCGAAATTAAGGTGTCACACAGGTGACGTCACAGGTTCGAATCCTGGTGGCCTAATCCCTTTAAAATCAATTAAATTTTCCAGATTTCTTTACTAAATTTTAGCCTAAACTAAGCTTATAATTCTTACTGGAAACTTAATCATGTTCTTAACTTATTTTCATCAATATTTTGCACTTAAAAACTTAGGAAAATTCATGGATCGTTTAACACTTTTTGGGGTGTATTTCATGGATTCGTTTAACCAACATATTAATACTCAAATCAGCCCCACTTCCATTTTAATGAACATCACGATTTACATAGGTTTATGTACATAAAATGACAACCAAAGAAATATCAAACTTGAAGCCTTAACTCGAGACCTCATTCACTGTACATTCACAGTAACATTTATGCACATGCACACACTTGCACAAACTTTCGAATACATGGTTGTCTTTCCTACGATTTCAAGTACATAAACATAAAATCACAAAGAACATCATATTTCACACTTAGCTACCAGCAACCATACCAACAACATGATTTCTAACCTAATTTAGATTGAAATCGGAAGGAGACTAGGGACAAGGAGTTCAACAATAAAGGGGAAAAACCTAGTTTCATACGTTGAATTTTGTAGAAAGAAATTTCTCTTGGAAAAAGGATTCCAAGAGATAAAACCCATACCTTGTTGTAGATTTCCACACCCTCCAAGTGCTGCCCAAATCCTCCCCTAAACCTTCAACACAATCCCGTCGAGAAGATGATGCAAAGTTTTCGTTTCTTAAGTTAGCTTGCTTGCTTGTATATATTTTTTTTGTAAGTTCTTTGAGTGTAGAGAACTTTTGATTGCTTTCTAATGTTTTTATCTTCTTTTTTTGTAGCCAAGAAAAAGAATTTGAACAAGAGAGAGAGAGATTTAGGCATGAGAGAGAGAGTTTCTGTGAGATAGTGCCTCTTAAAACTACGATAGTTGGCAAGACTTAGTCAATTTAAAAAAAACCTTAATTAATAAATAAATAAATAATAATTAATAATAAAATCTGATTTCCCTTTTTAAATCAGACATTAATTATTAATTTATTAAATTAATTCACCAATAAAAACAATTACATTAAATCATTGTTCCCACCTAGGTTCGAACCCGGGTGGAGCAAGACTTCATTACAAGGGCTCAATTTCGGCCCTCTCTCCCCAAATTTCCCCTCCTCTTTATTAATAAAATAATTAATTACATATTTAGGGTAATTAAGATACCACCCTTAGCCAGGAAAAAGACCATTTTACCCCTAGACCCTTCAAGCCTAAGATTTCTTCTTTTTAAGTCCGGTAAAGACTCCTTCGAGTAAATCAACGTATTCGAGAGCCCTACATGGTTGGAACCAACCTTTCCAAGCTCAACTAACTCCACAAGTTAGTTGGATTGGCTGTAGCAAGGGTTCCGAGGTCTGGTTCTACGCTCATCAATCCGTGTGAACCCTGGTCTAATCGTAGGCATTCTTGACACATTAAGCATTTCTTATCTTATTCATTTTTAGGGTTGTTATAAATCCCCACTCTCCACATTTATTTTTCTCCTTTATTTTTCTCCTAACTCTCTCATCCATTCAAGAGGTTGGGGGTTCAATCCCCACTCTCCACATTTATTTTTCCTTTCATTTTCTCCTAACTCTCTCATCCATTCAAGAGGTTGGGGGTTCAATCCTCACTCTCCACATTTATTTTTCCTTTCATTTTTTTTTCATGAAATTTTTATATAATTTACATTTGGTGAGTTCTTGGGTTCAATTCCCAATGACCTCACAATTTTTAATTTTTTTTTTAAAATTAGTCATTTTGGCCGAGACTACAAATTTCGAGCTTGCGGGAAATTTGGTCTCTTCCAATCCATTTTTCTCTCATTCTTTTGTTGATTTTTTGGTAGCATTTTGAGTGACATTCAGTCAGCCACCTTAACCTTTTATGAACATCACGTTTTTAGCAGTTTTACACACGCAAAACACAACATTTAACATACAAATTTCAGGCAGCAAACATAGTCAAATTTTCAGCACACACATGCTCATAACAGTCTACTTAATGCACTTTTCCGGAATATATTTTTCATCCTTTACATGATTTCTTACCATACATTCAACACATAATCACGACAAGACCTATCATTATCTACCAGAAGACATACCAACGCATGCTTTGAATCGTTCAAAGGAGCTAATGACAGGGGCATGCAACGGGGACAACCTTAGTCTTTAAATCGCGATTTAAACGGAACCTTAAGGGTCTCTTGGGAAAGTGACCAAGAGAGAAGAAAACCCATACCTTAATGTCATTCAAAATCTGTTTAAATGCTGCCAATTTACCACGAAACCAAGCCTCGCGACCAAAACTTCAAGAAAAATCCCGTCAAGAACTTGATGTTGATTCTCGTTTTTACATTAGTTTTTCATTTGAGTTTTTGTGTGTAAGTTCTTCAAGTGTGAAGAACTTTTTTTTTCTTTCTAATTTTTCTCTTTTACTGATGATGAGAACGTGAAAGAGATGGTGGTGGGTTTTAGACGTGAAAGAGAGAGAGATGTGAGGTAGTGTTCTCTTAGAACTAGGACTTTTAGGCAACACTTAGTCAAATAAAATATCTTAATTAATAAATAATAATTAATAATAAAAATCTGATTTTCCTTTTTCTTAAATCATCTATTAAGTATTAATTAAATAAATTAATTCACAAAATTCAATAATCTAATTAAATCATTGCTCCCACCTAGGTTCGAATCCGGGTGGAGCAAGATTTTGCTCAAGGCATATTTCGGCCCTTTCTCACAAAAATGCCCCTCCACCATATTAATTAAATAATTAATTAAATATTTAGGGTAATTAGGATACTACCCTTATCCTGGAAAAAGACCATTTTACCCCTAAAACTTCCAAGCTTAAGATTTCCCCTTTTTAAGTCCGGTAAAGACTCATCCGGGTAAATCTTCATATTCGGGTGCCCTACATGGCTGGACCCAACCTTTCCTAGCTCAACTAACTCACCAAGTTAGTTGGCTTGGCTGTTGTAGAGGTTCAGAGGTCTGGTTCTACGCGCATCAATCCTTGTGAACCCGGTCTAATCGTAGGCATTCTAGACACATTAAGCATTACTTAGCATATCCATTTTAGGGTTGTTACATTATCCCCCCTTTAGGAACATTCGTCCCCGAATGACACTACTCTTTACTAGCAATAAGTAAGTCATCTATAGAGCGTATGCATACATAGGTAATTCAATACTCCTCATTGGTGAATATCTGATTCACATATTAACATGATGGTGCAGATCCTTGAAACCTACTAATAGCTTCACATTAATAGACTAAGGAAATCTTTCCTAAACTAGTCTCATCCAAAGCATACTTGATAAGTAAACATATAAGTCATACAAATCAGTAACCAACATGATGACTCAAACATATTAACCTCATACTAGTGCATAAACACCATACACAATCAAATACATGAAAGACTAATTAAGGCTACGCACCCGAGACTTCACCAGAAGTGCCTTCCCCTACACCCCTAGACTTGAGTGCGAAGAATCGTTTCCTCCTTGGAGTCTCTTCACTTGGACCATTAGGCTAAACTCTCTCCTTTTCTTGTTTTTGACTCCTCCTATTCGGACAATCCTTCACCATGTGACCCGTTTTTCCACAACTGTAACAAGCGTTAGAGCCCATCATACACTCTTCTCCATGCAGTTAAACACACTTCCTGCAAGGTGGCCTCTCCTGAGGTGTATCTACTTCATTGTTTCTCTTAACTCTGGGCTCTCATCTTTCTGAAACACCAGAGTTGATGTTACATATTAACACCAAGAAATCAAAATTTCATAAGGCACGATAAGATTAGAAGAAGGGAAAATTTCTTAAGCATTATGCAGTCTCTAATTCAGGATAGTGGTGCACTTCACTACCATGACTTAGAAACTACTCAATGTGCTTGATGTGAACTTATTACCCTCGAAATTTAACCTAAGGCTCTGATACCAACTTTGTCACTACCGAAGTCTAGACACCAGACGAGACCGGCGTCGTTGAGGTCGCAGACAAGCCTACATACGTCATCGTTACTTCATCTAGGTTAATGTTAGCGGAAAATTTGAACTTTTTGTTACTTAACATTCATGTAAGAAATTCTACTTAAACTCATAAATGTTCACAATCAACCATCTAATATTAAGATCATCAAATAAAAGAAGCAGTTCATAATTGTATTAAACGTATCCTTGCCAAAATGGCCCCAATTCAAAGTCTGAAATGAAATGGGAAATGAAACACTAGTGGGACATGCCCCACTAGCTAAAGTCTAAGAGAGATAATAACAGTAGACATCCTCGAAAGCATGAGGGCCTACCAAATTCAGATGAAAGCTCCACGTCCGGATAGCTGCAACGCCGTACTGTAAGCTCTAACATCCACCTGTGCCTGCACCTAAAAGTAGATATTGTATGGTATTAGTACACACTTGTACTAAGTATGGGTATATGCAAGCACACACCAAGGACATGCATGAGTAAGAATTGTTTTTTCCTAACAACATGATTTATGGAAAGTCAAGTTAGTGGACTTTTCAGATTTGGATTAGGAAAGTCAGTGGACTTGCCAAATTTGGATTAGGATAGTTAGTGGACTTGCCAAATTTGGATTAGGAAATTCAGTGGACTTGCAAAAATTTGGATTAGGAAAGTCATGCCATGAGAGTAACATGCATCATCATACTTATCATTTTGCAAGCAGCACATAACGTATTGCACATATCATATCACGTAGTTCACATCATTCTTTCATATGCCATGAGACCTTGGAATCATGGACTTGACATTAGGACTTCCCAAAATGAGGGCTCAACATATGGGACCTCAACTAGGGAGCCTTCTTTAGCAAACACAGAGTTTTCTTCATTCATTCATACGTACTTCATTTTCATTCATTCATATACTAGTGCAATCACTAGTCATACCTAGGATGTAGTTTAAGACTCTCATCGGGTTTGCTGTGCAATGACCAAGAATAACCTAGTGTCATTACTTGAGTCTATCTCACCTCTTGATTATCCTATCCTAACATCTTTGGTATCGTTCATTTCATTATGTGCATTCGTTGAGGCTGGCCTCATTCTCTCTTTGGGAACTTTAACCTTAACCGACATAGATCATGTGAGCATCATGAAATCCAGTGTGTAATCCCCACACCGAAAAGAGGTGGAATCACCGGCCAAAGTGAACCAAAACATGCTAGCGTATATAGGGAATCAAACCCTGCTAGATCCCAATAATGGCAGTATAGGTTCAAAGACTAGGAGATATAAGGATACACATACCCTGCATGCCGGACAATCTCATCTCATGAGAGTTACGTGAACCTCCGCCCTTAGGAAGGCATCACCACTCATAGCTAGCCTATCGGTGCTAAGTATAAAGTTCCATTACATTCAACTCATACATCATGGAAACTGGCTTCTAGCATGAGGACATCATAGCTCATCAGATGATTTCTCATCTCATCATTAGTATAAAGTAGGCATGAACTTCAATACTTTCATTAGAGTGTTCGTAGAGACTGGTCTCTTCATTAGCTTTACACTCTCATAGGTTAGTACGTTTTGGTAACATTTACTTAGGCTCATTTGAGATTGCTCTCATCTTTCACATTAGCCTCTTATCATATTGTCACCTCATTCATTAACTTTAACACATTTGCTTTTCATAATTACTCACCCCTTCACGTGAATGTTCATTTCATCATATGCCAATGCACTTGGCCATTTAGTGTGTTTCACACTCTTACTTAACCCTTCTAGGGTTACATCATTTTATCACATACATCTTAGGCTCACCTACATTTAAACGTATGCTAGACTTATGAGTCCACACATACAAGCCATGAGGCTTCATTGATAGTTTGTCTAAGTGATTCATGTTTACCCAAGATTATGTGGTACAAGACTTATGCATCTTGTAGATATGCCAAGATATTGATTTTAATCTTTAGAGGCAGCATTCATTAAATATTTACTTACGTATGACTTATGTGTCAATACGGAATTGGGCAAGGGAACCCGATTTCGAATCCCTTGGACAAAACTTAATCTTATTTTAAACTTGATAATTGCATTTTTCAGATTTCGGGGACACTAGTTCGATCCCCATCAACCCCATAATATTTCCTTCTTTTTCTCCTCTCCTTTTTCGTTTAAGTCAAGGAGGTTGTGGGTTCAATCCCCCACAAGCTCATTATTATTCTTTTAATTTATCTCTTAACTTTCTCACCTATCCAAGAGGTTGTGGGTTCAATCCCCATTCACCTCATTTTATATTTCTCCTTTGTTTTCCTCCTAACTCCATCATCAATTCAAGAGGTTGTGGGTTCAATCCCAATCTCCACATTTATTTTTCTCCTTTATTTTTCTCCTAAATCTCTCATTCATTCAAGAGGTTTGGGGTTCAATCCCCACTCTCCACATTTATTTTTCCTTTCATTTTTCTCCTAACTCTCTCATCCATTCAAGAGGTTGGGGGTTCAATCCCCACTCTCCACATTTATTGTTCCTTTCATTTTTTTTATGAAAATTTTATATAATTTACATTTGGTGAGGTCTTGGGTTCAATTCCCAATGACCTCACAATTTTTAATTTTTTTTTAAATTAGTCATTTTGGCAGAGACTACAAATTTCCAGCTTGCTGGAAATTTTTCTTCCAATCCATTTTTCTCTCATTCTTTTGTTGATTTTTTTGTAGCATTTTGAGTGACATTCAGTCAGCCACCTTAACCTTTTATGCACATCATATTTTTAGCAGTTTTACACACGCAAAACACAACATTTAACATACAAATTTCAGGCAGCAAACATATTCAAATTTTCAGCTCACACATGCTCAAAACAGTCTACTTAATGCACTTTTCCGGAATATATTTTTCATCCTTTACGTGATTTCTTACCACACATTCAACACATAATCACAACAAGACCTAACATTATCTACCAGAAGACATACCAACGCATGCTTTGAATCGTTCAAAGGAGCTAATGACAGGGGCATGCAACGGGGACAACGTTAGTCTTTAAATCGCGATTTAAACTGAACATTAAGGGTCTCTTGGGAAAGGGACCAAGATTGAAGAAAACTCATACCTTAATGTCGTTCAAAATCTGTTTAAATGCTGCAACTTACCACGAAACCAAGCCTCACCACCGAAACTTCAAGCAAAATCCCGTCAAGAACTTGATGTTGATTCTCGTTTTTACCTTAGTTTTTCGTTTGAGTTTTTGTGTGTAAGTTCTTCAAGTGTGAATAACTTTGCTTTTTTCTCCTGATTTTTCTCTTTTACTGATGATGAGAACGTGAAAGAGATGGTGGTGGGTTTTTGACGTGAAAGAGAGAGAGATGTGAGGTAGTGTTCTCTTAGAACTAGGACTTTTAGGCAAGACTTAGTCAAATAAAATATCTTAATTAATAAATAATAATTAATAATAAAAATCTGATTTCCCTTTTTCTTAAATCAGCTATTAAATATTAATTAATTAAATTAATTCACAAAATTAAATAATCAAATTAAATCATTGCTAACACCTAGGTTCGAACCCGGGTGGAGCAAGATTTTGCTCAAGGCATATTTCGGCCCTTTCTCACCATGATGCCCCTCCACCATATTAATTAAATAATTAATTAAATACCTAGGGTAATTTTGATACTACCCTTAGCCTGGAAAAAGACCATTTTACCCCAGACCATCCAAACTTAAGATTTCCCCTTTTTAAGTCCGATAAAGACTCATACGAGTAAATCTTCATATTCGGGTGCCATACATGGCTGGAACCAACCTTTCCTAGCTCAACTAACTCACCAAGTTAGTTGGCTTGGCTGCTGCAGAGGTTCAGAGGTCTGGTTCGATGCGCATCAATTCGTGTGAACCCGGTCTAATCGTAGGCATTCTAGACACATTAAGCATTACTTAGCATATCCATTTTTAGGGTTGTTACATTATCCCCCCCTTAGGAACATTCGTCCCCGAATGACACTACTCTTTACTAGCAATAAGTAAGTCATCTATAGAGCGTATGCATACATAGGTAATTCAATCCTCCTCATTGGTAAATATCTGATTCAAATATTATCATGATGGTGCACATCCTTGAAACCTACTAATAGCTTAACATTAATAGACTAAGGAACTCTTTCCTAAACTAGTCTCGTCCAAAGCATACAACATAAGTAAACATATAAGTCATACAAATCAGCAACCAACATGATTTCTCAAATATATTAACCTCATACTAGTGCATAAACACCATATACAGTCAAATACATGAAAGACTAATTAAGGCTACGCACCAAAGACTTTACCAGAAGTGCCTTCCTCTGCACCCCTAGACTTGAGTGCGAAGAATCGTTGCCTCCTTGGAGTCTCTTCACTTGGACGATTAGGCTGAACTCTCTCCTTCTGTCACGCCTCAAAACCCATTAAGACGGACAGGCACCCGATGCCCTAAAGGCCCGAGAGAACCAACCTGCAACCTGTTCTTACTGAGCATATACTATAACAATTGAGACAAGTTAACTTTGGATGCAGCGATACAAACCAACGTAAGTAGATCCAAAAGTTATATACAAGACTTGGCCGTTTAGGCCACAACTCTTTAAGACACAACTGAACCATGTACATACGTCTACAAAGCCTCTAAAAGATAGAAGACTAGAGTAGGTCGGGACAGAGACCCCGCTTTACCAAGGACTTAATAAAGCTCCGAATCAACTTGGAGCTCACCAAAAGTAGCAGAATTTCGAGTGCTTCTACTGAGGAGGTCTACTAGCTAGAGTACCTGAGCCTGCAGCATGAAATGCAGCGTCCCCAATACGGGACGTCAGTACGAAAAATGTACTGAATATGTAAGGCAAAAAGTATATGTAATACAAGGCACAAATGAAATCAAGTAGCAACATATGAGTGCATAGATTAGGAGAGAAGACCACCTTTGCTTACTCTTGTGGAATCAAGTAAGCTAGATTCTTTTCTTTACCTTCTTTGTATGTTATAATCTTTGTTGGGCATGTGATACAAGTGACCAGCTGATCAGTGGTAGAAGAGGATGACCCATGCTAGGCGTATTAACCCCTGGGATGCGGTCCTCATAATTACACAACTTGGGATCGGCCCATGCTAGGCTTTCGCCCCTGAGCTGCCACCCTTCTATACCAATAGGGATCGGCCCATGCTAGGCTTTCGCCCCTGAGCTGCCACCCTTAATTAAAATAGATTTCTTCACTTAGATTCTTTAATCTTTGAGATTGTTGTTAATCAGTTCATAACACTTTTGGGATGTTGATTTGGTGATCATAATCATCTTGGAGATATGAAAATACGGAACAGTAGTGGAATACATGAAAATAATACTTTGAGGCAGTAACAATGACATAAGGAGCTATGAAACATCAACACCTTACTTTAAGACCTTAATGGCACAATTGACTTCAATTGGCTTAGGAGAAGGATTCATCAAACTTTCTTTTGCAAATACCATTTCTATAACAGCACAAGGGAAATTACACAAGTATAGAGTAGTGAACATATAATGAAGTAGTTCCATGTGCTTAGAATGGGGAAAGAAATATTGTTAGCTATTTGGAGATAGTACGCTGCCAATATGCTTCCTTTTCTAGAAATAGAACTTATGGGAATCACTTCATTGATATTAATTTTAGATGGCAGATTTCATGCCAAAAAGGATATAAAATCGAATAGCCTTACATACCTTATTTTTCTGACCAATACCACTATCACGATTCAGCCTTCCTTATTGGGTGCTAATCTACAACATAAGTCATGATTAAGCTAACATCAGCAGCTAATCACAATAAGGTCCTCCAAATCAGTAGCTAAAATATTTGATGGAAATCAGGCCCAAACAACCCTTACATAAATGGTGAACCACCACACCCTTCCTCTACACATTAATACAACTTCATACATCATCTCCCAAGCTACCCAAACAGCCCTCAACAACAATATTCATAAGGGAACCACTATCAATCTCAAATCTTTCAGCATAATAGGAGAATATTGACTCAAAGATTTATCACAATCCATGAATTCTTGATAAACATATACAAAATTCTCCACTCCAAACATTATCAAAGAGAGGAAAACAAATGGGTTGAAGTCTTACCTTAATTCTGAAAATTTATCCTCTACACTTGTACTTCAAGAATTCAAACTCTCCTTCAAACTCTTACTTGAAAAATTAGACAGCACTCAAGAACTCTAAGGTGTCTTAGGGCTGCTAATTGAAGCCAAGAGAGACCAAGAAAGAACTTAGGAAATCTGAAACTTTTGCAAGTTCAAAATGGAGAATAAGACTTGATCCTTATCCTTTGAAAAAAGAGGTGTTATGGCCGACACTCTTGACCAATTTTGGGCCATATAATGTCACGTAGGTGCCCCACCTGCTTGTCCTTTTAACTTGGGCCTTTTTGGACTTAATATTATTGGACCTTGGCTGTCCATTTTCCCTTTGTTCTTTTATTCCACTTGGGACAGATTAATGCAAGTAGGTGGTACACACTTGGCCCAATAACATGGTAAAACAAATCTTAGGAGGTCATGCACTTACATAGTTTCACTTGGGCTTTATCCATAATGGGCCAATTGGCAGATTTGGCTGCTGGGCCTTCTTTCATTCACAATTTTCTTTAATAGGTTTGGGCTTCAAATGAGCCCCTAAATATAAGCCTAAATCTGGTCAATCAAACTTGGGCCCTTTAACTATAATATAGATCAAGTAGGTGATGCAGCTGCTAGCTCAATTACCATCTTACTATAATTACTTAAATACTTTCCATCGGAGTTAACTTGCAATACATATGCTAAAACGTGCAAGGCATTACATCACCTTCCAAGCTAGTTTAAACCAACACTAATCACATAAGAAACATGATCCCTCACCTACACTATAAGTCTATGTCAAGTATAACATGAATAGAACTACCACATACAAAAATACAGGCCGTTACACCTTCCCTTGTTCTTAACTTCTCCTATTCGGACAATCCTTCACCATGTGACCCGTTTTCCCACAACTGTAACAAGCGTTATAGCCCATCATACATTCTCCTCCATGCAGTTTGCCACACTTCCTGCAAGGTGGCCTCTCCTGAGGTGTATCTACTTTATTGTTTATCTTAACTCTGGGGTCTCATCTTTCTGAAACACCAAAGTTGATGTTAGATACTCTCTTAACACCAAGAAATCAAAATTTCATAAGGCACGATAAGATTAGAAGAAGGGAAAATTTCTTAAGCATTATGCAGTCTCTAATTCAGGATAGTGGTCCATTTCACTACCATGACTTAGAAACTACTCCATATGGTTGATGTTAACTTATTACTCTCGAAATTTAACCTAAGGCTCTGATACAAACTTTGTCACGACCGAAGTCTAGACCTCAGAAGAGACCGGCATCGTTGACCTCTCAGAGGTCGCAGACAAGCCTTCATTCGTCATCGTTACTTCATCTAGGTTATTTTTAGCGGAAAATTTGAACTTTTTGTTACTTAACATTCACGTAAGACATTCTACTTAAACTCATAAACGTTCACAATCAACCATCTAATATTAAGATCATCAAATGAAAGAAGCTGTACATAATTGCATTAAACGTAACCTTGCCAAAACGGCACCAATAGAAAGTCTGAAATGAAATGGGAAATGAAACACTAGTGGGACATGCCCCACTAGCTAATGCTTACATCTAAGCGAGATAATAACAGTAGACATCCTCGAAAGCATGAGGGCCTACCAAATCCAGATGAAAGCTCCACGTCCGGATAGCTGCAACGCTGTACTGTAAGCTCTAACGTCCACCAGTGCCTGCACCTAAAAGTAGATATTGTATGGTATTAGTACACACTTGTACTAAGTATGGGTATATGCAAGCACACACCAAGGACATGCCTGAGTAAGAATAGCTCTTTCCTAACAACATGATTTATGGAAAGTCAAGTCAGTGGACTTGCCAAATTTGGATTAGGAAAGTCAGTGGACTTGCCAAATTTGGATTAGGAAAGTCAGTGGACTTGCCAAATTTGGATTAGGAAATTCAGTGGATTTGCCAAATTTGGATTAGGAAAGTCATGCCATGAGAGTAACATGCATCATCATACTTATCATTTTGCAAGCAGCACATAACGTATTGCACATATCATATCACGTAGTTCACATCATTCTTTCATATGCCATGAGACCTTAGAATCATGGACATGACATTAGGACTTCCCAAAATGAGGGCTCAACATATGGGACCTCAACTAGGGAGCCTTCTTTAGCAAACACAGAGTCTGCTTCATTCATTCATACGTACTTCATTTTCATTCATTCATATACTAGTGCATTCACTAGTCATACCTAGGATGTAGTTTAAGACTCTCATCGGGTTTGTTGTGCAATGACCAAGAATAACCTAGTGTCATTACTTGAGTCTAGCTCACCTCTTGATTATCCTATCCTAACATCTTTGGTATCGTTCACTTCATTATGTGCATTCATTCAGGCTGGCCTCATTCTCTCTTTGGGAACTTTAACCTTAACCGACATAGATCATGTGAGCATCATGAAATCCAGTGTGTAATCCCCACACCGAAAAGAGGTGGAATCACAGGCCAAAGTGAACCAAAACATGCTAGCATATATAGGGAATCTAACCCTACTAGATCCCTATATTGGCAGTATAGGTTCAAAGACTAGGAGATATAAGGATACACATACACGGCATGCCGGACAATCTCATCTCATGAGAGTTACGTGAACCTCCTCCCTTTTCGAAGGAAGGCATCACCGCTCATAGCTAGCCTATCGGTGCTCAGTATAAAGTTCCATTACATTCAACTCATACATCATGGAAGCTGGCTTCTAGCATGAGGACATCATAGCTCATTAGATGATTTCTCATCTCATCATTAGTATAAAGTATGCATTAACTTCAATACTTTCATTAGATTGTTCATAGAGACTGGTCTCTTCATTAGCTTTACACTCTCATAGGTAAGTACGTTTTTGTAACATTTACTTAGGCTCATTTGAGATTGCTATCATCTTTCACATTAGCCTCTTATCATATTGTCACCTCATTTATTAACTTTAACACATTTTCTTTTCATAATTACTCACCCCTTTACGTGAATGTTCATTTCATCATATGCCAATGCACTTAGCCATTTAGTGTGTTTCACACTCTTACTTAACCCTTCTAGGGTTACATCATTTTATCACATACATCTTAGGCTCACCTACTTTTAAACGTATGCTAGACTTATGAGTCCACACATACAAGCCATGAGGCTTCATTCATAGTTTGTCTAAGTGATTCATGTTTACCCAAGATTATGTGGTACAAGACTTATGCATCTTGTAGATATGCCAAGATATTGATTTCAATCTTTAGAGGCAGCATTCATTAAATATTTACTTACGTATGACTTATGTGTCAATACGGAATTGGGCAAGGGAACCCGATTTTGAATCCCTTGGACAACACTTAATCTTATTTTAAACTTGATAATTGCATTTTTCAGATTTGGGGGACCCTAGTTCGATCCCCATCAACCCCATAATATTTCCTTTCTTTTTCTCCTCTCCTTTTTCGTTTAAGTCAAGGAGGTTGTGGGTTCAATCCCCATTCACCTCATTTTATATTTATCCTTTATTTTCCTCCTAACTCTCTCATCAATTCAAGAGTTTGTGGGTTCAATCCCCACTCTCCACATCTATTCATCTCCTTTATTTTTCTCCTAAATCTCTCATCCATTCAAGAGGTTGGGGGTTCAATCCCCACTCTCCACATTTATTTTTCCTTTCATTTTTCACCTAACTCTCTCATCCATTCAAGAGGTTGGGGGTTCAGTTCCCACTCTCCACATTTATTTTTCCTTTCATTTTTTTCATGAAATTTTTATATAATTTAAATTTGGTAAGGTCTTTGGTTCAATTCCCAATGACCTCACAATTTTTAATTTTTTTTTAAATTAGTCATTTTGGCAGAGACTACAAATTTCCAGCTTGCTGGAAATGTTTCTTCCAATCCATTTTTCTCTCATTCTTTTGTTGATTTTTTTGTAGCATTTTGAGTGACATTCAGTCAGCCACCTTAACCTTTTATGAACATCACGTTTTTATCAGTTTTACACACGCAAAACACAACATTTAACATACAAATTTCAGGCAGCAAACATAGTCAAATTTTCAGCACACACATGCTCAAAACGGTCCACTTAATGCACTTTTCCGGAATATATTTTTCATCCTTTACATGATTTCTTACCACACATTCAACAAATAATCACAACCAGACCTAACATTATCTACCAGAAGACATACCAACGCATGCTTTGAATCGTTCAAAGGAGCTAATGACAGGGGCATGCAACGGGGACAACCTTAGTCTTTAAATCGAGATTTAAACTGAACCTTAAGGGTCTCTTGGGAAAGGGACCAAGAGAGAAGAAAACCCATACCTTAATGTCGTTTAAAATCTGTTTAAATGCTGCCAATTTACAACAAAACCAAGCCTCACCACCAAAACTTCAAGCAAAATCCCGTCAAGAACTTGATGTTGATTTTCGTTTTTACCTTAGTTTTTCGTTTGAGATTTTGTGTGTAAGTACTTCAAGTGTGAAGAACTTTGTTTTTTTCTTATGATTTTTCTCTTTTACTGATGATGATAACGTGAAAGAGAGATAGTGGTGGGTTTTAGACGTGAAAGAGAGAGAGATGTGAGGCAGTGTTCTCTTAGAACTAGGACTTTTAGGCAAGACTTAGTCAAATAAAATATCTTAATTAATAAATAATAATTAATAATAAAAATCTGATTTTCCTTTTTCGTAAATCAGCTCTAAATGTTAATTAATTAAATTAATTCATAAAATTCAATAATCTAATTAAATCATTGCTCCCACCTAGGCTCGAACACGGGTGGAGCAAGATTTTGCTCAAGTCCAATTTCGGCCTTTTCTCACCAAAATAGACCTCCACCATATTAATTAAATAATAAATTAAATATTTAGGGTAATTACGATACTACCCTTATCCTGGAAAAAGACTATTTTACCCTTAGACCTTCCAAACTTAAGATTTCCCCTTTTTAAGTCCGATAAAGACTCATCCGGGTAAATCTTCATATTCGGGTGCCCTACATGGCTGGACCCAACCTTTCCTAGCTCAACTAACTCACCAAGTTAGTTGGCTTGGCTGTTGCAGAGGTTCAATGGTCTGGTTCTATGCACATCAATCCGTGTGAACCCGGTCTAATCGTAGGCATTCTAGACACATTAAGCATTACTTAGCATATCCATTTTTAGGGTTGTTATATTATCCCCCCCTTAGGAACATTCGTCCCCGAATGACACTACTCTTTACTAGCAATAAGTAAGTCATCTATAGAGCGTATGCATACATAGGTAATTCGATACTCCTCATTGGTGAATATCTGATTCACATATTAACATGATGGTGCACATCCTTGAAACCTACTAATAGTTTCACATTAATAGACTAAGGAACTCTTTCCTAAACTAGTCTCATCCAAAGCATACAACATAAGTAAACATATAAGTCATACAACTCAGCAACCAACATGATGACTCAAACATATTAACCTCATACTAGTGCATAAACACCCTAAACAGTCAAATACATGAAAGACTAATTAAGGCTACGCACCAGAGACTTCACCAGAAGTGCCTTCCCCTGTACCCCAAAATTTGAGTGCGAAGAATCGTTGCCTCCTTGGAGTCTCTTCACTTGGACTATTAGGCTGAACTCACTCCTTCCCTTGTTCTTGACTTCTCCTATTCAGACAATACTTCACCATGTGACCCGATTTTCCACAACTGTAAGAAGTGTTAGAGCCCATCATACACTCTCCTCCATGCAGTTTGCCACACTTCCTGCCAGGTGGCCTCTCGTGAGGTGTATCTACTTCATTTTTTCTCTTAACTCTGAGCTCTCAACTTTTTGAAACACCATAGTTGATATTAGGTACAATTTTAACACCAAGAAATCAAAATTTCATAAGGCACGATAAGATTAGAAGAAGGGAAAATTTCTGAAGCATTATGCAGTCTCTAATTCAGGATCGTGGTCCACTTCACTACCATAACTTAGAAACTACTCAATGTGGTTGATGTGAACTTATTACCCTCGGAATTTAACCTAAGGCTCTGATACTAACTTTGTCACAACCGAAGTCTAGACCCCAGACGAGACCGGCGTCGTTGACCTCTCAGAGGTCGCAGACAATCCTACATACGTTATTGTTACTTCATCTAGGTTAATTTTAGCGGAAAATTTAAACTTTTTGTTACTTAACATTCATGTAAGACATTCTACTTAAACTCATAAACGTTCACAATCAACCATCTAATATTAAGATCATCAAATGAAAGAAGCAGTTCATAACTGCATTAAACGTATCCTTGCCAAAACGGCACCAATACAAAGTCTGAAATAAAATGGGAAATGAAACACTAGTGGGACATGCCTCACTAGTTAAAGCCTACATCTAAGCGAGATAATAACAATAGACATCCTCGAAATCATGAGGGCCTAGCAAATCCAGATAAAAGCTCCACGTCCGGATAGCTGCAACGTCGTACTGTAAGCTCTAACGTCCACCTGTGCCTGCGCCTAAAAATAGATATTGTAGGGTATTAGTATACACTTGTACTAAGTATGGGTATATGCAAGCACACACCAAGGACATGCATGAGTAAGAATAGCTCTTTCATAACAACATGATTTATGGAAAGTCAAGTCAGTGGACTTGCCAAATTTGGATTAGGAAAGTCAGTGGACTTACCAAATTTGGATTAGGAAAGTCATTGGACTTGCCAAATTTGGATTAGGAAAGTCAGTGGACTTGCGAAATTTGGATTAGGAAAGTCATGCCATGAGAGTAACATACATCATCATACTTATCATTTTGCAAGCAACACATAACGTATTGCACATATCATATCACGTAGTTCACATCATTCTTTCATATGCCATGAGACCTTGGAATCATGGACTTGACATTAGGACTTCCCAAAATGAGGGCTCAACATATGGGTCCTCAACTAGGGAGCCTTCTTTAGCAAACACAGAGTCTGCTTCATTCATTCATACGTACTTCATTTTCATTCATTCATATATTAGTGCAATCACTAGTCATACCTAGGATGTAGTTTAAGACTCTCATCGGGCTTGCTGTGCAATGACCAAGAATAACCTAGTGTCATTATGTCACAACCCGAGACCATACCCTAGAAGATAGGGTGCAATCTTGGATTGCGACCGGCGTCGCCGAACTCTCAGAGTTCTAAGACAAGCCTCAGTCATATCATTCATTGCATATACATAGTGAAAAGTAGTGTGGAATTAAAACTTTTCACTAAAACATAATATAGTCTTTATAAAACCTCTATCATATAAAAGTAATAGAAATGCTAAGTCTCAATCTCATCATCTTAAGACACAAGAGTACTTTAATACGGAAATAGAAATAACATAGTCTTATTACAATACTTCATAAAAGAAACATAAGATGACATATATATGCCCTCGAGTCAAATGAGGACATACTTCAATTCTTCTACTCGGACGATTCTTCTAAGCCCAAGTCTTCTTCTCCAAAGCTCCTTACCTACCAAGGACTATAGATAGAAAATAAAGCATGGAATTAGTACAACCACATGTACTAAGTATGGCTATATGCATAAAATCATGAAAACGGACTTTATTGGAAATATGCATCTTTTCATTTAGAAATCATATCTTAAACATAAGAACATCATTTATCAATTAAGAAACACATAAGATAACAATGAAACCAAAGATAACAATTATAGGCTCACTTTACAGTGAGTTCACTTCACTGTAAAGTGAAGTCCAAACCTTCCCTTTTAACATCTCCTAGCATGTAATTCCTTCACTTAAAGTCATCGTAAGATTCACTTAAGTCACACAAAGAGAGACCGCCCATACACCCTCTCTAGATGTGCCTAAACGACCCTTAATATTACCTACGATGAGTCACATACATACTTAGAAAACAATCATAAACATCAAGGTAAGATTCATCTACCAAAGGTGATTTCCAAGGTTCACTTGAGTGAGTGTGGAGTGACCGCCCATACAATCTCTATCACACACACACAAGAGATCCAATAGACTACCTCAAATTGAATCATTCTCACTAAACACACCTACACTTAGATTAGAAGACATTCTCCTTCCAAAGCCTATCAAAAGACCTACTTAAGTAAATCAAGAAGATAAAGTCCATAGTACAATGACCTCTCCAATATTACCTAAATAGTCCTTAAGACTTCCTAAGGTTTAGATCATGTCAACAAGATTAACCAACTTTCCTAACTAGAGTCATCCTCAAGACTTCCAAAGATAAGACATGAAGAGACCATCCTTTCATGTCCTCCTCACACTTTAGCTAAGGAATGCTTAAGTCACTTTAGATTAGGTACTCAACCATTTACAAAGTTACTAACATAGATCATTAGTTCATTAGTACATTAAGACTCATACATCACCTAAGACACTCACATAAAGCATCACATAAGACACTCACATAATGGATCACATAATGGTCTTTGGACAAGACCTAGGAACTCCACATAACACCTTCAAATTCTATTGTGCAATGTCTAGATAGCGTCCCATACCACCACCTAAACCTCATAAACTTATCTAATGCTAATAGGTATTCCACATGATGAGAATAGGCAATAATCGACATAGACCATGGTGGCAAGACATGGAATCCGAAGTTCTATCCTACTTCGATGAGGTTGTTCTACTTGCCAATGGTAGAACTTGGACACATCCCATGTAGGCACATGGTTAAGAAATATGAAGGGCGTATTAAGCATTCAGTCTGTTCTTTAACTAAATCCGCTTAACCCTACTCATACTCACTCGGTGCTAGCCTTTGTTCTCATAGATTAATTCACATTAAGGTTCATATAAATAGGTCCTTATCTAGTTCATGACCCCCTTTACATTCACCCTACCAAAGCAAGTTCCACTAGGGCATATCTCACTTTAGCGACAAGAAGCTCATAGCGATTTTCCTAAGGTATGATATGATGCCTTTCCAGCCAACCATCCCTAAGTCCATCACTCATAACATGAAGGATACCATTATGGCTAACTACTTCACAATTCATAACCTCGCCACTAGGTTCAAGGTTCCACATAACTTTGACCTTCTTATCATTAAGGTCTCACCTATATTTATTTATTCAAGACTAAGAGTTATAACCCTATATAAAGACATCACATATCCATAATCATATGTACATCAAGCAAGAGATACAAGTCAACCAAGACAAGACATCACATACTTCATTTTTAACCCATAATACAAGCCATTCTAGAAACACTTCTAAAATAACCTAACATCTTCAAGTCATCCTATATATCATTATAACATCATTAATATACTTCACATAGACTCACAAAGTCAAGTCGGAATAACCAAGACTTAACCCTAACACTATACTCATAATGTCAAGTCAAAGTCTAACATAATCACTTAAGGCAACATAACTAGAAGAATACATACATGACTATATAACTTCACATGTAGATAAGTAATATCATACTCACATCATCAACTACACAAATAGCCACATAACTTCAAGTAGTTTCCAATAAGGCCATGCTCATAATATTGCATAAAGTAACGCCGACAAGGCCACATCAATTGCAAATAAAACACATAACACAGCCACCATAAGTGGACCATACCAATCACAATAGAATCAAAGTATAATTAATATCAAATTAAGGAAAACGGGGCAGCATACCTTCATCCCTATCCACACTTCAATTCAATGCCAAATCAACCAATCCAACATCACAAGGTCCTTACCCATGGCCATGAACAATAATTCAAAGCAATAACCATAAAACTAAATGAATCTACATCAATTCAATCTAGGTTTAACAATATAATATCAATTACATATCAATTGAACACAATTCTTATATCATTAGAAAGCCCATAAGACTACACAATAATTCATCAACATTAGCTTAATATCAAGTAACCCAATAAGTAGTCAAAACTAGGGTTCATCAATTCACATGCGTTCATAGATAATTTATATTGAAATCATCAATACAATATCAATTAGATCATAATTCAATGTTTAGAAATCATTTATGCAAGAACCCATGGTAGAATCCCGAAATTGGACAATTCACTTTAGAAAACTTTGTAAAACACTTTGAGGATTGGGCTCCTTGATGAAATGAGTTTCAAGGATCAAAATCCATACCTCAAGGATGATAATTATTCACTTTGATGAGGAATTTCCACTTAAGAACCCCTCACCAAGCTGCCTCTTCAATGGAGTCTTCAATGGAGGTTTTAGGATTTCTAAGAGACTTTGGGTTTTGTTTTAGAAGAATAATGAAGTCTCTAGGGTCTTAACCACTTAAATAGTTAATTAAAATACCCATAAGACCCCTAAGCAACCGCCTAAACTCTTATTAGGACATGGGGGTGAATTTACCAATTCACCCCTGACTTGGCAGCAAATCTGTGCACAGGGAGAGTGGCTGCGATGACTGCCTTGTGACGGGGCGTCACGGGTGCAACGGCCCGTCATGGACATCCGTTGCAAGCTCCTGTGTCTTGCCAAGGGTTCCACCTACACCCTTGGACAAGGCCCCCACGACGAAACCCTTGTGACGGGGCGTCACAGCCATGACAGGCCGTTGACTGCTCCGTCGCCAAGGCAGCCTGGGACAGCCTGCCATCAGGTTTTGGGTCCTTTCCTCAAGGACCCTTTGATGGTCCTTGGGGATACTTTCCAGGACGTTTCCAACCCAAATAAGATCGTCTATGATTTTAACACCTCTCACATGAATTTCATCCAAAACGAACACATAAAACTCGATGAAACTCGCCTAGACATACAAGGTCGACTCAAGGCATATCTTTCGAATGCCTTGGACGTTCTTGGTGGTTTGACCTCCAAACTGCACAAAACTTTAACCACTGCCTATACATGCTATATGAACTCTATTAATAACCTTAAAACACCATGAAACACACATAAACACATAGAACCACATAAGAGACATTTAGATGACTTAGTCGTCAAACGTCTTAGTCGTCCCTTGACGTTTGACTTCGAACACCTCTAATACTTTATCTACTGACTCTAAACCACATATTAAACATATTTAGGACCTTAGAACACTAAGAACAATATGTTTGTCTCTAGTTAACCTATGTCATTTTTGAGGTCTTACAATCTCCCCCACTTGGACACATTCGTCCTCGAATGACACTTGCAACTCTCCGAACACTTCCAAGATAAGAGATTCAACTAGCAGCACATAACCAAACCATACAACACATATCTAAGAAGAAACCATCAATTTCACATAATCAAGAGATTCACAACACAACAAGAAACTAGAAGACAGTTCTATAACTTGTTATGCTACAAAACTCACATGCTTCAATCCAAATAGCAAAAACTCATTTTATATTCAACATTATACTCATATACATCAGTTCTAACCACATAACAAGAATTTTAGACCAAAGTATCAAATAGTCATTTTTACAAAATTTTTACAGTGAGCAGTTCATAAGGAAACAATGATTTTTAGCAACTTTTCAAAAATGTAATTTTTAGGCAATTCTCTATATAGACATGCTAGAATGCAAGATAAAATCATGTAAACACATCATACAACATGTTCAAAGCTTTATAAAACACACAATGCAAGAAGTAAATGAAATTCAATTTCAACCAAACTCTTAAACATCATGCACAAGCAACAAATCAAGGAATTCTATCCCATCTACAAACCATACTCCCCCACTTAGAAGGAACTCATACTATCAAAAGAGAAACAAGAACTTACCAACATCATCATCACCATCACCCGACTTCTCAATTCTAGTACGGAGTGAATAGAAACGCCTCTTAGTTGGAGCATCATCCTTTGGAACACTAGGCTCAACTCTCTTGCCCTCCTTCCTAGAAGCATTGTTTGGACAATCTCTCACTTTGTGCCCATCCTTTCCACATCCAAAGAAACTACCGGTACCCAATAAGCACTCACCATAGTGACTCTTGTCACAATTGGCACAAGTAGGCTTGCTATCCTTAGAAACACCTCCTTTCTCAAACTTCTTCTTAGGAACTCTAGGTACATCTTGAGTTTGAATCCTCTTTTTGAACCTAGGTTGCTCTTGATCACTAGCAACACACCTTTTCAAACTTCTAGCAATCCTTCTAAGTTTAGACTCCTCAATAGATTGTGCTGTAACGGCCTGTATTTTTGTATGTGGTAGTTCTATTCATGTTATACTTGACTTATACTTATAGTGTAGGTGAGGGATCATGTTTCTTACATGATTAGTGTTGGTTTAAACTAGCTTGGAAGGTGATGTAATGCCTTGCACGTTTTAGCATATGTATTGCAAGTTAACTCCGATGGAAAGTATTTAAGTAATTATAGGAAGTGGTATTGAGCTTAGCAGTGCACACCTATTGATCTATATTATGTTAAAAGGGGCCCAAGTTTGATTGACCGATTTCGGTGCTTATATTTAGGGCT